>JANHMN010000001.1:8243956-8266257 GCA_030674055.1 Rhabdomys pumilio
TCTCTCTCTCTCTCTCTCTCTCTCTCTCTCTCTCTCTCTCTCTCTCTTTATTTGCCTGCAGACTGGTGAGGTTTAATGAATCACACTTGCAACTGCATTCAATGGGCAGTGAGCATATTCTCTGAAAGCCCCAGCTTCAAGGAATTTGGGGTGATGCTTTGGAAGGATAAATAGCTTGCTCATGGTGCCCTCAATGAGCATCAGGGGACATTGAGAGACAACAGTCTTGGCACAAATGCAGTCCTCTATCCATTAGATGCATTATAAGTGAGTAACAGAATTTTTAAATCAATACAGATTTTTATGGGAAGCCAATACAGAGATAGTCAAATAAAGTGTAATGTGTTCCAAGAGATGAGATTCCAACGGGAGTTGGTTGTCTATATTGTATAGAGTACATGTTGGAAATAGCATGATTCTACTATCCTACAAGCAGAAAATCTATCTAAGCTTAGTTGTATAACACGAATTGTTAATATTACATACATGATATATACCTCAGGAAAAATTTATAATAATTAGACAATGGTTTAATGAATATTTTGCAGTAGAGAAAATAGCTAGTAACTATTAGAGTTATTAAATAAAATTCATTAATATATAACTTAAGAAAATTATCCAAGTCTTAATAACTTGCGTGTAATAATAATGATAACATCAAATTAAAAGTTCACTAAATGAAATGTTTGGTATTAAGATCTTTCAAGTTTGTTTTTTCTCCTTCGGTGAATTCTGGATAGATGAGACTGTTATTCTCAACAAGGAACCCTTCCCGGTTCATTAACTTTTATTTTCTCCAAGTTCAATCTGGCAGGGCAATGGAGCTCTTTGGTTTCTTTATCAGTGACAAGAAAAGACATGCTGGCAGTACAGCAAGAGCATCTTAGCCAGAGTGTGTCTCTTTACCCCTCAGCACCTGCATCTGCATTTTACCCTGGGTGTGTGGGTGTGTCTCTTTATTTATCAACCTCTGCATATGCATGTGCATCTCACCCAGGTCTCTCTCTTTACTAATCAACATCCACACCTTCACCTCATAGGGCAAAGTCACATGAGGAAATAAAGGTAAACATTTTTATTTGCCAGTTTGAGGGGGACAATGCCTCATTATGCAAACCAGTCTATCCTCAAAATCATTAAACCCTATATACTTTTGTCTACTAAGTGTTTGTATAATTATGCGCCAACACAGTCATCTGAAGTCCAACTTCATTATATGAAGTTTTAAAGTTTTGTTATTTGCAAACTTCATATACATATTCAGTCAACTGTGATTATATCTACTACTCCAAATTTTTCTGTCCCCCAGCATATCACCCTCCCAAATTACTGTCTACTTCACCACTTCATACACACACATACACACACACAACTATAACTATAACAACATATACTCTCTCTCTCTCTCTCTCTCTCTCTCTCTCTCACACACACACACACACACACACACACACACACACACACACACACACAAACCACTAAGTCTACTTATTGCTATTGTCATATACATGGATATATGGCTATCCAGAGTAGAGTACTTTCAAAGTGAAAACACTTTCAAAGAACACCTTTTCCAAGCCAATAAGAGATCAATCAGACCTTGCAAAAATTTTTCCAATCTTAGTTTTATGCATGGCTTTAAGACCAGCCACTGGCAGTTGAGAAGAAGACCCTTAGCTATGGCATGTGCTGACTAGTCTGTGACTATTTACAATCTTTTTATTTGTTTCTAACACTCACGTTGGTGGAGACATCACAGGTTGCTGCTCTCTTGTCATTTCTACCTCGATGAAGAAAATTCTCTTTGCAGTTTGCCCTTTATAGGAATATTTGTAATCTTCTGCCTGGCTCACTTTTCTGAAATCTAATTGAACATGCTACCCTTACTATCGAAGTCCTATAATGCAGTGTTCTAGAGTTCTTCACGGACTGGACATAACTAATCTTTCAAAGCTACCCTGACCTTATTTATAAGAAACTATTGTTTGTTTCTCAGTTTCACAGCCCTCAGACTTGGTCTTTTTCACCTTTTGTTCAGCAAGGAACAATTCTGTCAAGTCATTTATTTTCCTATGCTTCAGAGTAGTTTGAATAAACTAGTCAAAAAGTAGCCAATATGTGTCATTCATATTACTTTACCTTCCTACATTTTCTTTCATTTCTCACATAATTAAAATTTATTGGTTAGAGTTTTTTAATCTGTCCACTAACTCCCTAATATGTACTACAGGAACCAGTGTATAGTAGATACTCATTGAATATTTGCTGTATAGACTCTGGAGACATATTTAAAATGTATTCTCAGTTACATAACATTTTTATTATAAAATTTGAAAGAAGAGAACAATCCTATTCAAATTCTATTGATGGAATGAAATATTGAGGTTAATAAAAACTAACAGATCAGATTCTAGAAATTTTCAAGCATATTTGTTTGTAAATTTTATATAAGTGTATATTATTTCAAGTTCATTCTCTAGATTAATAATTTTATAACCATAAAGTGAAATTTTATTTAAACTTTTGTTAATTTATGTCACTGTGTATTGCATGTTTTATAAATATGTAAAGAAAGTATAAAGTCTTTGTTAAAATTCTAGGTTGAAATTTCACAATCATATATATTTTAAAGTGGTTTACAGTAAAAGTATTACACTTACATCAGTGAAGCAAAAGACACCATTAAGGAGGCAAATTCAGTTGTGGATTGGCTTTGGTTTAGATAGGAAGACAGTACATATCCCAGATAGCCTGAATAGCTGTACAGGCAGTGAAGCCTTAGGGACTCCATAGATGAGAAACCATAACTGTTTCCCCAGTGCCTCACTGATGGGAAAACATTCCTATGTAAACCAATATTGCTATCACTGATGACAGTGACCACAGGAACGAGACCAGCAAACACCACTGTTCATTCTCTGTTTCCATAGTGCTTCCAAGTTTGGGAGCTGTTCTTATTTGGAATCATTGAATAGTTGGTTCACTTCCTGTCAAGAAATCCAGCTAGGTGAGTTAATGAGATAATTATCTTTTGCTGTCAGTAACACAATTTGAATTACAATTGTTCAATGGCCTCTAACATAACTATTAATAAGGTCAAAGAAAGACAAGTAGTGATGCAACTAAGTACCCTCCCATTAGTTAACACAGACAGGGAGGCAGGATTTGAGAGGAATTCAGATATATTTTGCTTCATATTCCAACATCATGGTAAAGTAAGACAAGGCATTTCATCAGAAAGGTAGACAATCATGTTTCACAGGGGAGACAGAACCTGTAGGGACCACCTTCAGTAGATAGGCGTGGCCTCCAGTTGAGGAATGAGGTCACCCAAAAATCTCAAAGTTTTTAACCAGAAATGTTTCTGTACAAAGGAAAGACAGCGACAAAAAGTAGAGCAGAGGCTGAAGGAGAGGCCATCTGTGGACATCCCCACCTGGGGATCCATTCTGTCTTCAGACACCAAACTCACACTTTTGCTGTTGCCAAGAGGTACTTGCTGACAGAAACCTGGTGTGGCTGTTCCTTGGGAGGTTCTGCTAGCAGCTGACCAGGTTGGGTGCTTGGATGCAGATGTGAATGCTTTGAGTCAACCATCAGACTGTGCTGGGGACCCTAGGGTGGGGGAGCTGGCTGAAGGACTAGAGGAGCAGAGGGCCATTGCAACCCCATAGAAACAACAATGTTAGCTGGCTGGACTACCCAGGGCACCAGGGACTAGACCACCAAGTGAGGAGGATACAGGGAGGAATCCATGGATCCAGACACACATGTAGCAGATAACTGCCTTATCTGTCATCAAGGGGAAGAGAGGCCCTTGTTCATAGAGGTTTGATGCCCCAGCATAGGAGGATGCTGGAGTGATGGGGTGGGAGAGGGTGGATGGCAGGGCACCCTTATTGAGGCAAAGGGGAGGTGGAAGAGGGTAGATGGGTGATGGGGGCGTTGTGGAGGAGTAACTAGGAAGTGGGATATTATTTAAGAATTTGAGATGTAAACAAATAGAATGATTAATTTAAAATTTACTCTAATTATTCAGTTGACACTGTAAACATTTATAAATCGCATGCATCTCAGTAGGAGGGTTCCTTTAGCTCTACCCACTCTAAAGTCTGCTCTTTCTCAGGGATGAGACTCTAGAGTTATCCTTTCTCAAGTACTTTTCCCTAAAATATACACTGTGTGCAACAGTAAATGGAATCAGCAGGATAAATCTATACATTTGCCTTTATGTATAGAAGTAACAATCAATAGTAATGACACAAAAGCAAACAAATAAAGGAACACGTTGATATCTCATCAAAAAACATCCTGGTTTGTAAAGAACATAAACACTAGTTTAAAAAGTTAACTATACATATTAAAATTAATAAACACATTACTTGAACAAGAAAGGTAAGTATTGTTAAGACAACCAACTTATTCTGATGAGGCAGTAAATTAGAGGCAATTCATTAAAAGCAAAGAAAATGTCATGAAATGCAATATGAGGTAAAAACTGCAAACTATGAGAGTAAAACAGCGACAAAGAACAAACAAAGAAAAAAAAACATCTAAGTGAAAAACAACCTGCTCAAAACATGCAAGAGATTTTTGTTGTTGTCAGAAGCTCTAAGGATATAAGGGGCTGACTACCTCAGGTGTAGTGGAATTTCACCAGAATGACGTATCATGTAGAAGTGAACTCTTCAGGGCAGACATGTGTGCAATGAATGCTTTGAAAATGTAATACAGGGGAGTTTCTAAGCCCCCTTTGCTCTCAAATACCTGCAGTATGTTTGACACCTGCTCTAGCTCCTGAATAAATATAGTGACCTGATACTTTTATTAGCTAGCTTCAAGCACTAATTCCTTCATAGACTCTGATCTATTCCAACTCAGTTAGGCTGCGACTACCCAGACAGATGTCCCTCTATTTGCCATGGATCTCTCTGGTCCATGTGTGTTATCATGGCTGCGTTCTCGTCATAATCTCATGGTAAATCCTCCTGTTGTCCCCACATGCTTTCTCCATACCATTTCCTCTTTGTGAACTTTCTCTGCTCTTGGTCTCTTTGGAAACACAATGACTGGGATAGAAGGTCCTACTCTATCTCTTATGCCCAACTAATTGGCTGATTCCTTCTTTTAACCAATCAGAGGTGATAGATATTTTTTTTTAACTTTTATTTTTACACTATATAGAGACCATAAATGGTTAACTATGCCATCATCTGGATGGCAACCATATGTCTAGGCACAGAAATTAACATCTGAATACACAGTACACAAAACCATCCTCCAACAATGTTTTGTTTTTTAAACTTTATGTCATGTGTTTCAGAAACTTATGCATAAGACATCTATCACAGCAAATTCAAATAAGGCATTAAAACCATTTTTCATAGTTGAAGTGAATGATAATAACATTTTAAAATTAGAATTGATAGGATTTTGGCCCTGATAAATTACTATTTGTATAGGTTGCAGAATGTCAAGTTATTGTTTCTGTGAAAAACAAATGTAGAGGGAAGAAAATAAACTCTAGTTGTAAATTGTAAAATATACCAGTGAGATTTTCAAAAGTACAGAAGGTAGCAAAAAAAGTTCTCTTTTATCAAGAAGAAAGGAGGATAAGAAGGATGAAGAAAAATTAAAAATAACACAGGCAGTGAGAAGGGTATGTATGGAAGACAGGAGGAATAAAGGGAAGAAGAAAACCAAAACATTGTCAGTGACCTCTTCAGTGACTTACAACCCAGGGGTTCTGCCTAACAATTGAAATTGTGTTAGAAATGGAAGTCATAATTTTATTCTGTGATTACTAAAACACATTGTTAGCTTACAAGTGATTGCACTAGGCTACACTTGGGGACTTAACATTTGTTTGCATCATCACCTGTCATCAGCCAGAGGGCACAGACTTGTGCAGCAGCCAGTCTCTCTGTCTCTCTGTCTCTCTGTCTCTCTATCTCTTTGTCTCTCTGTCTCTCTGACTCTCTCTCCCTTCTCTTTCTCTCCTTTCTCATCTCTCTGTCTCTCTCTTCTTTCTATCGCTGTCTCTGTCTTTCTTTGTCTCTCTCTCTCCCTTCCTCTATCTTGTTTCTCTCTTATTTTGTCTCTCTCTTCCTGTCTCTCTGTCTCTGTTTTTCTCTTTCTCTTTTCCTCCCTTCCTTCCCTCCTCTCTCTCTTTCTTCCTCCCTTCCTTCCCTCCTCTCTCTCTGTCTCTATCTCTCTCTACTCTCTGTCTGTCTCTGTGTCTTTCCTCCGTCACTCTGTGTCTCTCTTTTCTCTCTTTGTCTCTTTCTGTGTCTCTGTCTCTTCTCTTTCTGTCTTTCTCTCTCCGTTTCTGTCACTGTTTCCCTGTCTCTCTCCCCACATGGTCCCAAATAATCTCTCTCTCTCTCCCCAATTTTGTCTTTATCTGTGTCTCATCATCTTCTCATGCCTCTGTTCTAGTCTGTCTTCCTGTCTAAATCTCCACTTGTCTCTGCCTCTCCCCCTTTCCAAGTCCTCACTCCCCTCCTTCTCCCCCATAAAAAAAAAAACAACAACAACAACAAAAAAACTCTTTATATCAGGCATGGCATAATTACTCAAGGGCACACCTAGGCGTGGGACCATCAGGCCATGAGTAATTTTATCAACAGTATCCACTGCATCAACAATCAGCAGAGTAGCATTCTTGAAATTCATAAGCTCACTATGTAAAGTTAAAACATCCAGAGAGGTGTTAGGATTATGCCAAATACACTGCCAGAACCTTTAAACTTTTTTCTAATTATAATGACTATCTCTGTAAATTCTAAAATTCACTTCAAACATTCTGCTACAGATTTCAGAGTAGAGTATGAAGCATTTTAACATAGTACAGCATTGGCAAATCAAGCAACAGCAATGGTAGTTATCCCCAGACCCTGTGTGTGTGTGTGTGTGTGTGTGTGTGTGTGTGTGTGTGTGTGTGTACACGTACGTGTGTGTGTGTGTGTGTGTGTGTACATGTGTGTGTGCATTTGCCATCTTTTTGGCTTTATTCTTTTCTGATAATGCTGGCAAAGAAGTTGTAAACTGTTTTTTCTTTATTGTTTTTGAAGTCCATGCTTGTAAATTTTTATACTTGTTTTCTGTAATCTCAATGTCAACAGTGAAAATTTTACACTAATTTGTCATCCTGTACCACAGAGCAGGGTAAAACTTGAGTCACTCAATGTTTACATTGTGTGCTTGATTTACAGGAACATAATCTTTTTATATGAGCTTACTATCAGAAAGTGTTCATATGGCATAGTTACATTGTGCCACATTTTTGCCTTTGTCTTTTAAAAAACAATGTATTGGTGGTGTTATTGTTTAGATAGTCCATATGTATAGTGCTGAAATTCTATATCATGTTCTTGTTTGAGAGGGCTATATAAGTTTTATTGAGAAAATGAATAATTTTGATAAGCAACATTCACATATATGTTATAAGAGTATTAAATGCAGTGGTAAAAATTATCATCAGTGTCTTGCATGATGTGTCTTTAAAGAAAAGTGGTCAAAAATCCAGGTCAAAGATTAGTGAACTGAGGAGCATATCATGACCAGATTTCCAAATGAATCTTGCATTTGGACATGGTTCAATCTTCTCAAATTCAGTGGTCTCAAAACTTAACCACAAAGAAAATTAACCACAAAGGGTAAACGTTCATTAAACACTGAGCATAAAATTAATGTCTTCTTGCTGTCCTGAAGACTTGAGTTTCTTACCACTTAGTTTACGTTGTGTTGTGGTAGGAAAAAAACATTGTCATATTGATGGTGGTGTAAAACCATGTACAGTAGCCAAACATTCAGGTAGCAAAGTGTACATTGTTTGGGCAAAGCATAAGTTTCACAAGCAATAACCAATTCAGTGAGAAGGAAATGAAGGTGCCTACTAGCAAGGCACCTATTAGCAAGAAGAAACTTCAAAATCACCAAGTTTACATAAATACAGTGAAATAACTGTTTTTTGGATCTGTACCCCAAATAAAATCTCAGCATTCTTACGAAGAAAAGCATTTTGCTGTGGTGATCTTTGTTTTTTAAGCATGTAAAGTCATATCCCAGTTATTGCTTCTAAGACCACAGGCACCTCAGGCATATGATGGCATTTTTCAGTAATCCAAATAACCCTAAGGTATTATAAGAAGGTATGGGTGGAATTTCACATTAGGCAAATCGTAACCATGAGTGGAGATGTGAAACCAAAGACCTAATATTTAGACAGGTAAGGTAATTTCAAAATAGAGAACAACAGATCATGATAAATCAAGAGTACAAAGGAGCAGACAAATATGGTTGGATGCTCATAACCAATCAATGGACTGAGTACAAGATCACCAATGGAGGAGTTAGAGAAAGGACTGAAGGAGCTGAAGGGGTTTGCAACACATAGAAAGAACAACAATATCCGCCAACCAGACTCCCCAGAACTCCCAGAGACTAAATCACCAACCAAAGAATATACATGGAGGGACCCTTGGCTCCAGCCACATATGTAACAGGGGATGATGGCCTTGTCAGGCATCAATGGGAGGAGAGGCCTTTGGTCCTGTCGAAGCTCTATGCCCCAGTGTAGGGGAATAGGAGAACAAAGAGGCAGAAGTACGTGTGTGTGTGTGGGGGGCATCCTTATAGAAGCAGGGGGGATGGGATAGGGGGTTTCCAGAGGGGAAACCTGGAAAGGGGATAACATTTGAAATGTAAATAAATTATCCAAAAAAAAGTCAGAAATTTCAGTATGAAGTTTTCAAATATCCTTAGATTTCTTGGATTATTTCTGTTAATGTAAACCTTCATGTGCCTACGGGAATGCTAATCATTAACTTTTTAACAACCTAACTTTTAAGGTCTTTTATTTTGCAACTTAAAGAACATATGTTCCTAACATCAGCCTTACATCTCTCCTCAGTGGCTCCAGAAAGATTCCCAACTCTTTCTGCTGCTCCCACTGGGTAGCTGGCCATGTACTGCCTTTGTCTACCCAAAACACTCTGGAAACATCATCGTCTGATTGCGTGTTCCTTCCATCTCCACTTTGTCTCTATCCTCCCAACCAAGGCTGGTGGCTTTATTTTTCTTTGCATCATATATTTCTTTTCGACTATTTTAATACAAAATTCTTATCTTTCATTTTCAGAAACTTAAAATTCACTTCAATCAGTGCTGTTTCCAGTGACCTTGAATTGGTCAAGAAATAATGCAATGCTAACAATAAAATGGTATTTTATTGGAAAGTTTTAAAATAAAACAGGGTATTTAAAAAAAAACATACATATTATAGTTTCCCATTTGTCTTGGACTGTAGAACATAATGTCCCTCTAGTTTCCAGTTGCCACAATTGTGGTGTGTGTGTGTGTGTGTGTGTGTGTGTGTGTGTGTGTGTGTGTGTGGTGTTGGTTATGCTTTGTCTTTTAAATGCTTTTCATGGCAAACACTGAGGACTGTAAATGATTCAATGATGTCTCTTAACCTTTGATAAAATAGCTGTTACCTACAAATCCACCTTAGTTTGCTGCCCTTTTAGTATCGAAGAAAATTCTCAGTCATATCATTGAAGCTACTCCTGTCCCTCACTGAAAACACTGGATGTTTAGCTACTTCTAAACATAAGCTGTATATAAAATATATATATATAAAATTCTTTTACATTCCATTCTGCACTTGTTCATAGGATTCCTGGGGTGCAATTTTAAAGCTTGGCATCACCTGAGGAAACTTGGCACAGATTCCTTGTAATTTTAGGTAACATGTAACTCATGTTTGTTATTATGAGAAATTTGTTTTGCTCAGATGGCCAGTCCACCTAAAGAGGCTGGAAGCATAGGTGCCTGCTGGGAGCTGCTTTTTACCTTTCCTTCTTCCTGGGTGTTATTGTACTCTACATGGTGAGGGGCAGGGTCTCTTCCTTACATTTTCTCTCAGTTGCACACTCACTCCTCTAATGTTTTTCCCTGGTGGTTCTACACACATGCTCATGAGACATCAATCATCCAGGAAATGAACGTCTTTGAGGAAAAAAAAAATGACAGGAGGAAGAATTATTACAATAAAACTTATTTAACCTTTTAGGCAATTCTGTCTAACATATGTAGACTAATGCCTTGTCAGATATTCTCGATATGTATGTGCTATGCTTTATTGTATTGGGATCTGTGAACATGGTTTGATACGCTGTAAATATTCATTCAACTATCACCCCATGGTTGCATCTAAACTAGATCTCTTCCACCCATACTTGTTCCCTAATTAAGGCCTCACACATACGTTTTATTTTCTCTCTGTTTCTCAGCAACATTACAGCATTGAGTTTTTTAAATATGAAAATCATCATTGAGTAATATAAATCTATTGATTTTTGATATCTAATTTGTAGAACAATGTTCTTTCCAACCTTTGAGAGAAACTATCAAAATAACAATGGATATTTGTATATTTAATGGTGACTTTGTACTAATTATTGAAGGGAAATAATTCTTAATACTTCAAAAAATTTCCAGTGTTGACCTATTAGCTATGATTGCAATATTTATGGTACCATATGAATATGGCACTAAAAAGTAGGATATTTTTATATTGCTGTTGTCCTAAAACTTTTTCTAGTAATTACACTGAACCTGGACTTGTGTGCATGGATACATGCATCTCTCTCTCTCTCTCTCTCTCTCTCTCTCTCTCTCTCTCTCTCTCTCTCCTCTCTCTCTCTCTTTCTCTCTCTGTGTGTGTTTATATGTATGTGTTTGCGTTCCTGTCTTCAAATTGTTTATCTTATTTATGCTTTTAATTTTTACCTTCATTACCTAATGACTTGAGCTATGACTTCTAATACCTTTATGAGTGTTCTAAATCCTAGATAAAATGTTTTAAACTTTTCACCTACATTATGCTAACTGTGGAATTGTTCCTTTGTTTTGCTGTGGTAACAATTTTTTTAAATAATTATTTTGAATTATCAGGAAAATCTTAGATCTTAGTTGTCTTTGATGACTTGCTCTTTTCTCTACATTGAAGATGTAAGTTTTCCAGAGAACACTAATTTTTTTGAGAATCTATGGACTGTTCCATTAGAGAAATACACCCATGAATACTTTCTGTGAATGGGCATGCAAGCATGGTGGATTAGCTTGGTGAAGGCTCTTTATTCCAGAGAACCTACCAGCAAAATCTCTGAATAGTTCCTTTGAGTTAAGAATAATTACAGTGTGTAAGTTGCTGGAGTGACCAAATCAGGGAAGATTGTCTGGAGAAATGGCAGAAAACAAAGGTATTTTAGGTCTATTCTTAGTTTTCTCTCCCATGGGTGGGCCCAGGGATTTTTTCTGGTGGTGAATTCGCTCTTATTACGTATATGTTGTCATTGGTATTTGATGGACAGTGTTTTAGTGTTTGTAGAATAACTGCAGAGTTGGGATCTGAGCTATGGACATACATGAAATAGCTGTGGATCCAGAGCTTGGGCAACATGGTACAAGAATGGTACCCTGTGCTCTTTGTCAGCTCAATAAGGGTTCATTCTTAAGTGTAGGTGTCTCGGCAGTCACTATCTCTGGAAGACATCCATTAGACATCACTGGTTGCTTGTATTACAGTTGAAGATGTCCTATGTGGTGCAGGGCCACTGCATCCAAATTGACCAGTACTAAGGAGACATGTGGTATAAAAAATAGGAACAATCTCCATGTATCGTGAGAATTATGGAGGTCCTCAGAGGCAAACATTTCCAAGATCCCATAAAGAGCCCATGATTGGAGGCCATTATGATACCTACTGTATGGCCAAGCATTAAGGACTAATGTCTGAAACATAGAGCCATAATAAACAACGACTTCTTTTTAAGATGCTTATCTCAGATATAAAAGATAAACCTTACTAACGTAGCCATACATACTTTACTCATGTAGGACCTAACCCAGTGAAACCTGAGGAAAAACAAATTGCATTGATCCACAAATAATTTCCTATTAAAACTGTAGACATTTCATGGATTGCTGGCACCATTTTAAATGAACTAATCTAATTCCCTTATATTCCCATAGATCAGTTGTGCTATTTAAGTTGCATTTTGAAACATTTGGCAGACATGCTTAAGAAAGTGAATAGATATTATGTTATATTAGGAAAAGATCATCTTAAATTTTATGATTCTAAGTAACAAATCTTGCTTTTTAAATTTTACTTCTATTTGTGACTTTGTCTAAATTAATCTTTGAAAATTAATTTGTTCTATTTGATAGTGATGTGTTCCTTATATTCTGATAGTTTATATTTTAATACCACAGTACAGATTTGAAAAATCTTAGGCTGATATTTTATACACAGATATTTAGAAAGTATAATTTTTCAAATAGGTCAAATATTATAATCATTGTGACAGTTTTGGTGATAGTAAATATTTGCTACTACCCATTCTTGAAACATTTAGAAAATAATATTACTTCATAAAATGAATCTGGGGATGCAGAGAAGGCTCAAAATTAAGAACGCTTGGAATGCAATTTGAGATTAATTTTCAAATGCCAATGCTCATGTAACAATCAAGCATCCCAAATAATCCTGTTACACTAGATCTGAACGAGGCAGCAACAAGAGGATCACTGGAGCTATCTGACTTAAGGAATCATCTAGATAAAGGGCAATTGCATGTTCAAAGAGAGGTCCTGTATAAAATACTAGATGAGAGTGATACAGGAAGAGCCCCAAGAGCCCCTTTTATCTTCTGCCTGCACATAGGCACAAGCACCCAGACACACATGTGTTTAGACTCTCATAGACACATAAATATATACACATAAATAAGTAAATAAATAATGTTTAAAAATCACAACATGTTTAGGGATCAATATTTTATTCAAGGCAACGATACAATCAGATATATTGCTTGTTGTTGTTTATATTATGAATATAAAGCTATTGACATCCTCCTACTTATTTATCCACTGACACGGAGAAGGAACATCATAATAAAATGCATGATAGGAAACTTGAATAAGTGTGGAGACTAAGTCTTACCTGTGAGTCCAACCTCAAGGAAACAGAGAAGATGGTTCATGAATTTAAGAACATCCAGGTTTCTTCAATGGTGCTCATTCTCAGAAACAACCACTAACAATCACATGGATAATCACCTGACTAAATACTGCACACCAATCTCCTTTAAGAGAACCACATATATAATATTTCAATCTCCTGCTGACACAGCTAAGGTACAGAACAATTCTTCTCTATATTAAGGACATATTTATTAGAATTTTTCAATGTAATACTATAACAGACCGATTGCTTATTCTCTTCATATTCTTTCTGGAGTTTAATTTGAAGAGTCTAAGGTGAGTGACACTAACAGAATTAGGCAGGGATAATTATTTCTTGACTTCCAAGAGTAGCAATTAAAACACACAGAATTTTGAAAAATAATGAAAGTCATAAGTTTTGGAAGTTGATCTTCATTTAGTGGTAAGGATATTAAGAGACTGCTACTGATAATTCAAAATATATTTTTATATACCCAAGCTGATTATTCTTTCAGAGACATCCCATATAAATAAGTTCTCTGCATTAAAACTACTGGAAGTTTAGAGGTATTTCACTAAGTTCTAGACTCCTGAGCTGAGTAGCACATTGAAGCAAAAGGTAACGTAATTATATTTATAGGAGCAAATAGTAGTCTTGAATGTGTCATCATATTAAAGAGAGATACAGGTTGAAGGAATCTATAAGCATTTTTTATCCTTTTGGTTGTGAGCCAAGAATGACTGATCCATTTACCTAGCCCCTCTATAAGCATTTCTGAAAAATAAAAATTAATTTAATATTCAAAGAGGGAGAAGAACTTCATGATGAGTGAAATTTATATTGAGAAATTTGCTGAGAAGTACTAACAGATTTCAGGCACCTTGATGAAATTTATGCATAGATGATCTATAGCAACTATGAGGTAATCAGACATAGACTAATGTTTCAAAAGGATGACTGGTTAGAAATTAGGTAATGAATACATAGAAGAAAAATTTATAAAGATATTAGATTCTTTTTATTGGATATTTTATTTACTTACAATACAGATGTCATCCTTTTTCCCCATTTCCCCTACCTAGAACTCCCTGTCCTATACCCCCTCATCATTTATGCTTTTATACCATTTTGATTATATGTATGTATTAAGGTCAGTTCTAGGTTGAGGGACTAGCAATACAATAGATGCAAATAGTCAACGAACAAGCAAGACAAAAAGCACAAGTAGTCAAAGAAAAAGCAAGGCATTAAACCCAATTACATGAACACGCCCATGATCACTATTTCTAAGAGCTTATCAGGATGACCAAAGTATTTGAGCCTACTTTCCTGTCCTAGCACAAGGTCATTTTCATGTCTGAAGCCTACTTTCTTGTTCTGGCCTAAAATTTAGATTTCTGTCTGAAATTACTTCTTTGTTCTAGCCTAATATTTAGATTCCTGCCTAAGACTTCTTCTTTGTTGTAGCTTAAAACAACAACAGCTTTTGGTTTTTCCTACCAAAAAAAAAAACAAAGCTTGGTAGATTCCTACCTAAAATTACTTATTTGTTCTAGTCTAATGTCAGATTCCTGCCTGAAGCCTACTTCTTTGTCATTGGCTGATGTCATATTCCTGCCAAGAAGCCCCCCCCTTTTTTTTGTCCTTGGCCCATGTCAGATTCTTGCCAAGCAGCCCAAATGGCTCCCCACCTCTCCTCCTTTTTTATTTCATAAACAAAACTGAGCCTGTCTTATGTCATTTTGACAAGAATGCCTTCCTTACCAATCATGGAATATGATTTATCAAAAGCAATGTACTTCTGTCTTAGGTTGGTAAGACTCTTTGCAGAATCTTACCCATCCTTGGCTTGCCAACCTGTTAAATTAATAACTCTAACTGGGGGTCCATTTTCAGGTTTAAGCCATGTACTTTGGCTGCCAGCTTGTTGATGTAGTTAGAGACAAGCTTTAACACAATGGGCAGGAATAAAAGTATTCCCAGGACAAGAAGGGCTAGCCTGATCAAACTATAGATGCCATTCCTGAAGTTTTACCAAAATGGAAATAATGAACTCAGATCATGGATAATTTTATAAGCATTATCTGCAGCATCAAAGCTCAACAGTGCAGTTAACACACTCAGAGAGGTGTTAGGATTATCCCAAATATCCTACAGGTGTCTTTAAACGTTTTTCTAATTATAATGGCAATCATTGTAAATTTTAGAAGTAACACTACTCCTATGATATTTGTCATGACACTTGGTAACCCAATCACAAAAAATACACATAGTATGCACTCACTGATAGGTGGATTGTGAGTCCAAAAGCTCACAATACCTAAGATACAATGCATAGACCACATAAAGCTCAAGAAGAAGAAGAAAAACCAAAGTGTGGGAGCTTTGGTCCTTCTTAGAAGGAGTATCAAAATACTCAACCAGAGTTCCCATGGTCTAAACCTCCAACCTGGGAACACAAAGGGAGGACACTCATGGCTCCACCTATATAGGTAGTTATGGATGGCCTTGTCAGGCATCAGTGGAAGAGGGGGGCCTTGGTCCCTGAAAGTTTGGATTTCCTAGTGTTGGGTAATTCAAGACCAGGGAGGCAGGAATGGGTGGATGGTGGGGTCACACCATCATAGAAGTAGAAGGAGGGGGATGGAATAAGGGGTTGGGGGAAATGGGAGAGGGAATAACAATGAAAGGTAAATAAACAAAATATCTAATAAAAAACAAATAACGTGTCTGGCAATTGTAGTCTAGCAGTCAAGACTTTTTGTTAACAATTTATTAAGGGGATTTCATAAACTCCTCAAGGACAAGGATTGTGGAAGAGTCTCATGGAACTTTAAAAAGATTGGTGAGACATGCTGTTGCTGAGACAAAGAATGATGCTGACTTGTGAGCTTGTTGAGTGCCCTGACAAGGGTGACTGGGGAGCTGTATTGGACTTATGTTCCTGACCCACCTTTGCTTGACCATATCCCAGATGGGACAAGCTGCCTTGCCTCAAGTTTTTAGACCTGTGGGATAGAGAATCAAAAAGAGAAATTATATTGTTTCTTGTATTTTTCTTAAAGGTAACCAGCTATTAGGACTGAATCATGTATTGGTCTAGAAATCAATCCAATATAAGAACAACAGTCTACTTTGGAAGGCTGGATCTGGACATTGTCAGAGACATATGTGGAAGTTAGCTGTAGTTCACTATGGTGTTATGATAGCAAGAGATAGAGTTGGGACAGGATCTGGATTTTAAACAAGGGTTAGTGCATGTTTTAGGCTCTTTAAATTGTCATGCTAAAATTGGTTTTATCTCTTCTACAGTATTTATTGTAAGTTACATTGAGTGTATAATTTCCAATTGTGTTAGTGTATTGAAACTTGGCATGTCTGTTATGGGGGTCTATCAATCAGCTTTTGTCTCACTGCCCTGAGTATTAAAAAAACCTTAATTCACTGAAAAAAGCTTGAAAGCACTGAAAGAAGTAAGTTAGGCTTTCAGCAGAAGCAAGAGGGTAGGGCAGGCTTGATTATTACTGGTATAACAGCTTTAATTTCATTAATTGCTAGCACTACTGCTTCTGCATTAGCATTGACACAAGGAGTTAAGACAACTATTTTTGTTAACAATCTAGCAAAAAAAGTGTTATTAATGTATTGAGTACACAAAAGGATTTATATAGGTATCTGGAACAATGAATGATGCTCTATAACCCATTCAAATTATCTGAAGGAGGTTCAGGGTTCAAGAGTTAGGAGTCAAGATATCAGATTCTTAAAGACTAAAAAACAGAATTTTGTAACAGATTTGATTTTAAAACCACACTAACACAATTAAAACTTTAATTAGTAATCACAAACACAAAGCACAATCTCTCTCAGAATTCAAGCAACAGAAGAGGAGTCATGGGGGATGAAGGCAGAAGCCTACATGTAGAGAACAGCAGCTGTAGAATCAACATTCATGTTGGACTGTGAACATGATGGAGGCATTAGAACAAATGGGAGCCTAAAAATAGTATACAACCAAGATTCATGAGTAGAGAAGTTGTCAACATACCCACTGAAAGTAGAATTTGATCAAGACAAGCTATTAGTTCTTCAATAGAATGACAAACAGAAAACAAAACAAACAAACAATCAAAAAAACACCACTGGGCCCAGCAGAAGATGTGACTTCTCATGTGTCCTAGGATTAAAGAGGAGGTCAAAGCCTGAAGGAGGAGCTCCATCCTTTGCTTACAGCTTAGTGTTACTACAGGTATTGGCCCTGTCCTCACACAGCTGAGCGCTCCCACAGGTGCTCTCTCTGTCCTCTGGCATTCGTGAGGAGACATTTTTGTAGATAAACAATTGCTTCAGGAGGAGATTCTTCCTTCTTATCAAAACAATAAAAGGAAATGGCTAACCTGAATTCAGATACAAATATACTGTCCTACCAGACAACCTGCACAACACTCTCCTTCAGACTGCTTGACAGAATTGGGAGGACTTTTTCAACTTCTGCACCATAGAAATTGAAAGAGCAGACAAAGCAAGGACAGAATATAATTTTTAGTATAAGGAGACAGGATTAGTTTCCTCAAGATAGATTTTTTTCTTCACTTAAAATATCAGAACAGCTATATATTGTGTATTTAACATTAATTATTGTGAATATTTGGCATGTGTCACTAATATTGATTTAAAGATTTAAATTTTATAAAACTGTAAGAAAATACTTCTCTCAATCCTACGTCTGTCTCGTTTAGTCTGAGCCAAACTGCTAACATTAATTTGGTGTGTATTTAATGCATAGTGTTTCCATTATTTATGTCTCTAAATTTTTTCCCATTTTGCTCCATAATTCTTTGTAGTTAAATACAGTTGTGAATGCCAACACTGACAGCAGATAAACTTATTTCAGCTGTGACTTTCCTGTAAAATCTTTTTATTTTTAGCATCACATACTTAGTTCATCTTTTTTATGATTTTGCTACCACATTTTCAAGGATTACTACCAAAAACTCAAATTATTTTGATAATGATATCTAGTGAGAGATTAAAGGGCTCAATATGGTTTATACTGTCTGTTGAAAAACTTGTGTTATAAGCTTAATACCTTGTGCAGAAGTCTAGGAAAGGATGCTGATGTTATGTAATGCCCACTGACCTGAGTGTCAAATGTCAAGAGTGGATAATACAATTACAGTTATATGAGAGGTTCTTACTGCAGGTCTATATTCCTTATAAAGTGATTAGTTGATCATCCTGTCATGTTACACTTTTTCATTCTTTTCTACCGTGAATGAACAACAAAAAACTCTCCTCATACATTACCCCCTCAGTCTTGCTCTTCTTATCTTCCACAACTAGGCTACAAATGAATCTGCATTCAAGAATTGTTCAGTCTCTGACACTGTGTTCTGGCAGCTGAAAATGGACCAATAGAGGAAAAACAGAACATATTTTCTGAGCCTCTTCAATAAAAGATAATTAACGCCAATTGGCAATATATGTCTATGGGGCAAAGTAGGAAGTAACATTTGGATTGTGTTCACATATACTGACTTGATTTCATGCTTACAGTTTTTAACATTTATTCTCGATCAGGATGTTAGTAAATAAAAAGTGATAAGAATAAATTATTGTTCCGTTCCATGCCATATATGGACCTGGATTAAGATACATTTTAGAAGAAAGTTTAAAATGAACTCATTTTGGGAGTGGTCGCCAAGGGTTGGTTCAAAGGAGACAAGCGGAAGGTTATCTAAAACTAAAGGTATATGAGAAAACTTATCTGTACCCATTACTTTGTGGGCTAATTTAACATGTATCTTTTCAGAAGGTTGAACAGAGGTATGAGGATAGTGCTATTTCTAGAGCTAAGTGCTTAAAAGAATATGAAAACCTCAATGCCAGGTATTGGACGCCCCTCTGACCAGGCAGTCCCCAAAGGCTTAGATAAGAGCATAGTTTCTAAAACTCTGTCTCTAATGACACCATACAGTGTAGTAGAAGAAAAGGAAATGATCCTGAAAGTGACCTGGAACGTTCTTCCGTATAAGAACGTTCCTGAGGGAAGTATGCATGCCTTCTGCATTAACACCCTAACCTAGAACCTAGAGGTGGACCCTGCCTGTTATAGCATCTACTGGTGCACAGCGGCATAAATATTAGGAAGGTAATTGACCCCTTTTTAAATACAATTTTGACCAACTCTACAGGACGTAATCCAGGCTTGGTGCAATTAACCTTGTCTAAAGCTCATGGCTGGTTATTTCACAAGCCCTGGGATTGGAAGAGAGTATTGTTATTTTCCATACTGCTTTCAGATTGACTTCTAAATATTTGTGTTTCTACCCAAAGATTAGTGCTATTCTCAGTTTTGGACAGAAAATCTTCTTTTGCGGTAGATAGTTAATGCAGACTTACACCTTGTCAGGTATTGAGGATAACTTTTAGTTGTTTATCCTAAACAACTATCTATCCCTTTTCCCAGCTCAAGGAGCACTGGGGTGTAGCACACAAGAATAATGTAAGGGCCTTTGGTGGAGAAGAGAGAGGAGTGCTGCAAAATTCTATCTTCTGGATATTACCTGACCACTGTCTTCATTGATGTACAGCAGTAATAGCTACATTCACAAATTGTGTCTAGCCTGTAAGCATTCCAGCACAGAGAGGAACATTTGAGGCCTCACTTCTAGATGAAGGCAGGGCAGTGATTTTTAAACAGGAGTGTAATCACTCTTATGTTGACCACAATACAGTAAATGACCCCACAGTCGTGCATATGCAAATAATACTAATTAAATTCAGCGCATCACAGAAAAGCATGAAAACAGAGGTATGAACATAAGAGTGATGCATGCTGGGAAGTAATAGATTCCAGAGTGAGTGTGAGGAAGTTGGGAAAGGAGAATAGAGGTGAACATGGTTGAAGTATATTATATACAAGCATGAAATTCTATATAAATAAATAATTTATAAATAACTTGTCATCTCTGTCAAGGTGAAAACATTTGAAATGAAAAATTAACTTTAGAAAACTATGAATTTTATTATTAAATATATTACATCTTCTTGTTAAATAAATGGGAATTTATAAATAAATGTGAGAACTTATATTAATATTGTTTCCTTACATCGAGTCCTCTTCATACGTATGAGATAAACTGTTATCAAGTCAGAACACATCAGTCTCTACGTCTCCTATACAATCTCTGTAGCTAAAATCGGCTGAAGAACCATCTGAATTTTCAGAATGAAAAAAATAAAGATTATGTAGTTGAGGAGAAGTTGAAGATAATATAATTTGATTTCATTTTTTTTAAACTTTCCAGATAATTTCTTTTATAACAACTCTGGTTTTCAATCATTCAGCCCCAGCTGGATCTTCTCCATGTGCGTGAAGGTTCCTATCATTTAAATAAGCACATTTAATTTGCAGGCACCTAAACTGATTAAATTTTTTCTCATATTGAGATGAAGTATTCTTTGCCTACATTCAATTTAATTCAATCTTCTGAAGTTATTCAGGATAAGCCTAATCTCACCACTAAATGCTAGCTCATCGGATGTCACAGACAGCTATCACAAATAGCTATCAAAGGCTCTTAAATTGTCTCTTTTCCAGCCTAAACTGTCATTTTAGGAAGTATTGCTATATCCATACACAACTATTCTACTTATTTCCTAAGATCCACTAAAACTAGTGTCTCAAAATAAAGGTCACTGATGGAACATCACTGACCATTCATTTAGAATTGGATTACATCAGACTATTATTGGATACTGTAACTGTAATATATTTTCCTACAACAAACAATTCACTTTTGTAATTACATAATACTGTGTATTCCTATGTAGCATTACATTTAAAAATCATGTTTTTAAATGCCACTTAGAATGATCATGATATAAAACCAGTAGCATTATGCCTCCCATGTTTGACCTCAGATGGGTTGAATTGAATTTCCCAGAAGATATGTTGGAGTCCATATCCTGCTACATGTGACCCTGATTTAATTGGAGATCAGTCTCTGAAAAAGGACCTGAATGATATCATATTAAATTATGTTGGACCTTTACTTAATATAAGTGGTATGCTTACAGAGAGAGGAGACAGAGAAAGGGAGGAGGGAAGAAGGGATGGAGACAGAGAGGGAGGAGAGGGAGAGGGAGAGGGAGAGAAAGACTGACTTTGTTAATTGACACAAAACATAGACTAGTGCTTCAGTGACTCTACAGGTTGTGTGGTCCCTGCAACTGCTGGTTAACACTAGAAGCTGAAATTCATGACTCAGATATTTGCATTATGACTCCACCAAGGACATAGCCTATGTTTGCCTTGAGTTCAGATGTGTTCCTTCCAGAACATGGAAACTAACCTTTGTTGTCTTAAGATATTTAGTATGTGATAATTTTTAATGAAAGCTGTAATATTCTTAGATATATTTTGTTCTGAGAAGGTAGATGCCACTTTCAACAAATACATAATGTGAAACAACTATGAGGCAAAATGTAAATTAGGCTGAAAATATTTATTGTACTCGAATATACTTGATTTCTTCAGGAGGTTTTTAACCAATGTGAGTGATGAAGGTGCTTTCAGAAATGAAGGACATACTCTAAGATTTCTCATACAATTTCTTGTTACAAAATAGCAAAAATAATTGGTAGAATTTTATTTATATGTTACGTACTAGAACATGGAGTTGATGAGCCTACATATATAGCTTAGGAGGTTTCTCAGTAAAATATGAATTCTGCAATCCATAGTAAAACAATAAATGATATAAGATATTGATCACTAGTCAAATGATTAAGAAAATAGAACTAGAATTTGGAGTGTTTTAGAGTACTTGTTTCTCTTGCAAACGACCCAAGTTTGTTTCCAAACCCTTAGAGTAAGTGACATATAACTGTATGTATCCCCAAATCAAAGGGGATCCAATGCTTTGTATTCTGTGAATACACACATGCATACTTCTTTTACTCATATAGACATAAATGAGCACCAATTAAAATTTAAGCCTGTTTTAAAAGGAAATAAAAACTAAAACGAACTTTTTCAGAATTGCTTATGTTCAGAGGGAGAACAAGGGCAAAGGCAAGTGGGAGGGAAAGGGTGCATGCGAGTGCAGGGAGGAATGAAGAATAACAAAAACAAAACAAAAGAAAAAACTGAAGGAAGTCGGGGAAGTAAAAAAGAGGGAAGGGAAGGAAAAGAGGGAAAAGGGGAGAAAAGGGAGGATAGAGAAGAGGAGAGGAGAGGAGAGGAGAGGAGAGGAGAGGAGAGGAGAGGAGAGGAGAGGAG
>JANHMN010000001.1:8266267-8281162 GCA_030674055.1 Rhabdomys pumilio
AGAGGAGAGGAGAGGAGAGGAGAGGAGAGGAGAGGAGAGGAGAGGAGGAGAGGAGAGGAGAGAAGGCTAAAGGCGTAGAGAGGAGGAATGAGGCATGCTCTGGTGTGAGCATTTGACAGTGAGCATGTATCATTTTCCCAGAGCCAAAGTATCATTTGGAGGATAGATCAGAGCAGACATCTCCAGGGCTGTGGAGTGTCTGCACATGCTCAGGCTCAGCTTTATTCATACTGAGACAATAAATGTCTGGCTATGTGCAAAAATGAATTGTCATTCGTTACAGCAGTCTTTAAAAGCTCACAAGTGACCTGCTGTCTATCGTTGCCTATTTGAAGCATATTCAATATCTTTTACGCATAGAGTTCCTTAAATTATTCATCTGTCAGTCCAATGTCAGGGATTCCAGGGGCTGGAATCCCTTCATGGCTGAAATTCCTAGATCACTTTCTTTCTTACAGGAGTGATTCAGAGGCTCAGATTGTCCTCCTGACTCTGTCATTCTCTCTAACCATGCGGAATAGCCAATCAACAGAACGGATAATAGGGTTTCACATATGAAACAGTATTTTAGTAACTTTACCAAGAAGCAGTGAGTGCATAACCCTTCACATACTGCAAAAGGAGTAGAATTTTACAGAGAATTAAATCACAGAACATCCTGAAACAGACATTCAAATGTTTGAAAAAAAAAAAAACACAATATATCTAAATGTCCTAGAAGACAGAGAATTTGTGATAATGTTTCACTACCATTCTAGTTGGGAGATGTCTTCTTGTCTGACTAGTATTTTATTCTTCTTCCCTCCCAAGTAAAACACAGTGTCACAATCAATATGAAGGCTTTATTCACAGTCTCAGGATCACATCCAGATCTCAGATGATCACCTCTTATTTTGTGAAATGACACTCTCAAATGTTTCTTTTGCTTGGCATCTTTCGAAGCTTCTCTTCGTTTCCCCTTTGATGGAGCAAGTGTGTCTAGCATAGACTTGGCTGAGTTAATTTTGGCCAGTGACATTTATTTTTCCTTTGCCTGGATGTTTACATCTTTCCCTATGTTTGGGAATTTCTGCTAATTTTTCTGTGATTAGACTTTTTTTCTCACTTGGGTCAGCTCAGTTAGACTTTAAACCCAACTAGTTGAGAACGATCTTCACTTATCTAAAAACCCTGGAAATGTCCTTCCTTTTTCATTTTCTTCCCTTCTTTCTTTTTCTTTCTTTATTTTTTTGTCTTCCAGCTATACAAATTTCTGGATAGCCTGTCTTCAAGCTCACTTTAGTCTTCTGTGTGATTTACTCTGGTTTGGGTGCTTCTTGTTGGGACGTCAATAGAATCTAAACTTTCATTTTCAGCTAAAGTTTGCCATCTCCTTTAGCTTTCAATGCTTTCACTTTTTAAAATTTTGTTAGGTATTCTTTATTGGTCAAGTTTTTTCAACAGCTTTTTAAAATGTACTACCAGAGAACTCTTCACTATTTAGCATTCGACCAGCTTCTGGAATGACTTTTGACTGTCAGGTAAGACCATGGTTTCCAGAATATTCTCTGATGGTTGTTGGTTTGCCACATGATCTGGGAATTGGTATGTGATATAATTAGTTTCATCCCAATCTTCTTAATCTGTCTGTTTATAGTTTTTCTTCTCAAGTTCTAGGCAGACATCTGATCCTAATGTCACTGATACAATTTTAGCATTGCATGAATACCCCAACCCATCTTGGAGCAGAATCTCCTTGATGGATAGTTCCCAGGTCAGTGGGTATCAATGTTGACAATGTCTCACTCCTGAGCCCATAACTAGAAAAGGTTCTTTACAGCGTTGAGGTAGGGCCAACGTCCCTGCTTCTACACTCTTCTATTCACTGATCTGAACTTGTGAACTACTGCTTACAGCATCAGAATACAGTAACTGGAATTAGATATTTGGCAGGGTCATCAACTGTGTTTTTACTTGATATAAGTGCTGTCTCAGACAGACTATGGCTAGAGCCTGGCCTAGAGAAGAGAACATGTATTAGGATTCCCTTGAATAAATTTCAGCAGTCTGATACTATATTTCCAGGTAGAGAACTGAACTTAACAGCCTGAAGTCTGGGAGTTTATAGAGGTTCCCCATCCTCCATCCCATTTTTCTTCATTCTTCTGACTCTCTGGCCTTCTCTCCTATCTCCTAACTCACTCCCACGTTTTTCTCTTGCCTTCCCTTCTCTCAGGTCCCTCTCTCCCTCCCTCCCTCCCTCCCTCCCTCCCTTCCTCCCTCCCTCCCTCCCTCCCCTTTCTCTGCTTCTTACTCTTTCTCTTATTCTCTCTCCCTCCCTCTCTCTCTCTGTGTTTCTCTTTCTCTCTCTTCCATCATTACTTATTTTTTTTTCTCCCTTTTAAGTGGGATTGAAGCATCCATAGTAGGGTCTTTTTTCTTGTTAAGCTTCATATGGTCTGTGAGTTATATCATTGATATACTGAACATTTTGGCTAATATCCACCTCTCAGTGAGTACATACCATGCACGTCCTTTTGCATCTGGGTTACCTCACTTAGGATGATACTTTCTAGTTCCATTCACTTGCCTGCAAAATTCATGAGGTCCTTGTTTTTAATAGCTGAGTAGTATTCCATTGTGTAAACACACCACATTTTTTGTATCTAGGTTGTTTCCAACTTCTGGCTATTACAAATCAGGCTGCTATGAACATAGTGGAGCATGTGTCATTGTGATATGGTGGAGCATCTTTTGGGTATATGCCTAGAAGTGGTGTAGCTGGTCATTGTTTCTATATACAGGAAACGCAGGGACAAAAATGGAGCAGAGTCTGAAGCAAAGGCCATCCAAAGACAGCTTCAACTTGGGATCCATCCCATGCACAGGCACCAAACCCCAATGCCATTGTTAATGCCATGTTGTGCTTGCAGACAGGAGCCTGGCATGACTGACTTCTGGGAGGCTCTACCAGCACCTGACTGAGACAGATGCAGAAACTGACAGGCAACCATCAGACTGAGCTCTGGGGTCCCTATGGAAGACTTAGTGGAAGGACTGAAGGAGCTAAAAGAGATTGCATCCTCATAGGAAGAACAACAGTATCATCTAAACAGACCCTTCAGAGCACCCAGAGACTAAGCCACCAACCAAAGAGCATGCATGGGCTGGTACATGGATCTTACTACATATGTAGCAGAGGACTGCCTTTTCTGGCTTCAATGGAAGGGAAGGTGCTTGGTCCTATGGTGGCTTGATGCAGAGAAAGTAGGGGGATACTAGAGAGATGAGGTGGAGTGGGTATGTGAATGGGGGAACACCTTCTTAAAGGCAACGAAGAGGGGGAATGAGGTGGGGGGCTAGTGAATGGGGAACAGTGGAAAAGTAAATAAATAAAATTTTAAAAAGCCTCCTCTTGGAGTTAAGATAGAATTGGAATCCATTTATATGTCAGTACTGGTCTGGGCATAGCTTTGAATTGAAGGCTGTACGACAGTAGTAAAAATTGTCTTCTGCTACCTAGGTTAGCTATAATCCCAGTTTCACCAGATTGTCACAAGAAAACAGGGTATCTCCACATGTCTCAAGGGGTATTGGGGGGTGAGGCCTCCAAGACAGGCAGTGATTCAGAGAAGAAACAAACAAACAAACAGTTGGTTATTGCAAAGAGAAGTTTCCTTGATTAAGAATCATTGCAATATTTATCTGTGTGTAAAGGATAACTACTTATAATGTGGTTCATTTAGTAAAATGGTGGTTGTAGGTTCTTCTCCATGATGCACGAATTCACTGGCCCTGAGTAGCTGGCTAAGTTTTCTGTATCAGATATGGTCTTCCTCTAGTTTAGCTTTTCATCCAACTAGAGATCTTTTAGCTAATGTCCAGTTATTGTGCCTCTAATGCACCCTTAGAGTTATCATTCCATGATGACTACTGTTGGTCATGAACTTCATAGCTGTATAGGACTGAAGATTGATTTCCTTGTTTGGAAAATGCATGGGACCTTCTGTTGCAGGATATTTGATCACATTGTGAACTCTGAGATTATGAACGGAAAAAAAAAAAAACAAACTTGTTTCTTGTGGTGTGGTTCAGCCCTAGGAAACACCTTTAACCCAAATGCGTTACGTTTAATATAAACAAGCAGTTGCAGTGTGGTTCAGCTCCAGGACACACCTTTTACCTAGAGCTTTCTGTAAAGAAAACTGAACATTTGGGATTTTGTTTTTAAAACAACATCCTTCTCTTATCTTGAAAGCGAGTCCTCCACAGGGGTTGGGGGAAGGATTCATGTCAGTTCTACCTCAGGGACATCCAGGAAGCGAAATTGAAATGCATGGTGTCTTTAGTAATAGCAACTCCCTTTTAAGCTCTGAGAGGAATCAAGACTACACTGTGTTTCAGTGTGGCTGCCCTAGACTGAGTGACAAGTCTAACTCTGGAATGTGATACCCCTTCTTCCTCCACATGGAAGACATCCGTCTCTATGCCATGACTTAGAGTTGGGCAGAGGAAGGTAACTTCCCTCAATGTATCCTTTTATTATTGTCATCATCATAATTGTCATCATCATCATCATCATCATCATCATCACCACCACCACCACCACCACCATCATCATGTTCTATAAATAGATTGTGATTTCTTAGCTCAAACTCCTTAACTCCAGTCAGTGTAGGTATTTGTAGTAGTATTTATGTCTTGGGAAAACAATCCCTAGAGAGTCTCATGAGCAACTATCTTGCTCTGATTCTCCAGCCATTTTGTTTCTAACTGAATATGATATGAATCAGGCCTCTTTAAGAAAAAACAAATTAATTTATGTCAAGAAAGAATTTACACAGTTCCAAAATTTGCTAGAGTTAGAGGGTTCTGCATGTTTGGGGGGAACACATTAAATTGCCACCAACAATCACAGTTGTCCCCAAATCAAAATGGAAATTGAAAGAAATTTACACAGCTGCTGAAGTCTCTCTGCTCATGAATATATCAGGCTGTTTTGGTATTTTTGTTTGTTTGTTTCTTTGCTTTTGTTTTTTTTTTAAGTTAGTAATTGCCTCTGCTTCTTTCTTTCTTTTAAAACATATCTAATTGTTATTGGTAATAACTGTGGTAATGTCATTGCTCATCAGTTCAGGTGCACGGAACCCAGTCCCCGGAATAGAAGAGAAGTGGGAAGGAAATGATGCCAAATCCCATGGCTCATGGTTTCATGCACCAGACATATGAATATTCCCACTGTATGCCACGCCCTCCACCGTCTTACTTCTACGATCACTTTGCTCCTCGATTGCTATGCATTCTTTAGCTGGGGATTCCGAACTAAAATAATCAATGTTATTCTTCCAATTTCTCTGTTCCCTCACATACTTACTTTGTCATAAAATATTCTTTCCTCATCATTTCTTTTATTTCCTATCAATCATTCCTCAACTTCCACTTGGTATTTCCTGAGTTTTCCACTTTTCAATGAACTAGTATATACTTAAATAATATGATTGTATGTTTCTAATGAACATATTTCTTTACATTAAAAAAATCTTTAAGTGTGTAAATACTTGGTCAATTATTTAGCTTCCATTTCCCATAAAACATTTTCATCTCCATAAAGAATCAATCACATTTGTGTTATTTGCTCTCTGCCCGATAATATTCTCCATTATTTTTGAACTTAACTAATTTAATATTTATTTAATTGTACTTTAAATATGAATAATGGAAAAAAATTAGCCATTTTTCCTAAATTCGCTGTTATGCTACTTTGATCTTTCTAAAGGAGAAAGAAAATTTATTAGAGCATGATTTCTGGAAAATATTGATTTAAAAATCAACATTAATTATATGAAAAATAAAACTAGTGTACATCGTTAGCTATTTTCTACAAGTGAAATGAAATATTAAGTCATGTTAAATATACTTACTCTATTGTCATAGTGTAAATTGTCTCTACTAATTTCTATGGAAAACATAAAGACTAATAAAAATGGTTTTTATTCAAGGAGTTCAAATTTAGTTTAAAATTTCTGGTGTAGAATTTCAATGACAATACTATACAGATAACTACAGTGTTAAGTGGACTCAAGTACTATTATTTTTCTTTCTGCTACCATTAGGAATTGATTTTTGAAAGCCTATTTTTCTCAAAAAGCATTATTTTAATCTACATGTTTATATGAACAACTTTTGTGCACAAGACACTAGTATACTTAAAAATCTTTTCAATCATGAAAGGGTGATTCTGGGGTTTAATTAAGACAGTCGGTATTAGGAACAGACAGTCTTGCTGGCCTTTTGCTTGTTTCAGGCTTTTGCACTAGAGAATGCTTCTTTGGACAATTTGTTTATCTCTTCCTCCAGACTCTCTGAGCTCTATCAGTTCTCTAGTTAGGTTAGAGAAAGAACATGTACAGACATTTGTATCTCAAGCCCCACAGAAAGGTCTTCACTGAATTATTTTTTACGTTAAAATGGCAGCCTTTGCAACTGAACAATGTCTATTTTCCATAAAATTGTGTGCAGACATAATCCATTATGTCTTTTCAGTGTCTCTAACATAAGAAACCACATGTTAAATCTCTGCTCAGTTCAGAGCCAAAAGAACATTTGTGTCTGCAGGCAGCCTTGGGAAAACCACATTTCCCCCTTTTCTTTGACTGCCAAAAGGAGCAGACATACATTCAGAATTTATCTGTACTGATTGACTTGTCACTGGTACCAGATAATAGTGCATCTTCAGTTTCTTTAAAGGATTTTTCTTTTGGGTGGGCTCTGATAGGAAAGCTCCAGAGTAGCTCTCAACTGTGCATAGTGATTCAAATCCTTTTAAAGCACACAAACTAAGCAAAACAAAAACAAGTGCTAAATACAAATACCAAATAGTTATAACAATTACCAAGTCCTACAATTCAATGTACGATGCATTGAATTTGAGAAAAGCTTTTCTCTTTCTCTTTTTTCATTATAAAATAAAGTTGTTTACTTCATTAATTTTTTTATCAATTTTTTTTATTTTTGGAATTTCAGGACAAGGCTTTCCTGTGTGGCTCTGGCTGCTCTCCTGGAACACAATATGTAGACCAGGCTGTCCTTGAACTCACCAAGGTCAGTATGCTCATTTTTGTATTATCAGAAAGAAGTCATGTTGGTGGATTCATTTACAAATCATCATGCATGCATTTATATGTTTTAAAAATATTTAAAGGAGTTTAATATAATAGATGCTAATTGTAGGAAGAAAATTGATAGCAAAACTAAAGAGATTAAAGGTAATAAATGATATTAAATTGGTGAGAGTGACTAAAAGCCCCAGTGGAAAGCACTTACATTCATGTATATGGCTAACAAGCACAGCCTTATAAGATATTGGTTATTTGGCAGGAAGGGCTTTATCTACAGATCATCCTCAACTTTATTCACATATAATGTGACAAAGTTAAGTTTTTATTTCTATTGTGATGGTTAAATCTTAGTCACTTGTAGTTATATAAAAATCTCTGGAATATATAATATAAAAATCAACAAACCTAAAAATCAGTCATAAACATATTTTGTGCATAAGTAATAGTTAGTACAATATTTTAAAATACTAGAGCATCTTATTGTCATTACTGGTCATGATATTGAGAAATATATTTGAATACAATGCTTCTATAACAATTTGTTTATGCTCTTCTTGAGTGACTATCAGGTATTATTTTTCTCTAAATATATTTTATGAATAAAATGATTGTTTTATGACTTGGTAAAACATACTAAGTAGTTTTTCAGAGTAATTAATCACACACAATAAACAGTGTGTTACTCAGATATTGTTGTGTGAAAAAACTAAGTGAAACAAATCAAAGGATTGGGAAGCAAAATAGAGATATATAGCATAGAATCAGTGTGAATTATGGAACTTTTCTGTAGAATTAGCCAATAAAATATTTCATAATAAATGAAGATTTCATTAATAAGGCTTAAAATCAGGAATTTTATTTATTTATCATGTAAAGAATATTATTAATATTACTTTGTTCTTGGTGAGTCTCTATAATTGTATTCTGTGAGGAATAGGCCCAATTAATTTGAGCTGCCAAATTTTATATTAAGAGTTATTTTGTAAATATTATTTAAATTAGTATATAGTCACTAATCACAATGCCAAGTATCAGGCAGAGATTTGTATGCAAGTACATGGTTTACTGTGAGAATACCCCTACCTATCCTGTTAAGTCTCTTTTGTCCCGTTAGACAACAAAGCTTCTGCTTTCATGTTACATATATACATTCATCATTTTCTGCATAGTTATTAAATTGATATTCATATAATGAAAAAAATGCAATATTTGTTTTTCTAAAACTGACATGATTCACTTAGTATGATTACTTTAATTTGGTTACATTTCCTTGCAAATGACATAAATTAATTTTGCATATATACCACATCTGTTTCTACCATTCCTCTATAGAAGGCGGTAAGGTTGCTTCCATGATGGGCTTGTGTGATACTGATGTGCACATGTTTCTGATAAGCCTTGTTTATTTTTTTGGTTTTGTTTGTTTGTTTGTTTGTTTGTTTTCTCTAAAGGACTCTGAGTGAACTCATACAGTCACTATTGATATGTACTTAATCTTTCTGTACTTGTTGGGTCTTAACAAGTATTAACAGACCCAACTCATTTTTACCTGCTCATTTTTGATATAAGTTCTTAATGTAGGTGATAAAGCCATTGCTTTGAAGCATTCCTTACATTTATTCATTTACTTCATACAGATGTCTCCTTCTAGAATATTTGATTATGTGTCAAACGTTTTTAGATTTTATTTCGTTTCGTCTATTCTGCTAAGTATAAATGTTTAAGTTTACATTAAGAATTCCTGCTTTACAATAAGATTGCTTTTACTTATTTTGTTTGATTCTCTTTTTTCTTTTAAAGATTCAATTTATCATAATTAAATATTTTTTAAAACAGAAATTTATTTGACTTTAGGGATTAAAGTTAAATGAACAATGTTTTATGTCTGATATATAGCATAAACCAATCCACACTTGGAAAACATGTTGAATATTGAGTAATAGAAATGTCAGCAGGCTCTGGTTATTGAAGACTGATGGTGTTCTGATAGCCTGTAAGGTTTTGCTAATTTTCTGTTCAGTTATATTTTCAATTTCTGAGAAAGAAGTATTATGTGTTCCAAATAGTATTTGTAGATTTGGACACTTCTCATGTAATGTGAATTTTAAATATTTTGGAGTTAGGAGTGTTGTGTGTTCTGGGTAACTAGCATATGAGATATGGTTCTTCTGTCTGATAGTTTCACATACTGTGGATTTTACATTGAATAACATTAGCACACCTATGCCAGAATGTTTAAATATTTGTATGTGTTATCCACTAATACACACCAGACCAGATATTTCATAAATACATATTGAAAGCTAAGTAATATCAGTAAGTCAGCTAAAATTAATTGTCAATTTTTTTCATGGAAAGAGGCCTGGAGGTTCAATAAAGCATAACGTTGACTATGTTATTGAGGGTGTTTCCAGGGACAAATTGCTGAATGGTTCTCTGACCTAATGAAGAGGTCAATCCTTTCAAAGATTTAAATTATTGTAGAATTCTTGGGCAGTGGTTGAAGACAGGAGGGAAACTATTTGGGGATACACTTCACTGGAGGCAGGACTTTTGAGCTGTATTTTCTCCTGCACTTTTATACATTTTCTTTTTCTTCCTCTCAATGAATCACTATTTTCCTCTCCCACAATGTTCTAGCCTAGACTTTAAGACAAAAGACCCATGGACTAAAATCCTTTTAAACAATGAAACAAAATAGATACTTGAATCTTCAAGATGTTTCTGCCAGGAGTGTTATCAGTGATGTCGATGAACCAGCATGCATAGATGGTATTAATACACAAGTTCAAAAAATGGACCCATTTAATAGGTATAGAAAGGAGAAAGAGAAATATTTTCATTTACTGTGCCTCTATATTTGAAGAAAATAGCAGAAATTCTAATTAGTACCTTGCTTTATACTAGCTCATTACACTTATCTCTGATGAAATTGCAAAAGGATCAAAGGCACACTGGTATTTACTGGTTTCTCTTGGAGACTGAATTCACAAACAGCTGAGACTCTCAGACTTGGTGTTCAGTCTTTCTCTCACTCATGCATATGTCAGCTATGTGTGATACAGTATCAGCATTTACCCTGGAAACGGTTAGTCTATTACTTAATATGTCTTTGGATTCAAGTCAAGAAAATTATCAGGTAGAAAGAAAAGACATTATGGCATTCTGTACATTTGTAACTCATGCTCTTAAGCTCGGTCATATGACCACCTCTATTTAATTTGTCTTTCTCATTTTTAAAAGTCACCAAGTTATCATGAAAAAATAAAAACTATTTTCTTGTATAAGAAGAGAAACTGGGTCTTAGTGTAAGAATAGACAATACATGGATGATGATAGCAAACATGGGAGAAAGTTAAATTAAAGACATTTAGAACTTGTCTCTTTCAGGAAGCATTCAGAGTCCTTTAGCTGCCTTTATACAAATGGACAAAAGAGAAATAACACATGCTAAAAGGCAAGCAAGATTATAGAGCTTAGTTGGGAATAAAAGTGAAAGGAGTGTGGGGATGCTGGACCCAAGACAGGAAAGTCCAAAGCTGGCAAGAGAGATCAGAGCAAAGTGAGCAGGGAGGGAAGGGGCTGGGTGATGTTGGCACCAGCAGGCGATCTCACATGCTGTATCTCATGCTTAGGTTATGTTCAGTTAGCTGTTTGCGGGTTTCAAAATAAGGAGAGCAGGCAGGCTTCCCACCAGGATGGATCTGTGAGATGTGAGAAACAGATTTTCAGGCGTCTATCCCATACTTTGCCTTAAAATTCACTACACAAAACTAGAAGAAAAAGGAAGGCTCTGTAATGTATTGCAGGGCACAAAGAACCATGTGTCACAATTGTGCTTGCCAGGGTCTCTGAATTATGTCCTTTGACAAAATTTCTCCATGGTGACATAGATGTGACTGTGAGAAGAACATTTAGCAATTGAAACTTCATGTTTGTAAAAATAATGTTCTTTTTTTTTTCACATTTGAGGTTATCTGAAATGAGAATCATTTTTTTTCAAGTCCTGGTTAAATGAATTTTTTTTATTTATCCCCAAAACCATGATGTTTCTTTACTTGTTTTTATATGAATGTATACAAAATAAGTATATAGGCCCCTAAGCAAGAAAACTCAGAGCTTATGACCTGGTTTGAAATAGACAAGAAACCCTGTATCCCAAACAAGCCATTTTACTTCCTGGCTAAAAGCCCCATTAATTACTGTAGAATGAGCTCTTAAACTCTGAATAATTGCATAAATGCTTTCCAATCTGACTCTTGCATATACACAGTTTTCTCTCATACTCAGAGTAACCCGCATAGAAGTAAAATAGAAAGAGCCAACACATAAGAATGTCAGAAACACACCAAACGCTGTCTTAAGTATTATGTGTATTGCTAATTTAATTTCATCATCACTATTCTTGCTTCATTAGATATAAGGTCACAAAAAGAGTCATTTGTACACAGTGTTTTACCAGAACTCTGGACTTTACATTTAAAACATCCTATAGGTCACAATTAGTTCATGCTTCTTATTTAAATTAACTGTCCGTTATTCATCTCCCGTTCTTATGACTCTGGTCACTACAATGTAATGTATAGTGAATATTGTCTTTGTTCTTTTCAAGGTTGTTCTTGTTGTCCACTGTAATCCCGGTGTCTAAAATTATGGCTGAATCCTTATAATTGATCAAATATCACTCACATGAGCAATGCTCTTGATGGTTACCTATTCTGCTCCACAGATACTGTTGGATACTTAGAGTCTAAGGAATTGATGTATATGGAACTAACCAGTGACTCGTGAAAATAATAATGTAACTGCAGCCCTCGGAATCCACAAATCAGTGTTCTTGCTGCTTCACAGGGTGCTTAAAATATCTACTGTCTGATTAATTTCTTTGGAGGAAAGAATATTTCTCAGGATAACTCAGCTGAAAGTACTAAATCAACCATTTAATATATTTCATGTTATTGTGTCACTTTGGTTTTCTCTCTCCATCTCTTCCTCCCCAGCAATCACCTGCCTTGTTCCACATGCCAAGTTGGGCAATTCCAACTTATACTAGGGAAAGTTCCAGTATTCCTAAAAGAGTAAATAGACATGCACCCATATCTTTCATAGAAATTATATACATGTGAATGCTAAATTAGATTCTGTTCTCATCTCTCATCATTCAGAAGATACAATCTTCTTGCAGGAGGAAGCAAAGAACTCCCAGATCTCATGTTACAGGTGCACTCCCAAACATTAGGCATTTTAAGTGGGTGCTCATAATCTGAGGTCAGGTCCTTGTGTTTGGTCTGTCATAATTTCACCTGTTGACCCATCTTCCCAGCCCATGTTTAGATCTTTAATTTACTGATATAGAGTGCATCCTGACAAAGATAAGGTTATAATTCACTGTCACCAATGTTTGGGGCTGCCTCTTATCACTGTCCCAGGTTTTAGGAATGCTTATATTCTCTGACGTAGGAAACAAGTAAGTTCTGACGTAGGAATATTTAGACATTAATTTTTCTACAACTGGAATCTCAGAACCACCATGATTGATTAGAAGACAAGCAAAGTGAAATCAGAAAAACAAACGTTTAGATGTGTTTTACAGGACAAGCTATTTGAGATGAGAAAAACAATATTTAGATGTGTTTTCTACTTAACTTTTTCATAAAGTGAGAAGACATAAATTATTACTTCTACGTCCTAAGCATTTATATCCTAAACCACAACTCACCAAGTTGAAATTGATTAAGCATTTGATAAAATAATAAATAATGCACATTTCTGAAAATTCAATTAGAAAACACCATATCCTTATAAAGATTAGAACAAATACATGTGTTTTCTTCATTCCCATGGGCAGCATGAAAGCAGAGTGGGTTTCTCTGTCAGTCACTCTGTCTATTGTTTGACACAGTCCCTATGGAAGATTAGCTGCCTCACTTTCTTGTCATTTCCATTTTTGTGAGGCTTCTGGTTCCCAAAGCTGCTGAGTGTGTGACTACTACTCTGTCATCCTACTTAGCTGGGTAACAAATGGAAAGAATCAAATCAAACAACATTATAAAAAACAAATTAAATTCTTTGACTCTAACCTGCAACGTCTCAGGATGAAAGTGCAAAGAACGAGAGGCTCAGATACAGTTTCTGACACCCTGGTTCCTCTTCATTAGATTACGCTTCTGCTGTTGAGTACATTCTCGCTATAAATAACATTTAAACATTGAAAGTTTTTGGTACAGTTCAAGTTTTACAAGAAGTTAGCTTGGAAGAACTAATCTCACACAAACATTTTCTGCTTTAAGACATATCTTTCTTTGAGTTAGACTGGTCATGGTTTGATTTTTAATGAAAATTGAGACTGTTAGTTTGGAGTTTTCCAGTTTAGGTTTTGGTAAAATGCCAAGCAAGATTTCAGTCATCAGTAGGAAAGAGGAGGCGGCTTGGGAACTGTCGGTGCATGTATTTGGTCAGATATAATGAACTTCAGACATTGCTAATCGCTTACTTTCCAAAACTTACATCTCTTACTTGATGTAGATGATGGGTTGTTTTAATGCACCATTTGCTAAAATAGTAGAATTCTATACAAGAAAAAAATGCAACCATTTCAAACTTCTCTCTTCTATAAGCCTTCATAGTAACTGGGTAATTACTAAATCCCCTAATATTTTTGTGGGAAATGTACAAGTTAGGTAAAGTCTCGCAGTGATAATTAGCAGCTGGAAAGCACAGTCAGTGTATGGTGCTAAACAGCAATGTTTCTGACCTCCATACAAGTGAAATACTGTGGCACACTTAACATTATATTAATTCACATGAGGTGCACACTGTCACATAGAACATATGCATACACAGACATTGGAAACACATACATACACACACAAGAAGCACATATATTATATTGAACACAGGTAGTAAGCCATGTAAATAAGACAAGAGAAATACATATTACATGATTTTGTATTTAAAATTTTAAGAAGACAAGGGGGAGTTTAGAGTATATGGTTTGGAAGCTTTTTTTTTTTTTTTTTACCACAAAATAATCTTAATTATGTTTGGGGGTGGGTGGTATGTATGCACCCTTCACAGATATAAAGAAACCTTGCTTTTATTTCTGCTATTATGTTTAACTACCTACTTTAACCCAAACCTGACTAGTTTTATTGAAATGAGACTAGAATTCCATACCTTGCCAATGTAAGTTAAGTTTATTCTTAAGCATTTTCCAGTTAATTTACAATAAGGAGAAATGTTTGAAAAAGTACAGAGCACTACTTAAGTATTTTCAACAGTATAAAATACAGATTAGGAAATTGCCTTTGAAGAGTCTTGTAATGGTGGAATTAGTTCAGGAAGAGTACTCTGCCATTAGCTGCAGTGGTTTTTAACCTCAATAGTCTGTTACTCTAATAAAGGGCTATGTAGGTCAACATTACAAATGCATTTACAAAAACAAGTTTCACAAATATATAACTAATGCCAGTGGTTTTAAAGCTTGCTGCACATTTGAATTTCCTTGGCCTGGACCCAGTATTGAGAGAGTGCTTTTCTCTCAGTCTGGAGTATTATTGAGAGGTCCATTGGTAATTCTAATTATGTGGACTGTCTCCTGTCCACATGCTTAAGGAATTCATGTTCTATTATCTACAGTCAGGGGAGAGAAAAACTTCGAGATGACGAGATAATATGCTAATTCACTACATACAGACACCTGTCCCTTTTACCACCCTATGAATGGAGAGTTCAGGCTAGGCATATCTCTCAGTTGGCCACATACAACTACACATACAAAGCGTCGAGTTCAGCTCTC
>JANHMN010000001.1:8281172-8333161 GCA_030674055.1 Rhabdomys pumilio
ATAGATAGATAGATAGATAGATAGATAGATAGATAGATAGATAGATATTTCAAACACAAACAACTTGATTCTTTCTGGAGATACTTATACATGGTTTGTTAGTCTCCTGTCCACACATATGGTTTCCCCATGCTCGGGCTGAGTTACATGTTGGCAACTGTAATCTTTAAAGGTAAAAGTTCAGTACTACAACCGTCAACTTTTTAAACTATTTCACATTCTGGGAACTGTGTAAAGTATTTCATGTCATTCATATTGCCAGCGATGTGGATGGGTCGTATTCAATATACTCACATCTTGGACAGTGTCTGCCTGCCAGCTACTTAGTAACAATTATGTTTATCAAATCCACAATCCTGAAATCATAATTCTTGTGTCCAAGTAATCCTTATTTTGTTAATGACACTTCTCATGCGTAAGAGTAGTTACTCTGGCAATTCAGACATAGCAAATAGATCAGCTACATGAAAAAGTGAAATATCTTACCTCTGTTAAAAATTAAAAGCTATCATGAAAGACCACATTGACATAACTTTTAAATAGTATATTGAGAACAGTTCTATTTTATTACTGTTGTTATTCTATTACAGTGGTTAAGTCATTAAAATGTGTGCTTATCTGTAATGCAAAATAAATTTTACTAAGTCATTTTGTCCATCTCGATGATTCTAGTAATAATCAATGACAGCCAAATAATAATTAAATAAAGGCGATTTCATAAGCTTATTCTGTAGATAAAAATTATCTTATTTCCTGGTGATATTGTCTCCATGGTAACCTCATAGCATAATGCTTTAATCACATGTTTGAGATGTTAATGGTTTGAATAAACTCATTCTTCTGACAGCAAGTACCAAACTGTGGAGCATAAACAGTTACATACAATAGATAACATTTAAGAATTATAGCTATGTTATTGATTTTTGTGTTTCTGTACACTTAATTGTAATATTAAAGTACATCCCTACTTATCTTATTCAAGATTATCGTAAAATACACTGGCACTTTGGGAGCTGACTCATGTATCTTGTGCTCATTGTAATTTTTTTGCATGGAAATCTCATGGACTACTTGACCTGTACCATCAGGATTTCTGTCAGCTGAATCCACAATGTCTGCATTTTTACTGACACATTTTTCATACAGCAGCTCAGTCACAGAGTGATTCATAACAACATGTACAGGGTCTAATTCTATCTGTGGCTTAAGGTGTTCCCTGAAAATAAAAGCAAATAACTCACCTTTAGGTAGGTGACCCTATAGAAATACAAGCCCATGTTTTCATGTTAGGATGGTATAGAGTTCAGAAAGGGCGTGTCTCTCATAGATTATTAATTAGCAAGACACTTCCTTTAAACGTATATTATTTTACTAATTTTTATTGGACATTTTCTTTATTTACGTTTCAAATGTTTCCCCTTTTCAGCTCTCCCCTTCAGAACCCTCCCTTCAGAACCCTCGTATGTCATCCCCTTCCCCCTGCCTCTATGGGGGTGCTCCCTCATCCACTCACCCACTCCCATCTTCCTGTCCTGGCATTCCCCTACATTGGAGTCTAGAACTTTTAGATAGAGTGGTAACCTATGTAACCCAATGTCTTATTCCTACCAATATAGAATTAACACACACACACACACACACACACACACACACACATTCACACACTCACACACTCACATGCACACGTATATGCATAGACATGTGCAAGAATACAATTGTGTCCTCTAAAAAGTTAGACACCTGCTATTTCTAGGTTCCTCAGAGCGCAAAACACATATTAGTTGTACTTTAATCAAATAAATTGCCTCTGTGTGCCACTGAGCATAAAGTTTCATTATTTTCAAAAGGCCAACATATGTAAAATTAGTGAAGTAAGAAAGTTGGATTGAAAGACTCATGAGTACATAGATGGAAATATTCTATAAAAGGAAATTTGTATATTTAGCAATGTATTTTAAATTATAGAAGTATATATTCTTAATATAATTATTAAACTTAATAAAAGTGAAGTTTGAATAATTCAAACCTATAGGGTGATTTAATTGATAATTATAAATCTTCCCCAAACAAGTTCCAAAAGTGAGCCAATAAATTAAAAAGAATATTATTCCATCTTAATTTTAAAATCGAACAAAATATAATGGTCACAGGAACGGATATTTGATAGATAACAAAATTTGTCAAGATAAATACATGGTTGAAAATATTTATAAGACAGCATTCACCAGTGTCAAAAATAGTATAAGTAATGATGGAGTTGAATGCCCCCAAAGATTGAATGAGAAAATTCAAACTAAGCTTACAGGTGTTATATGTATAAATTATATATATAATTTAGTAATGGGTAGCATATATATTAGCTAAGGTGAAGATATTATACTAGAAGGTGTAGCAAAAATGTTAAATAAGATGTTTAAGAAATTTAAAAACTATCTTCTACAATATTATTAAAATTCAGACACTATCAACAGTTTATAATTCTTTGACCAATAAAATCTCATATTAATTCCTGAGAGAATTGAGATTTTTGGAATGCACTTATAAAACTATGCAATATTTTATGGTGAATTTGGAAAATTCTTGACAAGCATTCCAGAAATTATTTGTCTAGATATATTATCTATACAGAGGTTTTATTTCATACTGAATTTCTTTCTATATCTTAAGTTGTTGTGTGTTCAGTTTCTTCTGGGATATCTCTCTATTTCTGTGCAGCTGCCGCTTCCACCTTAGAAACCTTTTGTTCTTCCTCAGTTATGATCATCGCCACTAGATAAGTTATAGTGAAATGTGGGTTACCCCACCTGTGTACTCACAAACTCAGTGGCTGATTTTGGGTCCTTTGTTCAAATGGATATGTTCAGTGACTGGAGAATATACATCAAAATTCTTTTTTTTTAGTCAACTCATGTAATTTTTTTCTTTTTAATTGGATATTTTATTTATTTACATTTCAGATGTTATCCCCTTTCCCCATTCCCCCCCCCCCCAAAAAAAAGCTATCTCATGCACCCTGTTCCTTTTTGCTTTTATACTATTTAAATTACATGCACGTATTCAGGTCAGTTCTAGGCTGAGGGACTAGCAACACAATAGATGCAAATAGTCAAGGAACAAACAAGACAATAAACACAAATAGTCAAAGAATAAGCAAGGCAATAAACAAAATTCTGTGAACACTCCCATGATCACTGTTTCTAAGGGCTTATCAGGATGACCAAAATATCTGAGCCTACTTCCCTGTCCTAGACCATAGTCATTTTCATGTCTGAAGCCTACTTCCTTGTTCTAGTCTAAGATTTAGATTCCTGCCTGAAATTACATCTTTGTTCTAGCCTAATGTCAGATTCCTGCCTGAAAACCACTCTCTTGTTCTTGACCAATGTCATTATTCTGCCATGTAGCCCATTTCCTTGTCCTTGTCCTTGTCCTTGTCCTTGTCCTTGTCCTTGTCCTTGTCCTTGTCCTTTTCCTTGTCAGATTCCTGCCCAGCAGCCCCAAAGGCTCTCCACATTTTCCCTTTTTTTCTATTTCATAAACAAGACTAAGTCTGTCTTAGCTCTTCTGACAAGAATGCCTTCCTTATCCATCATGGAATATGCATTATCAAAAGCAATGCACTTGGGTCTTAGGTTGGTAAGGCTCTGTGCAGAATCTTACCTGTCCTTGGCTTGCTAGCCTGTTAAATTAATAACTCTGTCTAGGGGTCCATTTTCATGTCATGTACATTTGTTGCCAACATCTAAATTCTTAATTCAACATTGCTTCCTTCAATTTTTAAGCCTTTACTGCAAAATGTCAGCATTCTTTTGGGTCTCTGACATTGTGTCCAGCTCTGATTTGACCTTGACAAACCTCTCACACCACCATTATTTTCTCAGAATAGTTACAGAAAAAGTGGGCCTGAAAACATTGAAATCTGCATTTTTTTTTTGTCCTGAGAATGGGCAAACCAAGTTAAAAGGCTCAACTTGTTATAGAACCTGATACAAACCCATGCAGGTCCCTCTTGTCTCAATCTCTTTGAATCCATGTGATTTGGTGAGACAGGTATCCTCACCCGTCCAATCCTATAATCTTTCTTCTCCCTCTTCCATGGTGGTTTTCTCATCTCTGAGGGAGGGAAAGGATGAAGAACCAATTTAGTCTTGGCCAATAGAATAAAGAACTGTTTTCAAGGTGTTCTTGTGCCCCTTACAAGCACACAAAGAGTTTTTAGATGAGAATGTCGGTTTTTGTGGATTCTTTGACACATCATTCCTGAACTGAAGTTGGAAAGTTGACTTGCATGACAAACATCTTCACGCTGTTATTGAACAAGTGAAGACTCTTGAATAGAGAAAAATTTCTAGAAAGAGACTTGTATTTGTACCATGGGAACACGCATAAAAGGGAGAAGAAATTATCTGGAGATGAGACTCATAGAGTTTGCTGCATTCTAGTGTTGTGGAGATCACAACCTAAGTGCAATTTCATCACAGAGAGCTCCGTGGCTCTGGCAGCTGCCTCAGGCATCAAAACCAGAGAAGTGATCATCTGAACTGTCGAAACTGTAGAAATGTACACTCTGACATTGCATACGTGAGTCTCTGAGTCCTGAGGAAACAGAAACACTACTCACCTTGATTTGACTGACACTTTTTGTATATGTACATAAATTTACAAGGCCCCATCAATAAATAAAAATGTATACTCTTCTAAACCTAAAATAAAGTGAAAGGGCAATTTCTAGAAGATAATATTTGAATATCAACTTGTATTATTATCACCACACTAAAAAGATAAATATATTGAGATATGTTGCTTTTCTGGTTGAAACCGTGCATAAAATTAACAGGAAGAAACATGATTATGAAAAGTGACCACTTTGACAAATGGAGAATGTACCTGAGCTGGGGCAGATGTGAATTTCAAGTTATGTCTTAAGATGGACTGTCAGAAAGTAAGCAGTCATAACCACTGGAGTATTTTAAACTAAGTTCATTGCTGCTAAATTTAATTCAGAGGATCTAATCACTAATTCTTCAACACCGACAGCAATTTTTATACGGCCATCTATACAGTGGTGCACTCAGCAGTTCTTGTGTTGTTCCTTCTGTGTCTCAAAAAAAAATTAAAACGGAAACAACAGCAAAACAAGACAATAAGAACAAAGAAAATGCATATTTCTAGGTCTTTGGCCCACATTTTCTGTAAGTGCTCTTGATTTCTTTATGCCTTCTAGATCATTTTGATTACTTTAGAAATACTCTTTCAATGTGATACTTTAATTATGTATTAATTCTGTTATAAATTATTTCAAAGAAATCTGAAGCCCTGGGGCAGGGAATAAAAATGTGTGATTGAGGGTTTTTCTTAGTATATGCTTGGTACTGGGGATCCTCATCCTTGTACCTCAAATAAAAAAGCAACAGCAACAGTAACAACAACAATAACAGCAATAACAATAAATGAAAAAAAAAAACAAGGCAAAACACCAAACAAACAGTCACAAAACTCAAAGGATTCATATTTATTCATCCTGGTCAACTCTGAATAAATTTTAGTGTAATAATCTTGAAAACCTGATGCCTAATCTCAGATTGTAGTTGTGTTGTCATTGGGAATTTGGTTAATTCATGACTGCATTTTAAAGATAAATCAGTCAAAAACTGAAAATGGAAAATATTCAATCTGGAAGAAAATTTTGAAAGAATTTACTGGTAGCATGCATTTTGCTCCTAACATTCTCACTTTTAAGAAAGAATGTGCTTTGCCTTCTAAGGTTTGAGTATTTTATGTCTGCTTTATTGCTTTCTTTGAGAGCAGAAACTCTTTTTTGGGGGATGGATTCTCAGCTTGTCTTTTGCTTGAAGGTATGCCCCCAAATAATTTTGTGATTCTTACAAGTTTAACTAGCTCAAGGAAAGTGCTCAAAGTTGGTCAATCCCAGCACAGTGACTATGAGACTTTCTTTTGAGTTGCCCTCTTCATTCTAACAACGAGGTGTCAAGGGTGGTTTGATTTCCCATTAAATGAGCTTCTTGGTAAGCAGAGCCTTATAGGTAGAGCTAACTATGGCAGAGAGCTGGGCAAAAACGGATCTCCAAATACATGGTTTGTGCCATATTATGTGCTTAGACAGCTACTATTTTAGAGTTTCCACATGTGAAAGGGTATATCTGGAGCAATGTATTCTGACTATGGAAATACACTAGGATGGTCCTGACACTATTCAAGCTGATTATGACAAACATTTCCCTGGCTTTGAGAAATTCTAAGTAAGTATATGAGTGTTTAGTTTATTGGCAAAACAGACATACCCTGTCTCTGTCTTAGTTAAGATTTTTATTTCTGTGATAAAAATACTGTGACTAAACAGCAACTTGGTTGAAGAAAGCTTTTATTTGGATTACATTTCTACATCTCAGTTCATTATCAAAGGAAATAAACACAAGGGCTCAAGACAGGAGCCCGTATGCAGGACCTAACAACCTAGAAGCCATGGAGCATTGCTCCTTATTGCTGGATGCAGGAACTAACAGCAAAGTAAGGAGTGATCCTTACTCAGATGCTTCTAATGATTTCTCAGCCTGCCTTATTAAATCATCCAAGACCATCAGCCTCGATGTGACACCACTCACAGCCAGTGGCCTTCTTACATCAGCTATTAATCAAGAAGACACCCCACAGGCTTGCCCACAGGTCAGTCCTGGAGGGTATTCTCTCAGTTTAGGTTCCCTCTTCTGTATCTCCAGCTAGATTCAAAAGCACAGAGTCCAGTAGCTTCCACGTGTCCTCTATTTTAGTCTCTACTGGATTAACAACAGAAAGGGGGGAAAACAACATTATGAATTTCCAGTTGTTTTCTCTCTCTCTCTCTCTCTCTTTCTCTCTCCCTCCCTTTCTCCCTCCCTCCCTCTCTTTCTTTCTTTCTTTCTTTCTTTTTTTTTTTTTTTGGTTTTTTGAGACAGGGTTTCTTTGTGTAGCCCTGGCTCTTGGAACTCACTCTGTAGACCAGGCTGGCCTCGAACTAAGAAATCCACCTATCTCTGCCTCTCAAGTGATGGGATTACAGGTGTGTGCCACCACTGCTCAGCTATGAATTCCCAGTTTTTAACAGAAATTTTTCTAGTTTATAAGTTTTCCCAGTACTCTGTGTTTTAACAATAAACTGTTCTAAGTGAAGCCAACAGACAACAATGCAATTTCTATTAACATACAAATTCATGAAAATAAAATTGCACATATATTATATTACATATGTCATACAAATAATCACATGATTTCATTATACATTTTTCCTATCATACTAGATGCCTGCCACTGTTGAAATGGTATTAGGAAGGTTTGGTTTGCTTTTATTTAGTGATTTTGATCTCTGTAGTTTCTCATCTGCTTTTAAAAATATTTTATTTTTGTTTGTTTTTTTTTTTAATTTTTAAAAGATTTTGGTTTTGTACCTTATCATCTCTCTCTTTCATAGAAATAAAAACATGGAATTTGGACATTTGCCCATGGACCTTCTTCTAGTGAGACTATTTTCTGTAGTACCTAAGGTTTTCATTTTTTTTTTAAGATTGAACTTCTAGACACTATAACTGAGAACAGTATTTGGAAAATGAACCAATGAACTACTGCAATTTAGAAGGTGTTAAAAGTACGTGACAATGGCCTCACAAGAGGTACAGAGTTCCCAAATTAATCTCAGTGGACTAATTATGGTCACTTAAGTGTCAGTGTGGTTAACTTTTCTCATTGCAAGCAAAAGTGCTAAGTGCGATGCTTTTCTAGGCCAGTTGAACACCCACCATAGCAGGAGGTGGCTCTCATTTGAAATAATGTGCCAGGGAGAGGACCCTTACTGACTGGATTGCAGAAACTTGAATATCATTTTGATTAATTGGTTAATTGAAGTGCTGCTATGACTGTCCTTAAAATTGGAATGAAAGGAATGGCTGTGGTGTTGTCAGCTAAAAAGCGGTTGGCCTCCAACGGTGAAGTTTATAGGAGGACATATTTTTTTTTCCTATAAAATATCATCCACCAGCAGGGAAGACAGTTTACCTTAATAAGGTAATAAATATTTTTGAAGAAACATCCTTGTGTCTTATAATAATACTTGGTACTAAACACCCAAAAAGGCCAAATAAAGTAGTACACAAATGATAAAGCCTTGCTCTTTTTCCGAGGGTGTTTATAAATTTTACATTAAAAAAAAATGTATCACTATCCTCCATGTTGGGTGATACGAGGCTCCCAAATAAACAAAATAAATGATAACATAATTACAAGCAAAGTAGTGAAAAGGCAAGACAATTACACTGTTCTGTGGAATATTTCCTTCTCTGGGCAAATACAGTCAGGAAGGGAAAAGATTGGTAATAAGTTATAATTATAAGATAGATTAAAATGTTGCAGAAGTTAACAATTTTATGTGAAGTGATATTTTTTAGATTTAAAAAGAAATTAAAATCTAAGTCCATCTCAAAGAGTGCATTTTATTTTAACCCCAAGTTCACAAGCACCTTGTAAATCACGCTTCCACGCCATTAGCATATAAATATACATCCGATAAAATCATAGCAACCGTATTTGGACATTAAGTCTTATATATAAAATTGTCCTTTTATTTTTGTGGAGAACAATATTGTTACTGCTTTCAAAACATAGTTAATCAAATTTATGCCATAATTTTTTGTTCTATAGAACACTGTATTCACAATCATTGTATTTTTGGTTTTTTTTTTTGTTTGTTTTTTGTTTTTTTTTTTTTTTGTAGTAAAGGTAATTGAATAAAAATAGAGTCTGGAGCCACAAAATGACATCTAAAGCTTTTATTCGATGTATTTATTTTATTTTATGAGAATGTTTTTACCTACATGCATGTGTATTCACTGATGCATGCATGATGACTATGGTTTTATGGGAGGTTTTGATTGATTTAGCACTCTTTGCTCATCTCTCTTCCACCCTCTGGTTTTGGTATCATCTGAGTGATCATTTCTAAATTCTATGTCGTGAGCTCTAAGTGTATTGTCTGAGACCCTTTGTTGAGTTAATTCCTTTAGGTGGTATTTGGTAAAGTTCTAACACACCATTATTCTTATACCAGTTCTCCCAAAACCCCATGCAGAGTTTATTACTTTTTCCTCCTGTGTAGCCTCATGGTCAAGTTGGCATAATTTCTTCTTAATCTTCTTTGCTTTTGAGCACATCTAGTGGATTTCTCCAACTCCTCGTCATTTCTAAATCCAGCTTTGAAATTTGTCTTGGTTTTGTAGGGACTTTCTCTACATCCGTAGGTTCATTTTATTCCTGTGGAATTCTTCTGATTAATTTAGTTGCCACTCTTCTCTTAGATATCTCAGATTCTTTTTAATTTACTTTCACATTATAGGTACACCTTTTTGCCCATGTGGGCACCAATTGTGTGTTTGGAGGGCACAGAGGACAGAAGACAGCATTAGATCCATTGGGACTGGAGTTGCTGATACGTGTGAGCCATCACATGGGTTCTGGGAATCAAACCTGGAAGAGCAGCTAATGCTAAGCTGTCTCCTCCAGCCATCACTAACCTTCTTTAAGACCAGTATTTTCTGCTCTTTGTTATAAATTTCTATATTTCTTTTTATTTCAATTAATTTATATATTCTCTCATATACTACATCTTAACCACAGTTCCTGTTTTCTTCTCCCAGTCCCTCTCCTTGTAGAGTGAAAAATTATAAAGACCATTTTATAAAATATATACAGGCTCTGTAGATTCCTTCTCCCTAACCTGAGTAGCTGAAGCTGCAGCCTACAGTTAATCAGTTAACAAAGAATTCGAATTCAGAGTTACAGGACAAAGAGCTGCTGAGTCATCTGAGGAATAGGCCGGATACGAGAGACAAACATCCGCCTGCAGGAACTACACCCTCCCCGCCTCCCCCATGGACCGGTTCAACCTACTGATGTTCAAGAATCGGAAAACAACCAATCGTGTGCACCCTCGCGAAAGTTTCTCCCAATCATGTGCACCCGCGCGAAAACTTCTCCTTTTCCCCACCCCAAGCTTATATTTACCCTAAATCCCGGAGCCACGGGGCCGATGCCTCTGTCTCCTACACTGAGACACGTGTCGGCCCGGAACGTTCCGCCATTAAACTACCTCGTGTTCTTGCAGCAAGTTGGTCTTTCGTGTGTCCTTTGGGTGCGCGCAATCCTGAGACCCTAGTGGGGTCCCCTTTGGGGAACTCCAGACCTTTCATCCTCACTTCTCCTTTCCCTCATTCACTTCTTTTCCAATAACTTTTAGAAAAGTACAAACCTCCTAGATATATGAACTACACATGGCATATCAGATTGTAGTAAAACTAGTCCCCTTCCCTCATATTAAAGCTGGAAGAGGCAACCCAGTAGAAGGAAGAGTGTCTCAAAACAGGCAAAACTGTCAGAGAAAAGCAACGCTCCCACTCTTAGGAGTCCCACAAGAAGACCAAAATACACAACAGTGACATACATGCAGAGGACCTAGGTCAGAACCATACAAGCTCCATGATTGTCAGGTCTGTCTCTGAGTATATAAGAACCCAGATTAGCTGATTCTGTGTTTTTCTGGTGTCCTTGAACCCTGTGGCTCCTATTGTCTTTTTCGTTCCCTAGAATTAGTAGTGTTTCACCTAATCTTTGGCTGTGGATCTCTGCATCTGTCTTCAACAGTTGCTGGATGAAGCCTCTCTGATGACAATTGGGTTAAGCACTAGTCTAAGAGTATAGCATAATATCATTAGGAATCATTTTGTTGAACTGCTTTTTTTTCCAGTTGTGTTTGGTTCTATCTTAGGGCTCTGGGTCCTGGTCCTCCAGTCAGTATCAGCGGTGCACTCCTTTCCCTGGCATGGGTCTCAAGCTGAACCAATCTTGGTGGACCACACTCATGATTTCTGTGCTACCTATACCAAGACACACCTTGCAGGCAAGACAAATTGTATTCAAATGTTTTGTGGCTGGGTTGGTGCTCCAGTCCTTTCATGTGCCTGGTTACAGGAAATGGCCTATTCAGGCTCTTTGTCCCCCACTGCTAGGAGTCTCAGCCAGGGTCATTCTAATGGACTCCTGGAATTTTCCATTGTACTAGGTTGACCTTTCCCCCAAATGCCCCACCAATACTAATGTCTCTCCCAGAACCTCATTCTTCATCCTTCACAGACTGATTTCTTTGGTTTTCCCATGCCCACCTCACCTCAGTCTACCCACATTATCTATTCTAATTCTTCTTCCCAGAGATATTCCTGCACCCCCTTCGAACCCTACTTGTTACTTTACTTCTCTGAGTCTGTGGATTGTTGCATGATTACCTTTACTTTACATCTAAAATCCATTAGACGTGTGTATATACCATCTTTGTCTTTGTGGGTCTGGATCTGGGTTACCTCACTCAGTAGGATTTTTTTCTAATCCCATTCATTTACCAGCAAATTTCATGACATCATTTTTTTTTAACAGTTGAGTAATAATCCATTGTGTAAATGTATGACATTTCTTATTTTTCTGTTGAGGGACATCTAGGTAATTTCCAGTTTCTGTCTTTATGAGTAAAGCTAATGTAAGCATAGTTGAGCAAAGTTCTTTATGGTATAACGGAGCATCCTTTGGGTATATTGCCAGAAGTGGTCTAACTGGTTCTTGAGGTAGATTGATTTCCAGTTAGCTGAGAAACCACCATATTGATAACCAAAGTGGATGTACAGATTTGCACTCACTAGCAATGCAGGAGTGTTCCCTTTGCTACATGCCCTCGTCAATATGAGCTGTCACTTGTGTCATGGATCTTACCCATTCTGACAGATATAAGGTGGAATCTCGAAGCAGTTTTGATTGGCATTTTCATAATAATTAATGATGTTAACATTTCTTTAGGTATTTTTCAACCATTTCAGATTCCTCTGTTGATAATTCTCTGTTTAGATCCGTACCACATTTTAAAATTGGGTTGGTTTGTAGATGTCTAGCTTTCTTAATTCTTGATATATTTTGGAAATAAGACCTCTATCAGATGTGGAGTTACTGAAAATCTCCTCCCATTCTGTAGGCTGCCATTTTATCCCATTGACAGTCTTCTTTACCTTGCAGAAGATTTGCAATTTCAAGGGGTCTCATTTATTGTTGATCCCAGCATCTGCACCATTGGTGTGCTGTTCAGGAAGTTGTCTCTCTGTCAATGCATTCAAGGCTATTTCCTACTTTTTTTTTTATCACATTCAGTGTATCTGATTTTATTGAGGTCACAGTAAGAAAACGAGACTGTGATGCTTAAATATTAATCAAAGGCTTTATATATTTAGTAATGCTCAATAACAATATGCCCACACAAAGAGAGTTGTTTCCCAATTAGCTAACCTAAATAAAAGTTGTTCCCACGACTGCTCTCCATACTTACATGGTTATCCATTGCTCCTACATCTCTGTTCTCCCTAGCTCTTCCTCTTCCTTTCCTTACTCTTCCTCTTCTTACTCTTCCCATCTTAGTTCCTCCTACAGTGTTGTTTCTCTGTTTTCTTTCTCAGCCTTTCTATTATTTGTGTATAGAGTGCTACTGATTTTTTTTTGAGTTAATTTTGTATACAGTCACTTTTTTAAATGTATTTATCAGCTTTAAGTGTTCCCTGGTAGAATTTTTGAGGTAGCTTATGGATATTATCATACTATATGTGAAAAGCCATCTTTTTCTTTCAAATTTGTATCCCCTTGATTTCCTTTAGTTGTCTTATTGCTTTAGCTAGAATTCGAGTACTCTATTGAATAGACTTGGAGAAATTTGACAGCCTTGTCTTGTTCCTGATTTTAGCAAAATTGTTTTCAGCTTCTCTTCGTTTAATTTGATGTTGACTATAGACTTGCTGTAAATTGCCTTTATTTTGTTTAGGTATGTCCCTTAAATCCCTGCTCTCTCCAAGACTTTTTTGTGAAGGTGTGTTGGATAAATATGCCAATACATTTTATCATTTTATTACATGCCAAAAGAACCTATGACAAAATCCATTGGAAAGGTAAGCTATTAACTTTCCTGGCTCTTCCCCAGTGATGGTAGTATGTGTGTGTGTGTGTGTGTGTGTGTGTTTGTCTGTGTGCACACATGCTGCTCCAAGATTATGTATTTCCTGTGCTTTCATGGAAATAATCTCCTTGGAATGTAGTTTTCCTTCTTGTACCTCCTATAGGAATGGATGCGGATAAATTTTGTTTAAAGTTGATATTGTGGAATATCTCATTTTCTTCATCTATGGTAACTGAAAGTTTTACTGTGTTTAGTAGTCTGGGCTGGCACCTGTGGTCTCTTATGATCTACAAGATATCTGCCCAGGCCATTCTGGCTTTAACAGATTACTGGTTATTATATAGTTGGGCAACTTTCTTTTCTGGCTGGATTTACTTGGTGTTCAGGCAGCTTCTCGAACTTTTAGAGGCATGTTGTTCTTAAGACTAAGAAAGTTTTCTTATATAATTTTGTTAAAAATATTATCTGGGTGTTTGAGATGGTATTCTTCTCCTATTTTTATTATTCTTCAGTTTGGTATTTTCGTAGTATTCAGGATTTTCTAAATGTTATGTGTCAGTACATTTATAGATTTAACATTTTCTTTGACCTAAGTATCAATTTCCACCGTCATATCATTTATGCCTGAGTTTCTCTCTTCCATCTCTTGTATTCTGTTGGTGAAACTTGTGTTTCTAGTTCCTGTTTTCTTACCTAGATTTTCTATTTCCTGGATGCCCCCAGTTTCTGCCTCCTTTGTTGCTTCCATTTCTATATTAACGTGTTGAACAATTTTATTCATTTCCTTTATTTGTTTGCTTGTTTTCTCTTGCCTTTCTTTAAGGAATTTATTCATTTTCTTCAGCTATTTATTATATTTTCCCAGACTACTTTAAGGAATTAAATCATTTTCTCCTTAATGACCTCTATCATCTCTTTGTTATATTTAAAGTCATTTTCTCATGTCTCAGGTAAGTTGGAATACCCAGGATTTGCTGTAGTAGGACAGTGTGGGTTTGGTGGTGTCATATTGCTCTTATTGTTGTTAATGATCTTCTAACACTGGCCTCTAGGGATCTGGATATGAGGTGATAGAGGTTTAGGTATCAAATTCTGAGTGTATCGTTGCTGGATGAATATTTTTCTCCACAGTGTATGTTTCTTCTTTGATTATCTGGCCCCAGTGTAACGGTGGTTCAATTGAGTGTCTCCTCTAAGGTTTTGGCAACCTGAATGGCCTCTGGGGTTTTAGAGGCCACTGTTGGTTATGGAGTTCTGGGGTTTGTGGGCTTGGAGATTCTGGAAACTGGCATTACCTCTGGGGTTCCAGGACTATTGTGGGCTCTAGGGTTATGGATAGCAGCATGTCCTCTAGGATTCTAGGTACTGGTATGACCTCTAGAGTTTCCTGTACTGGCTTGGCCTCTGGTAAAGCAGGGGCCTTCTGCTGGAGTTATGGGTAGAGTATAAAGTTGAGGGGAGGCATGCTCTTGGGAAAACTGAGCAAGCTGTGAGGAAACATTTGATGTTAGTGAGAGGGTGTCTTAGCATGAATTCTGAAGACCAGTTTGACCTCTAATAGAGCAGGGGACTTCTCCCAGAGTTGTGGGCAAAGATTTAGAAACAAAAGTGAGGGTTGCTACTAGGGATAGCTGGGCTAGCTCTAAGGAATATGAGTGGTAGTGGTGGTGGTGTTTCACCTGGGGTTCCAGATAACAGTGTCATCACTGGTAGAGCAGGGAACTTCTGCCAGAGATGAGGGAGATCTGTATTATAAGTGATGTCTAAAAATTTATTTTGTTGTATTTGGGCCATGTTCCCATTTATTTATCGATTACCTATCTATATATGATCTATTTATTTATCCATTCATTTTCATAGGCTTTGGACATGAACAAAAGGTGTCATCAAACACTAGATGATGAAATCTGTTTAGATGGTCTGCAGTCTCTGGGGATATCTGATGTGTTTACAGATAGGAAATCTACTCTGGGATTGTGCTTGCAATTTTTCAATTAAAAAGCTTTCTCTAGGTTTTGTTTTTGTTTTTATGTTTGTTTTTTAATTATCTATTACTGATTGTGTGGCATCAGGTAAATATATCAGGCATTGTTTGGGTTCCTATGAGTTCAGATGGATTGCCAGATCTCTATCTAATCTTTATGTTAAGGCCAGGAGAAACTAGCTTTAGTACGCAGAAAACATCTCAAAGCTGAATCCGTGAGAGGTATGCCACTTCTCCCTTGGCTTCCTGAGGGAGAGAACGTGAAGCTGGGTGATTTCTCACACTACCCCAAGCTGTGTTGACTTTGGGAGAAGCCCACTATATTGAAACCCAGCAATGTTAACGACAGCAGTGTCAACTAGAGCGGTGTTGACTACAGTGGTGTTAGCTACAGCGAAATTGACTACAGCAGTGCTGACTACAGCAGTGTTCTTTGGTCTGCACTTACAGAGAGTATTGCAGCTCCTCTCTTACCCTATGACATTTTCATTTAGCCACATCATATCTGTTTGAGAGGAAATGTGGTCTAATGTTCTCTTCAGCCACTTTGCTGATGTCACTTCAGAATACACATTGCCTTTAAGAATATGTAGAAAAACAGAATATTCATGTTTCTCAGTTTACAAGTGGAAGTTGGAGAGTCCATAAACAGGTTGAGCCCTAAGTACTAATACATTCATGTACATAGGTATGCATGCTTTTACATATATACAGCATACACGCGCACACACACACACACACACACACACACACACATGCAATAGAAAGTTAATAACTTTTAAAGCAGCATCATATTTCAAGAAAGGAATGAGCAAAAGCATATGTCTACATATTGCAGAGAAAGGTGTTAAAGAAATTTAAGATTATTCAAGGTGGAGTGAAAATGAGAGTATACCCCAAGTGTACAAAGTGTACAGTTTCTCCTGAAAATATCCATTAAGAAAGGTCTGTTGAAAATAAATAAATAAAACCCAAGAAAATATGATGACACTTTACAATATGTCAGCATAAATACTTAGAAGGTAGTCCTTGATATGAAAAAGAGGCATGAGGGCTAGGAATATTCCAAAAATAATAAATTAAATTTGCTGAATATAAAGCATTTTAAAATATGAAGAGAAATCAATATGATTTATATAATAAAATAAACATTGAACATAATGATGACTATTTCCCATATTCTATACTCAACCACAAGCAATGATTGAATGTGTGTTGGTTTATCTAGAGTTCTGTGTAAGAATAATGTCTGAATTCAGGACAGGACCTTGGTATATTCATGGTCACAACCCGCATTTTAAACACAATAATCTAAGGTCTACTTTTAGCTCTAGCACTCCCTGGCTTGCTATAGCCAGTTGTTTAGTTTACCTTTCGCTTCATTTTTCTTATCTGTTAAATGTTTTCTTTCTGCCTGTTTGGATTGGATGTGTTGACTAAATATCTAAATAATTAGATGTTTCCATAAAGTACATTTGCACAGTAAATATTGGATCCTATTTCATTGTCTGGTGAAAGAAGCAGTCTTTCCTCTATTGAATGCATGGGGAGATTGCCTGAGCCACTTGTAAGTGACTTTAGACAGCCTGTGAAACTTTCTTTTGTAGTTCTTTAAAAAGCAGGTTAATAGCTATATCATAAGGTTACTTTAAGAAGAAAATGCATATGAAATAACAATTTCATTACCAAATATAGTTATAGATCCTTCTTAATCTTCTATTAAGGATTAATTTCAAGACTATCTCAAAATAAACTAGCATAAATAAACATTGGAAGGGAGAATTTTAAATTTGGCATAACAGTATCCAACAATAAACAATAAATAACAAGCAAGGAGAAAAATCTAAGAATATTATGTTGAGAAATTATTTCACATATCATTATGTGTTCAGTTTGAAACTTATTATGAAATAAAATATAAACAAGGCTAAAACAGGATTGCTAAAACAAATAAAACATCATTAATATAAAGGCTGTCCATGACATGATTTTCTGAAATATTATCCATAATAATATCAAATATATTGATTTGTAGCTCATAATTGAGTTATGCATGTAACAATCTATATCTTTGGAAATTTAGTTTTGCTTGCAAATAAAATCAAGTTTGAGGAATAAAATTTGATGATGTCAGACAGATTAGATTGAACTTTTCATAGAGTTTAAAAAATATTCATGGAATATAAAAACAATTTGTTTATGTGACACAGTTCAGAATACAAGATGCATAATACCCTGGAGAGTAAGGATTTGATTATACAATATTAAAAATGTCACTAAGAAAGTCTACCCAAGAGATTTCTTGGTATTTTTTTCAAGAGTTGAAACAACATAAAATGCTTAAGTTTGCTGTTTTAAGAATGTGTTTTGGTTTTTTCATAGGCATTGACTAAGTTTAGAAGTGATTCATTCTTTTTCAGATAGAAGCTTAGACCATTTCTGTAAGTCTATTTCCTGCTACTGCACTCAATTTACTTGAACCAAACTGTAGCCACACATTGGCTGGGTGTGCATGCAATCTATCTTATATTGAGCCAGTAAGTCTTCCTTTGTGCTGAATATGTGGTTGAAATCTTGTCTGCAATATGGAATAAGGGAATGTCAAAACAATCACAGCATTTGATAATAAAGTTCTTATGTCCAAAGTTTTGTACTTTCTGTGTTTGGTAAACTGATTGGTTCAGTTTACAGATTGAATTTGTGACAAAATGTATACTGTCTGCATTCTATGTCTAGGTTAAATTTATTGCTTCATTGTTGGGAGCAGACTCCTAGCAGAAAGTGGCTATCATCTTTGCAACCATCTCAGGCCATATACCCTGACAATAGACTTGTTTTCAACAGCCTAAAACAGCTGAGCACACTCTGATAAACATCTTGTTTTTCTCACATATCTCGTTTTGCTGTTTAGTGCCCCCAGCTACAAGGTGCATTTGGTATCCAAGGCTGCGAGGCACATGGCAAAGTGAATAAATACTCAGGATTTCCTTTCAATAAAGGAGACTTGATTAGACCCTCTGTCTTGTCTCCATTCTTCGTGTCTCTTACCACTCCATCTCCACTCTCTCTCTTGCTAGACCTTGACCTGTGGACCAGAGCAGCAGTTTGGGCCAGGACACTTCATAATATAATTATAATTTTATTTAAGAGAATAAAGCACAGAATACTTCAGTTGAATTACACCTCATCAGTGGAGTGGTGGCCTTTAACACTTAGAAAGAAATCAAGTGAATGATCAAAAGTACAAATGTCCATCTATTTAAGGAAATCTTTCAGGCATAAGTGAATCAGAAGTCTATTTTAAGATTATTATAATTTGGGATGTATTTGGGCAGCTCTGTTTTAGGCTGCCTGTCTGGTATTTCTGGAACTCCAGCATCACAAAGAAAAAAAAAGTCAATAAACTCAGCACTTCTGTATTGTGAGTTAGGAGGTAGGAAAGATAAACTCTGTATCTAAGTAGCGCGTTTGTAATCTCTTCCTTCAAAATGTGAGGAAGGAGATATGTGAGCACCCAACAAGTTCAAAGCACCCCTTGACTTTAAAATTCTTTATTTTTCAATATTTTCATAAAATTTCTTGGTATCCTCTCTTAAATCTAATTTCAAATAATATAAAACATATATCCAATATTTTGACAAAATACCTGATGCAAAATAAAACACTAGCTGGTGATCATCAAGAGCTATGACGTGAAAGTCATCATTATATTATCTCAGTCGTGCTCTGTTGTCATTATTGTTGGTGTTTGATTATAATTTTCAAGGAGGGGGGTCAGGCAGTAAATGATTTGATTGCCAATAGATTCTGATGACCTTAATGAATGACTATGTCCTATTCATATTTCTAAATTACTACTGTTGACTGGCTGCACACTTTCAAATCCCCCAATTTAAACATTCTCTTTGATGCACCCTTGTTCTATGGGCCTTGCCAATCTCGTCTGTCTAATATGATTGCTGACATTAGAGAAAGTCAAAATGAACAAGAGAGAGCCATTTTGTGAAATTGTTGTGTAGTAATACTTTTCAAAGAAATATTAATCTAGGTTTCTGAGGGTATCTTAATCCTAATATCTATAAAATGAAGAGATTATATCTTCTTTTGAGAGTGTGTATGTGTAGGTGTGTGTGTGTGTGTGTTTTTGCAAAAATAAGCGAACCTGCTTGTAGGGTGTAAAAGCACTCCTTCCTGAGAAGTTCTGTAGAACATGGAATTTCAAGAAGACTGACAAGTTTTCGGTCCTTTATACAAAATGTTTATCCTAGGAGACCTAAGTTTTCACATCACATATCATTAAGATTTGCTTTCATTAGTATAGTACAAGTTTGCCCATATAAATTCATTTTATTTTTGTATAGATTCTATTTTTTAAATTAAGTAATTAATTTTATTTTTTAATCTTTTTTTACAGTCTAGACTTTATCCCTCTCTGAGTTCACCCTCTGATTATTCCACATCCCACACCTCCTCCCCTCCTGCCCCATCTCCAAGAGGTTCTGCCCCCGATATGCCCCACTAGACCTCCCCACTCCCTGGACCCCAAGTCTCTGGAGGGTTAGGTGGATCTTCTCTGACTGAGTTCAGGTCCTTTGCTGTATATGTGTTGGGAGGCTCAAATCAGTTGGTGTATAGTACTTGGTTGGTGGCTCAGTGTCTGAGAGATCCCAGAGGTCCAAGTTAGTTGAGACTGCTGCTCTTCCTATAGGGTCACCCTACTCTTCCAGCTTTTCCTTAATTCAACCACAGGAGTCAACAGCCTCTGTTCATTGGTTGGGTATACATATCTGCATCTGATTCTTTCATCTGTTTGTTGGGCCTTTCAGAAGGCAGTCATGATAGTTCCCTGTTTGTAAGCACACCATAGCATCAGTAATAGAGTTAGGCCTTGGGGCCTCCTCATGAGCTGGATCTCAGTTTGGGCCAGTAACTGGGCCTCCTTTTCCTCAGGCTCTTTTCGCTTTTTTGTTCCTACATTTCTTTCAGACAGGAACAATTCTGGATTAGAGTTTTTGAATATGGTATGGCAGGCCTATCTCTCCATTTGATGCCCTGTCTTTCTACTAAAGGTGGACTCTATGAGTTCCCTCACTCATTGTAGGGCATTTCATCTAAGGCCCCCTCCCTTTGAGTCCTGAGAGTCTCTCACCTCCCAAGTTTCTGGTACATTCTAGAGAGTCCCTCCAGCCTCCTACCTCTTGAAGTTGCCTGTTTTGATTCTTTCTGCTGGCCTTCAGGGCTTCACTCCTGCTCGTGCCAATATCTGATCATGTTCTCCTCTTTCCCTACCTGTCTCCTTTCTGTCCTGTGATTGCTTTCTTCTTTCTCTCAAGTGGGATTGAGGCATCCCCATTTGGGCTCTTTGACTTGTTAGTCTTCTTGAGTACTGTGGATTGTATCCTGGGAATTCTGTAATTTTTTGGCTAATATCCACTTACCAGTGAGTACATACCATGTATATCCTTTTGGTCTGAAATATCCTAAGTTACCTCACTTAGGATATTTTTCAGTTCCATCAGTTTGCCTGCAAAACTGATGATGTCCTCATTCTTAGTAGCTGAGTAGTATTCCACTATATAAATGAACGACATTTTCTGAATCCATTCTTCTGTTGTGGGACATCTGGGTTGTTTCCAGATGGCTATCACAAACAAGGCCATTATGAACATAGTGGAACATGTGCCCCTGTGGTATGGTGGGGTATCTTTTGGGTATATGTCCAAGAGAGATATAGCTGAGTCTTCAGGTAGATTTATTTCCAATTTCCTGAGGAACCTCCAGATAGATTTCCAGAGTGGTTGTACCAGTTTGCAATTTCACCAGCAATGAAGGAGTGTTCCTTTTTTTTCCACATCCTCACCAACATGTGCTGTCACCTTAGGTTTTGATCTTAGTCATTCTGTTTAGTGTAAGGTAGACTCTCAGGGTCCTTTTGATTTGTATTTCCCTGATGACTAAGGACTTTGAGCAATCTTTAAGTGCTTCTCAGCCATTAGAGATTCCTCTGTTGTGGATTCTCTGTTTAGTTTTATACCCTATTTTTCTTTTTAATTGGATATTTTATTTATTTACACTTCAAATGTTATCCCCTCTCCTGGTTTCTCCTCTGCAAGCCCCCTACCACATCCCCGCTTACCCTGTTTCTATGAGGGTGCTCCCCACTCACCTATTCCTTATTCCTATCTCACCACCCTAGCATTCATCTGCACTGGGGCATCAAACCTTCACAGGACCAAGGGCCTCACCTCCTATTGATGCCAGATAAGGCCCCTTCATCTTCGTTAGTCCTTCCCTAACTCCTCCATTGGGGTTCCTGTGCTCAATCCAATGGTTGACTGGGTGCATCTGCATCCGTATTGGTCAGGATCTGGCAGAGCTTCTCAATAGACAGCTGTATCAGGCTCCTGTCAGCAAGCACTTCTTGGTATCCACAATAGTGTTTGGGTTTGATATCTACATGTGGGATGGTTCCCCTGGTGGAGCCGTCTCTGAAAGGCATTTCCTTCAGTCTGTGCTCTATTCTGCTATCAGGACCCTGGAACAAAGGAACAGCTGGGAACAGGATCCTTCAGCTTGAACTTGAGCTTTGTGAAAGGTGACAAATTCATTAAAAAAAATAAAACCTCCAGCAGTTTTTACCAAATATTTTACCAAAATATTAGTACTGATATCTTAGTTTCAGGGAAAAAAAAAAGCTCTATAATGTGGGGCCTAGTTAATGCCCCACATTACTTGGAAACTCATAAGCAGACAGTTAGCTGTTTTCTTTTTTTTTTTTGTTAGTATTAATAAAAGAAAATTATGTCATCATCTCATAGAAATGTAGAAAATCTATTTCATGTGTCATCACATAGCTCAGGAATTTTGTGTAAGCAGGGTGTGGTGGCATACTGCTTTAGTTCTAGCACTCACATTGCTGGGTGACTTGGTATTCTCTCTGTAAACCAGACTGACCTTAAACTCAGAGATCTGCCTGCCTCTGCCTTCTGAGTGCTGGCACAAAAGGCATGTACTACCATACCCAACTTCTACTATAATTTAATATAGTAAAGTTAGTTGTACTGCACCAAAACAACTAAGTCGTTTTTCTTCAGACTAAATTCTTCAAACTTATACCATAGAAGGATATAACTGTTTTCTCTCTTCCCTCACTGTTATTCTGTCAATGTTTCCAAGGAACACTTAAAATTAGTAGACTAAGAAATGTCACAAATTAGATGTATTTGCTATCAAGAGGTATAGGCATATCCACTTTGTGAATGAGTGTTTTCTCAGTGATTGTTAATCAGGACCTCATGCTCAAATTGCTAAAGATTTTTTTTTTAACTAGAACACATTATACTAAAATCCATATAGAAAAACAAATATCACTGTTTCTTTTTCATGAGATAGGATTAGTGATGCAGAAAATTGCATATATTTGTGGGAAACAATGTGATGTGTGGTACACAAACTGTAATGTAATGAACAAAGTCATGCCAATTAATGTACATACTTCACATAACCAACCTATGTATTATGTTTGTGTACTTGTGTGATGAGAACAGTTTAAACAACCTTCTGGGCCAACTTTAAATAGAGAAAAAAGCACTAATAATAATTGTACTGTTGCTAAAATCTGATGCCATCTGATGCACTTTTCTTCAATAATATATCACCCACCAGTTTTTTCATTGCTTCAAAGTATGGCATTTTAAGTCTATATTATGATGATGTCATAATAAAACACTTTTCTATCTGCTCTTGGTTAAATTTCTGGAGCCTTGTGTTCTCTAAGACTATACATGTTAACACATGGGAACATGCTTTTTGGTGTTTTTGTTGTTGTTGTTTTTAATATTTAATACTATTCTGTGTAATATTTACTACAAATTTGTGTACATTGGTTTCTAAATATTCATGGCCATGGGTATAATTTTTTCTTTTAGAAAACTGAGTAATCCATCTATATATTATCATTTATTAATTCAATAAATCAAAACAGTAAACTTTCAGATATCATTCCTAGGAACAAGGAAACCACATAAGTCACAGTCACCTTTTATCTTGGAACTTAATTAAAACTGACCTATGAACTATTAAAATTTCCTATGAACAGCTAGAAGAGACAGCTAATGAAGAGAAACTATATGTTAGACACAAAGGAAATCACTCTTTTTAACCTGAGAAAACACAGAAATAAGGCTTTGGAGTAGTAGCTTTACTAGACTACAGATTATGAGTTCTAAATTATTATGTTCCAAAAGTAATGGCACAACACAGACACAAATCTCCAAAAACTGAGATTTTTCACATTCTTTCCTCTTAACTCAGTCAGTTTACCTTGTTTCATTCCAGCTCAGGATTTGAAGAGATAGTGTATTATAAACCAGACAATAAAGAACTCTGATCTTCTACTAAGTTTCAAACAGTGGTCCCAGTATATGATTTACAGTACTGTATATTTTTTATTTGGAAACTTATTTATCATTTTTCACCCTGGTTTAGCATATGCAATCCAGAAAATCACATTACATTACATTTTCTATTTTGTCTATCTCAAAAAGTCATGAATTTATCATTTGAATAAACTTAGGTCAACTTTTCTCCTCAAGACATGAATTATGAACAAAATCATATGACTATGAAAAATGAGATCTCTAAAAATAAGTATTCATGTATGGCCTAAGGAATTACGTACTGCCCCAGAAACAAAGTTTATATGATGATGTTTTTAAAATTGAGATTAAAATTATTTTTTTTAAAAAAATTTGATTTAAAAATGTAGTTTATTTAGAATTTACCTAATTTTCTATATAATTGTATGCATTGATAAACCAACAGGCAAGTGCTCTCAGCAGACAAATACATATGTAATATTTAAATCAGTTTAAACATGATAAGTAGATAATTTTTAACTCATTTATTCATACATTTCATCTATCCCTTTATTCATTCGTTTTCCTTTGGTTTGAGACAGAGTCTTGTTTTGTAGTTCTAGCTGTCATTGAACTTACAAAAACCCTGACTTTGTAATTCATTTTTACACTCACTTTTAACTCCTTCTTACATATATAGAATATAGGCATTCAATCTTCTTTGCTTTGTCTTTTCATTCTGCTCATTAATCTATTTTTGTAGACAAATACATTTTAATTTGGTGCAATCCCATTTTCCCATCTTTATTTTATTTCCAGTGCTGTTGGGATATGTGTAGAGACACTGCCATCCTAATCACCTAAATTATCTGTATTGTCTTCAGCCCGTTCTCACCTTTGCAGTGCTGAGAACGCACATCCACACATCCAAACTACCTTACAGTTTATTTGGAGCCTGGAATTCTCCATGTTGGGAAAGAAGCACTCTACCAAGGAGTGACACCCCAGTCGACCTCCACAGCCTCACTACCTTCCATGTCCATGTGCTTTTCCCTCAGTTTATTTGTCTGTCTTCCATTCCACATGTCTGAGGAGGAGCTTGGAGCTGACATCAGTATTGATACTAAGTATTTACTTAAGACACAAAAGAGGAAATTTTCCACTTCTCTATTTTCATAAAATATACATGTTATGCATATGTGTATTTGCATAGTGAAGTGCATAATAGAAAAATGAGTGTCTTACGAATCCTTTATGTTGAGTATATCTAAGTACAACATCAACAAATCTGAGCAGAATATACTATAATATTATAACAATGGAGCAGGATACACTATAGTACTATAATAATTTTTCAAAATAAAAGAAAATATATTAATTTGGAAAGTTTCCAACAAAACAATAAATTACCTTTAAAGGATCATACAAAAAATAATAATTTTAGAATATTTTTACTATTTAAGGTAATAGTCAAATACCCACCCATGAATTTTTCAAGTATTTGTTTTCATTAAATAAAACTAAAGCATTTCTCCCATTCTTAAAGTTGGAAGTGACACAATTAAACTAAAGAACTTGATCATAATAAATATTAATAGTTAGAATGAAATATCCCTAGAAATATTGAAAGCCTTTCTGTGTGAGATATAAATTTTGGTTTGCCTTCCAGAAAAAAAAGGCACTAACATTTTAAATTCAAAATGATCAATAAGTAACAGGAATAGTACATGGAGCTTCTAGTTCATAAACTGACACTCAGAATTTTTTATGATTTGTAATAAGTAGGAGAACAAAAAAGAGGATTAAACATTGATTCTCAATAAATTGAAAGGATTAGTGTTTTCTTTGGCACAGAAACTTGCTGAGAAGCTCAAGATAGAACAGTGCATTTTAAAATGATAATTGCTGTCTTGAAGACACACACGGTTGCGGGTTTAAAATGAAGGCTCATAGATGAAAAATACATTGAGAAAATCGCTCCTCTGGAATACATCTTTGAAATATGTGAGTAAGAAATGCAGACTTTTAAATAAGAATTGCTGATGTGGTAACACCATAGTTCCTATGAAATGGTTCATCTTACTCCATTCAGGATACAGCTTGATTCATCAAGAAGTGTTCGGAGGCCTTTTCAGAATGAAGGTTGGGAACAGCTGAATGATGATTCTGTAAACACATATCCCACCCAGGAAGAAGTCATTTACCTTCACAAAGCGTTATTTACTTTCAGAGGGAGTATGATTAAGGCATATCAAATATGGCCTGACTTGAAGTTATTTAAATGATCATGTAGTAAATCCTCTAAGTTCCTTGACAGTTTAATAAACTATTACAAACTGGCCTTCTTATTCAGACAAGGATAGTGTGCCCTGGTGATATTTACTTCTTCTAAGTAAGGGTATAGGAGTTACTGAGTACTGAAATAGGAATTTGAGTTAAAAATAATATGGGCCATATACTTTCAAACAGCTTAAAATTTGCATTAGCTGCTTGTCTTAGTTACTGCTCTGTTGCTGTGAAAAGACACCAGGACAAAGGAAACTTATAAAAATTTATAAAAAAAAAAAAAAAACCAGTAACTTATGTGGATTTGTTTAGAATTTCAGAATGTAAGTCTATGACCATCATGGCAGGAAGCACAGCAGCAGGTAGATAGGCCGTAGCTATTCAGGAGTAGCAGCTGAGTATATATTTGCCGCACATGCTCAAGGCAGAGAGAGAAACTGGGCCTGGATTGGGCTTTTGAAACCTCAAACCACAACCCAAGTGAAAATTTCTTCAGCAAGTTCACACTGTCTAATCATTCCTCAACATTTCAACCAACTAGGAACCAAACATTGAAACGAATGAGCCTACAGACGCCATTCTTACTCAAACTACCACACAGCTTTTCTTGTTGCTGTGATAAATTGTCTGCTGACAATCAACCTATGAGAATGTTTATATTTTCTTATTGTTGAGGGACACTGGTAAGGAAAGGAAGGCATGAAGAATGCCAACATGAATTGAGGGAGCCCAATGCTGGTGACACCTTGCATTCTAATGTATTATTTTAATCAGTACAGGATCACAGACCATGCAACGGTATCACCCATATTTAACATACATTTCTGTCTTCCAGTAAACCTCTCTGGAATTGCCCTCCCATGTGCCCTGGAAAATGTATTACCCAGGAGCCTCCAAATATAGTGAGATGTTAATTAAGATAAATATCACAGAATTACACAATTCTTGCAGAAGAGATAGGGCTCCATTAAGATTACAGATTCTCCATTTCATATACAGATAATCTTGAACAAATCATTCTCAGCTTAAACTTTAGCTATTATCTGAGTAATCAAAGCTAATATCTATTTAGATGGCCTTTGAGATTTTGTATTTGAAGAATTCAGTGCAAATTATTTGTTGTATATGAATTACTATATTATGGGAAATGATAAAAGATAGGTTATTGAGTAAATATTTAATAAATTAGGATCACAAGTCCCTATTTCAGAATGACAAAGATGTTTAATTGTTTTATGTAGTGATAGGCATTATTGAGATTTAAGAATGTTATTAGAGATTGGACGAGGTACAATGAGTTTTCTCTGACTGACAGCCTTGGGCTATGTGTAGACTGTCTGGCATTCAGATGAAAATAGAATAAAAGAAGTTTGGGTTTCTTTCCACCATTCCTTCAGTTTCAGACATTTTAAGGATTCCACAAATATCAGATATCCTTGGCTTCCACAACTACTGCCAGTCAACCATTTCAAGTGAATTTTTCACCCAGACTGGTTGATTTTCTGGCCCATTAAGAGAGCTGATTCGATTCAGTCGAGTTTATAGAGTTTAATCCCCCATGCATGCTGTAATGTCCTGCCAAGTGGCAACTGGCCATAGCTATAGGTAATCTTTCATAGAGGTCTCGTATCTCTATTTGCTATGTCTTGGTTTCTAAGAGAGACATTGGGGTGAAATTGCTTTGGGGTCTTCAGTACTTAGAATCACATCATTGATTTGGATGCTAAAAGGAAGAACTAAAGAGTCAACAAATTTAATTTGTCCTTTCAGTTTTTGCAATGACATATCCCTGTGAGTGAGGAGCCTGCCCAGCTTTCACTCTGAGGCCCTCGTCAAGAATATTAAAATCTGTGGCTGCACAGCGTTGTCTTATGGTGGCTTTAAATTTCAAAATTCTTGCTTTTTACAACCTTCCTGAAGTGAGGAAGATAAAAGAGGCATTTAGGTCAATAGAATTATTTAGGGTAGATTAACATATCAAGTGATTTATTGATTCTAGCAAATATATCTAGGAAGATATGATTAGAGAAAAAAATATTGTAGAACAAGACCTGTCTTTCATGATGTAGTTTTGTAGACCAGATTAAAGTAGTTGAATTTCATGCTGAATGCAGCCCAAAACCACAAACAAGGATGGCATAATTTTATATGTAAATTTTAGAAGAATATTCTGGGTTCTTTGTGAAGGATAAGACTTTTTTTTTCATTCATTAAAAGAGCATTTTATTGACTGGTTATTCTTCCATTCTAGGTGAGAAAGGAGTCTAGATTTGTTTGTGATTAGGCACAGTGAAGATGCCAGTGTTCCCATTACCCATGTTCATTACAGATGAAGGAAGAAGGCAGTGGAAAACTGTCTGCAGGAGCAAAAGGCTGAACATGGGTGGTTGAGTTATAATACTCAAAGATGTAAAGGAAAGCAAAAAGACATGCAGAAGACCTGATTTGGGAGGGCAGTATGAATATCCTTTTTAGAATACATTAACTTAAAAACAAATCAAACCAAAGACAATCAAGTAAAGGACTGAGTGGTAATTATTAATCTTTGTTAAACTTGTAAGTGAAGCATTGTATCTCTGGGTTCATAAAAGAACCCCAACAGAAAGAACAAGGAGAAAGAAGAAGGAGTATATGTAAGGAAAGATGGTCGAGAACACAAGTTCAAATATCCTGTGCATGAGCACTTCCAACCAAGGCAGAAGAGGAGCTCAGAAAATAAAGTCAGGAAAATAAAGATTAAAGGAAGAAGTTTTAGCTGTGAAATGAACCAGGGAAGTATCAGGCAGCTCAAATATGAATACAGATATTTTAATTTGTGGGGAAAGAAATAACTCTGGACTTACTAACATTGCCAGTTCACTGATGGTTTCTCAGGTTTTGTTTATCAACAAAGTGGTGATAATAAAAACCTATGCTGTATAATATTACAAATAGTGAAGAAGACAAACCTGTAGAGACTCATCTAAGCCCAGGCAAATAAGTCTTCAAGTCAGGATTCAGGCTGAAGCAAGAGAGCACAATTCAAAGATGGGGTAGGAGGTTGTCTCAAGAAGCAAAACAATTTTTTTTAAAGAAGTCTGCAATGAAAAGATATACTATTCTTATAATTTCTAAATGATTTCTTCTGTGATATATCACATATATGTATGCCTAATATATTATAGATCATAATGAAATAATTATTTTGTCTACTGATAAAATAATTGGATCATTTACCTAGAATTATAGCTTTTTAATTATTATTTCAAGGATGATGATTATTTTATGTACAGGAATTTGAAAGTAGATCTGTGAATGAGAAAAATATGTGGCATACCATGGTATGAATTTCACATGTAACAGTTATTGAAATTGACTTTGACCATTACTGTTAAGAACAGACATTTTCCACAGTGAGTCAGCCACCAAGTTTCCTCATCTAATGGTTTGGCTGTTTTCTCTTTCTGTGTAGAGTGCCTGCTTCCTATTGTCTGTCATTTACAGGGTTCAATTTCAACTTTCTTCTGTTAACTCTACTAAACTGGAGAATGGGGTGACTGAAAAAGATGCAGGTTATTGTTGGGTGTATTTGTCCATGCCCTCTTTGTTGAAATGTAGACAGCAGTGTTTGCATTTTGCCCCATGTTTTATCTCCCACCATGTAGCATCCTGCTTTTCTTGGCTCTTGGTAAAACAGCTGCAAAGTCCTGAGATGATGGCCTAATAGTGGGAGCTTCCATGGTCTCTTCTCTACCTTAGGTCTCAACCTGTCTTTCGTTATAACATTGCATAACACACTTCTCACCTCATAGGAATTAAGACTCATTTTATTTTTAAGACAAATATAAGTGAGCATTGCTCAGAAAGGGGGATTCAAATTGACACAGAAAAACATGATCCAATGTGGAGACAGTTTCATGAATATTATCGTTACAGAAGAAAAGAGAGTCCTGAGGACATTAATTAGAATAAGAGGTAGTGATACTTTAAGCCTTCAACTCTACTCTGGGGTTAAGATGATATCTAATAACAGACTTACTTTTGTAATGGTGGAAACTATTGGATTGTTAAGTGAATATATTCCTCAGGTTTCACCTTGGTCAGACACAGAAGTTAGCAAAAGTGACTATCAAAAGGGGCAAAAAATAGAGGAAAGTAATTTAATTATGGATTTGTTATGTCCAGACTCTCCACAATCATGAATTTCTACTCAGTCACTAAGCCTCACAGAGATGTGGCTCTTTAGAATGAGCTTCAGTTCAAAGATATGTCACAAACCCAGTGAATTAAATTCCTTGTATTTAAAGAGCTTAGAATGGTTAACTCTAAATGTGATGAATAAATTGGGGTCACTGTTCTTAAGGCTGACTAGTGCAGTGGGCAGCTTCCTCCATAAGTACCAAAAATAGCTGCATCAATGTTATTTAAAGGAACAAATGTTCAGAACACTCTTTCCACAACCACAGAATAATTAGATTATGGGACAGACTGTATTCAAAAATTGAAAACTTAATTTTGTGTTCGTACTGATTCTTAAGACTGCTCTTTCTTTCACAGTCACAAATTGTTTTATCTGTGCAGTTGTAATGGCACTATGCTGGGGAAGCTTCAGCACTATTATTTCCCACTGACTAAATATTTTCTCTGGCATGCTTAATAAAACTCTGTTAGCCTTTTGTGATTCCAACTCCTTTAAAAATATCTGTAGAGCTAAACAAAGAATTCTCAACAGAGGAAACTGAAATGGCTGAGAAGCACCTTAAGAAATGCTCAACATCCTTAGTCATCAGGGAAATGCAAATCAAAATAACCCTGAGATTCCATCTCACACCACTCAGAATGGCTAAGATCAAAAACTCAGGTGATAGCAGATGCTGGTGAGGATGCAGAGAAAGAGGAACACTCCTCCATTGTTGGTAGGATTGCAAGCGGGTACAACCACTCTGGAAATCAGTCTGGCGGTTCCTCAGAAAACTGGACATAGCAATACATGAGGATCCAGCTATACCACTCCTGGGCATATACCCAGAAGATGCCCCAACATATAACAAGGATATATGCTCCACTATGTTCACAGCAGCCTTATTTATAAAGGCCAAAAGCTGGAAAGAACCAAGATGTCCCTCAACAGAGGAATGGATACAAAAAAAATGTGGTACATTTACACAATGGAGTATTACTCAGCTATTAAAAATAATGAATTTGAGAAATTCTTAGGTAAATGGATGGAACTAGAAATTATCATCCTGAGTGAGTTAACCCAATCACAAATGAACATACATGGTATTTACTCACTGATAAGCAGATGTTAGCCCAAAAGCTTGGAATAGAGAAGACTCAACTCACAGACCACATGAAGCTCATGAAGAAGGAAGATCCAGTGGAGATGCCTCAGTTCTACTTAGAACGAGTAATAAAAACACTCAAGGGAGCAACTATGGAAACAAAACATGGGACAGAAACTGAAGGAGGGGCCATCTGGAGACTATTCCACCTGGGTATCCATCCCATGTACAGTCACCTAAGCTAGACATTAATGTGGATGGCTGGAAGTGCATGCTGTCAAGAACATGATATAACTGTCCCCTTAGAGGTCTGCCAGAGACTGACACATTCAGAGGACGATGCTCACAGCTAACCACTGATCTGATCAAGGATTTCCCAATGGAGAAGTTAGAGAGAAGAATAAAGGAGCAGAAAGGGTTTGTGACCCCATGAGGAAAGCAACAATACCAACCAACCAGAGCTCCCCAGGGTCTAAACCACCAGCCTGGGAGCACATAGGGCGGGACCCATGACTCCAGCTCTATATGTAGGGGAGAATGGCCTTGTCAGGCATAGGTCGGAGATGAGATACATGGTCCCATGAAAAATGAACACAGAGTGGGGGGGATGTGAGGGTGGGGAGGGGGTAGTGGGGGGGTAGGTGGGGGCACAGCCTCATAGAAGCATGAGGAGGGGGGATGGGATAAAAGGTTTCTGGGTGGTGGGAGGAAGTGGGGTAAGGGGATCAAATCTGAAATGTAAATATAATACCCAATTTAAAAAAAAACTTGATTTGAGAATTGTATATTAAAATTTGTTAATATAAATCCCTTAAAATTTGTTTTGAGAATTGTATATTGCAGAGTACACAGCCTTGGTGTATCTACTCATCAGGCTAGCTAAGCAGACCTCCTCAAACCTCTGATGTCCTGGAAGTCCATCTGGATACAGTGAAGACACAGCACCAGAGGCTTATCAATTTACTCTTCCTCCTGCCATTCTTCTAATATCTCAACACCCATAATCAGCTTGAAGAAGTTAATGAAGAGTCAGCACCCTTATGCCCTGGGCTTGGGCACTAAGGTGGTTAATATTGGGCTGTCTTTCTAGGGAAAAGTAGTGGTTCTGTTGGAACAGGGAGGATTAGCTAGGATTTATTTCATAGCCATAACCTAATGGTAGAATCTGTATAATTGTTATCAAGATGAAGTTATAATTTCTTAAATGATACAAAATTTACTTTGATTTCAAATTTAAGGTTTCCATGGGTATGAGTTTCTTATTGATATAAAAGTGAGATGAGTATTGTAAATCTCATAGGCATTGTGCCTGTATAATACATTTAGGAATACAAGGCTTAGATCCAGTCCTTCTTTAACTTTCTTAACTAATTTGAGATGGTTAGCCTGTGAGTTTAGGGCCTATAGCAAATTCATGGCTTAGAGTTTATTGCTAGTATGTTTTCCATATTTTATTTAGAAATAGCTAAGAGGAGTTAACATACAACAGTCCAGATTACCTTACATGGATAGTTGGTTTTCAAAATGTCAGAAGTCCACAGAATTGATGTTACAAACATTCCTGTAGTAATGTTCATTTTTGATTAGAGACCTGTCTTCTCCTGACAGCTCCCTGTCTTGGTTTCTAAGAAGAAATTGAGCATCTTTGGGGTTACTCCAGTTGTGGTGAGACAGCCACTAGGCAAGAATTGCCTCTTTCCATCTACAGACAAATTACTGTCCAGAAAAGGACACGCTTGCAGAATAGTCGACTGATTATATCTGCCTAGACAGAGTAATCAGCCCTTAATAATTCTGCATCACTAAGGTCTGTCAGATGGTCGTGGGCCAGAAGGCTGAAGATCAGATGCTCCAACATTTTGTAGTATAGGGACTGTCCAGGTGTTCAGCGGTCTCTATAAATTGGCTAAGATTCTGAAGCTATGCTTTGTGCTTCCCATAATTTCAGTTAACTCAGTCATTCTGAATTTCTGACGGGGTTGAAAACTTATAGTCTCATAGCCAATCCTGGCTATTTACTTTGAGAGAAAAGATTTGAGTGGATGGTTTTCAGCTGACATTCATTCTAAAGCCAAGAAAAAATCCAGGTTCAGAACTAAGTGTTTTAGTTAGGAGAGATGACAGAGGTTCTGTTTAGTCAACAAAATGATGGACTGGATATTAGGACTATCTTGTTCCTCACTGGTACAAATCGGTATAATTATGCTCTAATTGTGTTTTGAGAGAAAAGTTTTATTTTAACAGGAAGGGTGATATGTAGGAGGAGCTAAGGTGAGAGGAAGACAAGGAGTAAGGAGAGGAGGAGAAGAAGGAGAGGAGAAGCTAGGTGATGAGAGAGAGAAAGAGAAAGGGGGACATGGAGGCAGATGTTCACGTGTCTCCACCAGTCAAAGATAGTTGATATATCTAGGTTGGGTATTAGGTTACACTTCTGATTGAGCATTACCAAACTTATAAAATCTTTGATTAATATTTTTAAAAAATTGTATAAAGGCAAAAAGGAAAAAGGGACATGAGATAGGGGTTTTCTAGGGAGGGGAAATGGGGAAATGGGATGGCGTCTGAAATGTAAATAAAATATCCAATAGAAAAATAAATAAAAACATTTGTAGTTCTATCTCAACTTTTAAGTTAGCATTTTCTGTTTCTCCTAACGTTTTGCCCTGAAAATATCAAACTTGATTCCCTTGATTTTTCAGTCCTGTAAAGTGACATTTGCTTTCATCTGGATAATGTTTTTCTCAGGACAGCAACATCTAACTTTTTCTCCATATTTATGGCCAACTCAGCTTTATCCCTCTGTTACAATTAGTAGTGAGATGAAGAAATAAGCCATGGTTTTACATCATACTCATTATCTCTGGACTTTCTCAGCTTTTCTTAAGGGGGTTTGCCTCAAGAATATGTTCCTTCATTGTGTATAACTTTGAAAACCCATTTTGTTTTATTATGGCTCTTGATAAAACATTATAGCATTTCTTGAATATGAAAATGATACTGAATAATCTCTTTTAAGACTAAGTTACAAATGGTGTTAGAATTGTCATAAAAAATACATTCATCTTATAGGATAGACTGAGCCCTCTGAGAAGCAGAGAGAGTTGCAGGATTGTGGAGTCGAGTAGAAGGCTGTTAGAAAGTGTTCTGCAGAGAATTCATTATCAGGAGGAGAAGATATGAAAACAACCATAGCAGAATAGAGGTACAAGGTGTAAATGTGGGCAGTAGTGAGATTCAGCTAAACACTTAATCCTGTAAGCCCCATTTTTTCCCAATATAACACGAGGATAGTGACCTTGGATAATGTTGTGAAAATTAAATAAAGTCAAATGAGAGATAATATAGGGTCAATTATCAAGTTGTGTATTATACATTTAAGTTTGAAAATACAAATTAACGTGTCTTTATTACTTCATACCACTACATGATAATGTTGTTTAGGTTTTTTAGATCCTTTTAATTACAAAGGTCTATGATTGCATAATTCCTTAGGTCTCAAAATTATCCATTAATATATTGCAAAAGTAAAAGTCATTAAACCTCTATAGATAAATTTATGAAAAATGTTACAAACACTCCTAATATTATAGACAATGTGACTTTATTATCCATATGTATACCTAGATTAATTTCCAATTAAGTCAAGCACAAATACCTACTAAAGATTTTCAAATTAATACTATATATTTTAAGCAAGGGAAATAAGAATTTTTTATTGTTTTCAAATAGAATGGATGAAATAAGCTTTGTTAGTTTGAAAATATGTTTTAAATGAACCTTGCTAAAGAAAAATTTCAAAAGACTGATGATAGAAAACTCTACAGCTTAGAAACTCTTCTTACACTTAAACTAATACATTAAAAACTTTAAAAAATGTGACAGGCAGTTCTAATAACCACATTTTGAAATATATATCATTCTCATTAATACATGAAAACCACTAAGATTGAAGTGTCCAATGTCAAAAAGCTTGAAAGATGAATACAGTCAAATGAACTCTTGTCAGCCACTAAATTCTATGCCTGAAGTTAATTCCTTTGAGAGAAAAAATAAGCCATCTTTTCCACCCTATATTCAAGTTATAAGTCAGTGCCTTTTCTGGCATCTTCAATGTAATCTCATTTCTGGGATAAAAGTGAAACTTAAAAGTTAGTGTGGATGTCTGTTAGAAAGTCTTTCATTGATGACACCTGGAACTGCCTTCTTTCCACCCAGTAGGCTTGCCTTTCCTTTGTGTGTTAGCTGGTAAAAACTGAGCACTCTTTCAAGACCCAGAATATTCCAAACCCAAATCTAAATACAAGAAATAGGTTTTTTTAAAGAATATAATCTTAATTTTAAAATAGTTTTATCAAAATCAAAAATGTGTGAAGTGGGCAGCTCTTCTGTATTTCATGTGCAGTTTCTCTTATTCACAACTGACACAGTTATGATGCTGTTGATAGACAAACAATGTCAATATACTATTATTGGTGTCTATCCTTTAGTCAAATTTACCAGTTTTTATAAGACTCTCTGTTTTAGTTTTCTGTTTCAGAACCTCATCCACAATAACATATTGCTTTGTGTTGCTTTGGTACCTAAACCTGTAAGAAAATCTCAAATTGTTTTTGTATTAAATAACGAGAGGGATTTGAGAAATAACAACCTAAAAATTTGAAGAATATTTCTTTGTTGAAGTTTGATATCATGCTATGTTTCATTATTAGCTGTGGCAATAAATTCTAAGGAAAAGACTAGAAAGACCAATGATTCTCTTCTTACAACATTGCATCCAGGGCTAACTTATCAATAAGAATTATTGTTGTGGATGGCAAAATGGTATGACCGGGGTGATTATTAGAGTCTCTCCACAGTAAAATTATTCTTGTTCTCTTTTTTCCCCATTTCCTTATTGTACTTGGGGGAAGTCAATCTTTTCTACAATGGCTCCTAGTTGTATCCATTTCAGAGTCAATCCTCAAACTACATATTTTCAAGACATTTGGCATATGAACATATGGAAAAATTGACCATCTCAAACTCCTGCGATAAATTACACAAAAAGTTGCATAAAAGTCTCATGTTCATTTCCAGTGAGGTTGGCAAATGGCCTAACCTTGTCAACATTCTATGGACAGAACTATGTCGTGCCAGCATTATATCTAGAGTGAGCTATTCATTAGCAGCACATGCTTTACTAGAACATGTTTTCAAGATGAATTTATTTAATTTGTGACTCTGGATTTGACTTTACTTTGTACAAGAAGCTCCAAATATTTAGACGAAGAATTAGGGAAAGTATGAGCAATAAGGCAAAATGAAAATAAATTGTATAAAGCAAAAGAAACCCTTGAAATTCACTTTTTGTTAGAAATAAGTAACAGTTTTACTAAATAATTTTTTAAAAAAATTAATAGCTAGCAGCCATAGAGTATTCCATAGTAACTAGTGACTGGGTAAGAATGTTGCTGGCTATTTTAATGATAGATTTACTTGCCTTATGTCATATTACATTCATAGTCAAGAACTGTTTTTGAGGAATTGCAAGAAGCATAAACATGAGAATAAGAAGGGACAAAAAAGTGTTGGGCAAGCTCACTTTCTGTTTGCATAGTGGCACAGAACTTTGGGATTTTATGAATGAATTTTCAAACTACTACACACACATTCACACATTGCAAACATACACACTGATATCCACACAGTGTATCACACATCAGTCTGTGCTGGCATTTCAGAAAAGAGTCAGCATTCATACAAAAACCATATTTTGGTAAATATTGAAGGAGAGATTTTTCAAAATTATATGGTGAGAGGAGAATCATGTACGTTGTCTGTTGCAAATTCTCACCTAAAGAGCTAGATGTATGTTTCTGGGTGACCACGTGTTCAGGATCATTATTATTATTTAATGCCAGTTTGAAAACACAATAGCTATATTCATACTTCTTCAAAGGTTAACACTAGACAAAGGACCTAAGAAAAACACATGCTTAAACTAGCATTATACCTTAAGTATTCTACACTTTCATGGACAAATTAAATGCTCAATAAACAATTATTTACTAAGCAAATGAGAGCAAAAATGTTAATGCAGTTTTAACATTTATCATTCTTTAGTTTACTTTCATCATCATATTTCAGACATGCATATGAATTATAGTGTATTTCTGCATGTTTGTTGGCAATTTTTCTTATAATAATACATATCAGCACCCAGGTATATTTTAAAAAATTACACTTAGAAGAACACCCTAAAGTACTTTAACTGTTACAATTTGTTTCTAGTCATTTATTAATAACACGGAAATAAAATGCTCCTTCATCTTCTAGGTGATTTCCCTAACCTCTGGAGTAAAAGGATTGCCTCATGCTGTGCATGGAACCCTGGTATAGCTAGTGTAAGTGCAGATGGTCTAAATAGGCGGATAAATATCTGATCCCTGGAAATCTTGCTGAGCTATCTGCTTCAGTAATTTTCTTCACTGGTAAGTACAGATGGATTCAGAGTCATATTAAAGGTACTGCTTTTAAAATGTAAGTCTCATTTTCCCGTGCCAATTACCCACATGCTTATTGAAAGGAATCTTCATTAAAGATTTTCCAACCCATCCGTTACATTTGTTGTCCCCGTTAGAACAAAATTTACTGCTCCCATTCAATAAACAAACCCACAAATTTATTTGCTCACTTATAACTTAACAGTTGAATACATTGTCAATTATTGTTTAGTGTTTCCTGATAAAGGTCATAAAATATCCCCTCCTATAATATAACCATTGGTTCATGCAACTACATAGTATTGCTTTTTATATTATGTTACATACTCTGGTTAATATTTACAAGTATTCAGTTGGCTCTTGAACACTAAATAGCTTTCTCATTGAACTATTTATAATGACTTCGAAATGTTTTACCTCAGAGACTCAAGGTAATTCTGAACCCTCAGTGTTCACGGAAAGTTTAAATTAGGCTTCCCAATATGCATTACTTTGCACTTATCTACACTAAATTTAATCTATCATCATATTACCCAATCACCTAGGTTAATTAGATCCTTCTGGATTTATTCATAATCGTGTACTGCTTTTGCTAACCTAAATCATTTTTTGGCCATCAGCAGAAATTTAACATCTCAGTTCCTAAGCAGTCATCCAGGTCACCAGTATGTTTTGGCAGTCCTGAGCCTGCTGTCCAAATCAGGAGCACCCTTCAAGGAAGCTGCTTCTTCTAGAGAAATGGGTGCTTTTTTTGTCAAGTACCATCACCCATATGTATTTACAAGGAAGGCTAGCTTTAAAATTCTACCATGTCATATAATGTATCCTTAATATACTTTTAAAGAAACTTCAGATTTGTGTTGAAATATCTTTTCACAAGAATATTTTGAAAGTTTTTTCATTGTAGAATATTGTATGCATGCTATATTGGAAGAAGTACAGACCTAAAGCATAAATAGGTTCCAAATTTTCTTATGTAGGTAAAAGTTTTATGTGTCTACAGGCCCCAGGGGAAAGAAGGTGAAAATGAAGATTTAATGAGGACCTGGTAGAAGCTTCTGTGATGTGTTTGGGAGGACGTAATGAGCCTTGCCGAGGTTGCTAGACTTTACTTGACATTCCTGTGTGGATCTTACATAGCAACCCAGATGCTGGGGATCACTTTATCATCATGTGGTTACCAAGACCCACAAACCTAGTTTAGAACAACAGTTCAGAAATGTCCATTTCTTCCCAGGACATAGAGATAAAGTCGTCCTAATGGGATATACCTTTTTCGTAGACATTTATAGCATAATCATTACAACTGATGTTTTCAGATGTGTTCCTTAACTTTTTGGATGAATTATATAGAACACACAGATATGTATAAAATTAGTGTTCTGAGTTCACTCTCATTTCATGATGAAGCATGATGTGGCATATTTTTCTGTCTATTCTATTTATTTCTAGAAATTTTTGCAGATGGTATAATGCTTCAGACATCACTTCTTTGGCTCTTCTATATATTAAGAAATAAGATATTTTAAAAAGAATGTCCTGGGATAAAGAAAATTGCATGCAGTATTTGTGTGTTATAAAGTAGGTGACTCTGGGATAGAAATTAAGTTTAAAACAAACTGACACTGTCTACAAAAACATTTGTTTTGCAAATATCAAGGAAGGCTCATGGTAGAATTTAAAATGAATCCTTGCACTTCATCTACGTTTGATTTTGCTGAGCTTCCTGCCATGAAATTCAAATGTCCCATGGGCAACAGTTGACACAGAAGCAGTGACCAATTGTGAATTTGTACTTACCAGTAGAGGGACAATGGTAGAAAACTAAATGTTACTCCCTGATCTAAATTTAAAAAGGAAATCCTCTCATAATGGGCAATAAATCTTCCATAGGTATAATTAATCTAGACTATTTTTGATCCAAATCTTTATACCTAGTAGTGCAGATGGGGTCAGGCACTCTAGAAAAGGATGAACAAGAGAAAGAAATTTGTTTGTTTGTTTGTTTTCCTCTAAACAAGTTATATCAGTGTCAAGGGACAAACTTACATCTAACTTTGAACACAGAGGAACAGACAGACAGACAGACAGACACACACACACACACACACACACACACACACAATCATTTAAAGAATACAAACATAACAGATGAAGACTTAATATATTCAAATAAAAGCAAGTTTATATTTTTAGGCGACTTCTTCCCAGAGACTTTTTTACTGTTTCCAGTGGTGATTTAAAGATGTTACAAGAATGTAATGATAGTTTACTATCAAGACAAGCTCTGAACAAATTTGCAAGTTGTACAAAAACAAAGTAAGCTTAAGGGAGAATGTAAATTCCTGTAGTCTAACTAGTTAAATTAGAGCTTCTAAGAACACTTTAATTTTTTTGTTTTGTGTCTAATGTACTTACTTTTAAAAAACAGTTTATAATTTTAATAAACACTAAAATCAAGCAAAAATGAGCACTTTCTGTGGAAGCAAATTGCTATTAAAACATAGGTAAGTTATTTAAAATCTCTGGAAAACTCACTGTGATGAACATCACTTAAGAAAGAAAACAAATTTTTTTTTCATTTTTTATTTTTATTTTTTAAATCACTATTGTTATTGGGATTATAATGTAATTACATCATTTTCAACTTTACTTTTATCCCTACAATTCTTTCCATATTACCTCCTTGCTTTCTTTTAAATGCATGGATCTTCTTTAAATTAATTGTTGTTACATACATACACACATGCATACATACATACATACATACATACATACATACAAGTCTAAATACATAGGTACAATCTTCTTAGTCTGTACAATGCTAATTAAACCCATGCTTTCAGTGATGACATTTTTTTAAACTGTCAATATAAGCAGCATAAAAAAATTTAAACCCCAGGAGACACTGTGTTTTGTCTGTAGGCTTTTGAATAAGTTCGGGTTTCATATTTACTTGAAAGCTGAGTCTCAGGGTGGTTACATACATAGACATTTACTACTATGGGCTCGACACCCTGCATCTAGAGGTGGATGTACTCTTAGAGTGGCTTTATGTTTACACCACAGGAAAATTCACCTTTTCTATATCCATCTACTTGCTTATTGGATATCAGGAGACCATTTCCTCTCACCCTGTCAATAATGTAGGGATGGTAACAGAGATACTCATTTAAACACCTCCTGTTCTTCTTCTACTCATCTTCAATGACAAAGCAGTGAATAAAAGTATGTTCATCCTCAGGAATAATAATAATGTGGTTTACTGGAGAACAAGTTTTATCTTATAGGAATGCAGGACTGATGGCTCTGTAGAGTTTACTACATGGGCTACCAAAGGATCACACTGACAAAAGCGCAGTCTACATATGTCCATGGAAGATTATTCTAGCATCGTAGGCTTAGAGAAAAGTGGATGGTTCTGGCTTGAATAGATCTACAGTCATCAACATGTGCAACCCTATCCAGGGAGACTCTTAGATTCTCAGATCCTAAAGGATGAAGATTTGTTGACATTTAATCTACTTGTATTTCATCAAAATAAACTTGATATTTAAACATTAAAAAGCACGCAGACTTAAGAACAACAGCATCACTGAATAACAACCAAGAATCTGTTTGATTATCTTTCACTAACCAAGTATTGTCTTCTATTGTTAGGAGATACAATATATTCTCGCAAAGCTTAAGGGTAGTGGGGATTCAGTTGTCTGAGACTTCAGAGATGAATGGAAACCTAATGAACTAGATCAACTTCTCTGTAGAAAGATTAACAAAGAGAGGGGCATGGCATTGTGCTTGGCATCATTTTATATTCCCTTTGTTCTAAATGATACCCCAGTAAACTGCACCATAAAGAAGATATGTCAATACTTGTAAAGGAAATAATGATTATACTGCATTAAAATCGAAGATTGCTGTGGAAATCAGGAAGAAGAGTTCTCAAGGAAGTGGCTAGAGTCTGAGAAGGACAAGAGACAATAGACATACTTTGAATCTGTTGCTTATCTTATGAATCCTTGTTAATCCATTACCACATTTGTAGACATGTCCAAAGGTAGTGTTTATAAAATAAATGGAAATTTAGACCGACATAAATGGCGAACACATAGGCTTCAAGTATCATTTGACCTCAGAAACATAGACATGGTCATCAACCACATTATTTACTTCCTTCACAATCAGAAGTCTCCTTTCTCTTATCTGGGTGTGTTTCTGTTCTTTTGGTGTATCTGGAACCCTGTGTTTTAAGCAGGGAGATAAGTGTAGGCTTTCCCTGGCACCATCCTGGGTCTCACAACGGTCTTCTCATCCACTTCCCACTTGGTACAACATCCATTTTTGTCTCTCTTTAAGCTTTGCTGGATATAGTTTGCACATGGATACTTGTTCTGTCTACTCTGCTACTTAGACGACATGATAGCTGATACTGAGAAGCATCAGCATCACATCACAACATCCAGCATGTTGATGTTTGAAGCGGCCTGCCCTACATCATTCTGCTATACCCTAACACAGTCTTGAGAGCTTTGGCATTATATGCTCTGGGTATGTTCACAATTTGCCTTCCTATTTACCAGCTGTATGGTCTCTGTAATTTAAAGGTATCTACCACAAGAATGAGTCACACTTTGCAAGAAAAGCCTTAGTACTGGATTTTACCATGATGAAGCTGTTAGGGTTGGGCCAAAGCACTCTGCTCTGGGTCTCATTCTCCTTCTCTTTAGCTCCACATTGAGTCAAGTGCACGTCTCTTGAGCAAAATGCTATACCTGGACCTTGACAGGTTTTTTTTAAATGCATTTAAGTTGAATAAATGAATAGATGCAAAATGTACATTGTATTTTAAAATACATCTATCCAACTGAAATCAATATTTTATACACTTGCAAGCAATTTAGTGTAAGAACTAAAGTTTGTTGTAGATTTGATTCCATGATGCATAAAAATTATGGTTTATTATTCATTTGTCTTCACACTAAAATATAATCAAATAAACATCACTCATTTTTATGATAAACTTTAAATAATACAAAGATATTCATCAGGTGTATTTCATAGCTGTACTGAAACTGACAGTTTTGCAAGTAAAATACAATGTTGCATATAAATTATGTTACTGTTTATGTTTTATTTGAAATATTCATAATGTTCATTTTGTAAATACAATATGCAGTGTAGAGAAATGACAATCTTGTAATTGAACTTCGATGAAAAACTTGCCTGTTAAAATTTTAGGTGAAATCAATCTTTTTGGAATTTTGCAGGGTTCAGGAAAACTCGTGATCACTCAACTTCTTTCTTGTTTTAGGAAGTGCATTGGGTATGGATTTGATGCTACTTTTTGATTTCACTTCAATTAGTAGCCTGCATAAAATTACAGCATGAAAAACAAACTTTAGTCTTCATAGTCACAACATGCTATGTGTACACACTATAAGATTTTTGTGTTATAAGGTTCTCAATTAGATTGTAATCATGTTATAATTTTAGGTTATATCATACATAATATTGTTTCAAAAACTGGTCTACGTAAGCTTCAATGAAGAAGAGAGTGTCATTGCTCTATAAGTGTATCTCATAGTTTTTGAATGTTGTAAAACAATATGGTTTTGTAATGTAAATATTATAAAACAAGAAAAATAATCATAATATTGTCTTCAGGAATAACAGACAGGAATGAACCTTAGGAAAAATTATGACCTTAGCAAAATATGATTAGAGTCTGTCAAGAACATAAAAGACAGACAAATTAAATAAGATTTTTTTAACCTTTTTTTTCTTGATAGTAATAGTTCTTTTCATAGAGGAAGAATGACTTTAAAGTGGCCAGTATGTAAAAACCAGTCATATCATATTGGAAGATGTCAATTATTCTCCATTCAGCAATTCAAACCATAAAGAGAAAATCTCAAGAGAAACAAAAGTAGGGTAGATATTAAAGTCTGCCTCCTATCTTACCACTAACATGTTAAGGGGAGCAAGTCATTCCATCTTGGAATATTTCTCTTTCCAAGCAAATAGAAATGTTAAGAGAAATAATTTAGTTTGTAGAACTATTAAATTGTAGAACCAGATGAACAGAGATGTCATATGTAAGTTAGTATTTTGAACTCAACAGTTCCAGATTGCCTAATATCTGTGAGAAATAATTAAAATCACAGCTTGCTAAACTAGAAGGGGTTTGAGCAAATCCATAATAATAAAAAGTTGTTTACAACAGCACCTAATGTTGAAAATACCCCTTGATATTAATGAGTTTTTACTTCCATGAGGTTTCTAACTTGGAGAAACAGGGTATTTAGAGAGTATGATAGGAAATTATTATATATATATAATATATATATAATATTATATAATAAATATATATAATAATATATATATATTGTTGTTGTTTATTAAGTTTTCATGTTTTCATTCTTAATAAAAGTAAATACCAGGTGATATCCACATTTCAGAAGAAGAACAGGTTTATTCTACTCTGGTAACATATTTGGTCAGCAAGACAAGACCTGAGTTTACAGTGTGAGAAGAGAATAGCAGATTTTGCAAACATTAGCTCGCAACCTATAAAACCAATTTGAAACGAACACACAGAACAATATTTGGTGGCTTGAAGAAGAATGCCCCCACAAACTCATCAACTTGGTTGCTTGATCAACACTATTAGGAGCTATGCTCTTGTTGGAATAGGTGTGGTCTTGTTGGAGAAATTGTGTCCCTAGAGGTGAGATTAGAGGTTTTCAGGTGCTCAGGTCATGCACAATTCTTTCTGCTCTGTGTCGATCAAGATGTAAAAATCTCAGCTCTTTCTCTAGCATGATGTCTTCCTGTATGTGTCCATGTTTTCTGTCATGACAATAATGGACTAAACCTCTGAACTGTAAGCCAGACCCAATAAAATAACTTCTTTTCTAAGAATTGCTGTAAATATGGTGTTTATTCACAGCAATAGAATCCTAACTAACAACTATATTTGAAATGGGTTCATATTTCTGTTAAAGTGCCAATGTTTCCTCCTTTAATTGGACATAGAAGTCTTCTTTCTCTCACAGCTAACAACTGAATGTGTGTGAGTTGAATTCACCATCACACATCTCCAAGTTCTTTCACTGAGCACACGATACAGCCAAGATATGCTGCGATCTAGACTGTGATTTATCTGACATGATCGTCTCTGCATGTAAATGAAACAAAATTAGCTTACTAAAATTTATAATATCATAGAGGAATAAAGCAGGCAAGAAACAAGCTCATTAGTCGAAACACCTTTTTTTTTTAAGCAGATGAAAAAATACAGTGTCTGCTGCAACATGAATAATGCTAAACATGCTTATGAGAGTAATTGGTTCATTTGTAATGAATTTGTTTTTATTCAGCTTTCAAATGAAATATGGATTACTAGTTAACACAATGTAATGTTCAAGGCAAATGGACTTACGCATTATATCTTATATTAGTAATTGGATTGAATGTTTTCTTTTTATTGTAGGCAGAACGTATTGTTACTGGCCAAGCCCCTGTACTTCACATATTGATTACATATTAATAGCTCATTAAATAAATTTAACATATGTTTACAACATCCCTGAAGCAGCACATTATGGAAGCATTAATGCTTTGGTAAATATAAATAAAGCACTTTGAATTATTTATACACCTCACATACAGGTAGAGAAAACTTTTTGAAATCACTAAATAGTTACACACTTACAAAACTTTCATTATTTTGGAATAGTTTTGAAAGTTTATCAATTTATTTTATCATTATTTATCAATAAATAAGCATGTAGATATTGTTTAATGAGACCCCATTCAACTAAAAAAAAATGTAATCTACTTTGATATACCAAGGACTTGATAAATTTAAGAGGAACTGTCTCCGGATTTTATAAAATCTGTGCAAATTATTCTCTTGAGAATCTGGACCAGAAATGTCAGCAAAATGTAAGAAATCTGACTCAAATGACTTTATAATACATAGAATAGGAAATAATTACCCACCTCTAGTGGACATTCATGAAGGAATGAAAGCTGCGATATTTGCAAACCTTGATATAAGAGGCTGTACGTGAAGCTGTGAAATGATTGTCCTTACACTTCCTTTATGGGAGCAAATATGATATAAAAAAACAGATATGAATGAGAAGTTTTAAAAGAAGACATAGCTGGAGTTATCAGGGCTATAATTTGTAAACAAAGAATTGCAGGTGGACGGTCTGGATGTTCTCAAGTCAAGAGTGCTGATGGAAAGCAAACACAAATTTAAATTTCTAAAGACATAACTCTTTAAACAGTAATGCTTTCTTTGTCACTATGCTCAGCTACCTGGTAAGACATAACTTACCTTACAGAGGATTTTATTTTGCTTAGGAACTAACAGTGTAGTGCAGTGACATCATGTGGAAGGTGTGACAGCATCATCACTGGGTCATGCAATCAATGTTAGAACATCTGTCTTAGTAGAAAAAGGTTAAGAGATGGTGGGGAAGGAAGAGGCATACTATAAAACCCAATCCCACCTACCAGTGACTCATCTTCTCCAGCCATGCCAATCGTGATCAAGGGTACATAAACTCAAAAATAGAATCAAGTGTTTAACATTGGTTCTGTGGGGGACATTTATATACTATTCAAGATACTACACAACTAATTTGTATTGATTGCTATACATTTTAAAAATTAAAATAAAATTAAAATATTTTCCCTCCTGTTCCCTCCTGCTCCCTCAAAAATTCATGTTTTTTTATTTAACTCTCTCTCTCCATATATGTAAAGAAAAAAGATATTTTTAAATATCTTTTTTAAAGATATAATTTTTATGCACAAAGGTATTATTACAACATGCTGATTCTATTTAGTGTTGCTCCTGTGTATATATATTACGACTGACCACGTGGTGTTCAACATTCATCTAGAAGACACTTCTGTGGGGGAGACTAATTTTTCCTCTTCTAACAGTTGTTAATTTCCCTGAGCTCTTCATCTACTGATGGAGCCTGCCATGATTTTTTCTCATCCATGTTGACATGTTAACTGTTGGTTTCAGTGTTTGGGTCATATTTCAGTTGTCATATTGTTGAGGTTTCATAGATGCAGCTTCTGGTCATGTCTAGAAGACATGACTTCTCAGCTAAATTTTGATACATCCCCTCCTCTTTTTCAGTTTTGCTTCCTTGTGCTGCTGAGTCAGTTTCTAGAAAGAATCATATGTAGATGTTAACTGATGCTCATTCTCATGGTAAGCATGAACACTGGCTGTTTAAGAAAATTGCTTCTTTACATGATCTCACCAAGAGAGTTAGTCATTAGGAACAGAAACACAGAGGCACATGAAATTTGCAAAGAATGAAGGGTGTGTTCTGTATCTCTCCCTTCTATTCATAAAATCTTATTTTTGCACACACAGTATTCAGAAGGGAAACTGGGAAACAGTCATTGCCTTGTGCTCATTGTTTCAGAAATGCATGCTGCCCTTCTTATTTCGCAGTAAATTATGAATATATAGAAGGAAAAGACATCTGTTGATGCCTGTAGCTCCACAATCAGGTACTCTTAGGAAGTATATATAACAAAAATGTATGTCTAGATCTTATCCAAGATGATGCTATTGATATGTTCATATGCTTAAAGGACAAAGTCCACATTCTGCCAAATAGTGAGGCTGTGTTCAGTCTTAAGGTGGAAAAGCATAGTGATTAGCAAACTATTCTACCCCAAAGGGGAAAGTCTTGAGAACAACCCTGTACAAAGGGCATTTGATCCTCCAATTTTACCTCTAAGATTGGCTATCCTATCCTATTCCATATTAGAATCAATGCTGTCATTGTTTGAAGTTCTACTCTTGTGTCTCCTGCCTATTGGTGGATTTATATTATTAATTCTTATTTGAAGACTTGATGACCTCACTCAAGTCTATAGCTAACCCCAGACTTGTTAGTAGATTAATCCATATGAAGCAAATGTTTGTGTCCATTGTCATCCTTTTGCTGTTGTATACACTGTGTATTTATTAAATGCCCACCAATGACATATGGAGCTAAATTCATTAGAAGTAAAAATCTATTTGTGAAGAGTGATTTGTATTAGGCACAAGAGTCACATAAAAAAATAAAGAAGAAAGTGAGATTAGCTCAGCTACGGGAGTTAAAAGAAGCACTTTCATCAAATATTTACACTCACAATGGGGATCAAACAAAAGTATATGATGATTTCTCTCTCAAGAGTTTAGTGACAGAATTGAGAGAAAATGTAAACAAATGATTCAAATTAAATGTGGTCCCGGTTATAAAATAATAATGTAGAATGAATGTGTCACTGGATTTTAAATTCATTGATGTTTCCAATCCCAACTCCCTTTATAGTTGCAAAATAATACAGAAGTTCATTCTCGTGATATCTTTTCTAGTTTTTCTTAAAATTGTCATACCCAAACACTGCTGCTTGTTGGATAACTGACCACTATTCTCCTCATTTCTCCCTAGCATAGATTCCTACTTTGATGAAAGGAACTAGACATTGGAAGAATCAACTCTCTAACAAGATAATGACACTTCAAATGTTAGAAAACTCACAACCCACAGTTCCCCAGGCTCTCCCTCTTTCCTCCTACCTGATAGTTCAGAAGAGCAGAAATCCTAGCCTCTTGAAAACTGAGCTACCTTCATCCTCTACTTCATTATCATCTTTAAGAAAACCAGGTATCTGATCCTATTCCTTGTAGTGAGTGATATTTTGGCCTAGACTTATTGGGACATAAAGGTATAAGCATACAGGCATAACTCAATTTCATTACATTTTAGGTTATAGAAATTAAAGGAATCCAAGCTGTTTTCTGTGCAGAATCATTAGACTGTATGAGTGTAGAGAACAAACTCACCACAGTGTTGCTTGGATCTCATCATTAGCATTGTCTTCTCTTCCCTGTTTTCACAAAGATGCTCACCTCCCAAGTCTTCCCACAACTGCTTCATGACAAACCTTGAATTGAAAAAGTGAGTCTCTCTGGTGATAATCTTATTTGTATGTGAAAGAGGTTTAAGAAAATGTATTCCCTTGGGTACCTAATAGCTTTTTCTCAAGAGCTTTCTACTAATTATAAAATAAAATATGAAACATCATATATGAGAAGAAACAATGACTATAGAATAGAGGGATGAGTGTGTGTATGAAGTGTTGTCTTCTGGATATGATCGGGATGTCACATTCTTGAACTCACAGAAGCAAAGGTTACCTGTAGAAGACCCACAAGATCAAGCCAGGCAAAAATTCCAGGGTAGTTGGAGTAGATAGTCTCCAGATTCCACTGATTACTGAGGAGCTATCGGCAGTCAAAAGTTGCTAGGGGAGAATATTTCTTCATTGAATATATGGAAAAAATTTTAAGCTCCAGTAGATGACACATAAGCCATGGACATGTGGACATCCCTAGCTTGAATGACAAGCACGGCAGGAAGGCTGCGAGTTACTCTGCAATTGGTATGTTCACACAGATTTATCTTTTGAATATACTCAGTTTATTCACTCAAACATTTCTATAACACTGTGCTAATATAAAAGTTAAACAGACATCTCAGCAAGTAGGAAACATTTGACTGCACTGAAAACGCTGCTGCAGATTCCACTAGGTAAGCCTTCTTCTGTGAGAATGCTTTGGAAGTTTTATTGACTCACTCCACCTTTGTTTTGATCACCCTCAACTATAGTAGTTAAGGAGGCTGACAATTGCGGAAGTCCACCGGGCCTTGGAGAGCCTTGGCCAGCCGCTAGTTCTAACACATGTGAGTTCAGAAACAGTAACAGAAGTTCAAGGTCCTATGAGCCCAGGCCAGTCTCAAAGTTCTTGCCAATGAGTATCAGTGTAGAGCCTTGAGATGCTGTGTCTCCTGTGCAAGGCAGTATGGTCCTATGGGCCACTTCCAAAGTTACAATTTTGTAACATCTCTTTTGTGTAATAGCTTTACAATATCAGGGTTCATAGCTTAAAGCTGGTTCAAAAATGTATCAATGCCAACTTGGGGTTAGTTAATTAGCATATTAAAGTCTTCCCAGGGCTTGGCTCCTACTGGAGTTGTCTTGTGATAGACTTCTTCCTTATAGTCAATTCATTATTCCAAGTCACACAGAATGGTTTTAAGTTACACAAAATGGTTTTGCTTATGTTTCTAACATTCTGTCACTTAAAAAAATAAATTTGGGAATGGGTATGTTGGCAATATATAGGAGAAATGACGAGTCTAAATGGTGGTAGAAATGATCAAATATTGTATATGTGAACAAAATTCTTGAATTGAAAATTTTCTATGTCATTTTATTTAAACAGTATACTCTTCCTATTTGACAACTAAACAAAGGACATAGTATCATTAATACCTGCAAGAGAGTACTGTACATTACAGAAAGTCACATCCCCAAAATATGAAGAATTAGTATTATTAGAAAACACACACACACACACACACACACACGGGATGTTTATGAACTAGATCTTTAACATAATCCATTAGAAATAATGGATTAACACCCATGCCTTTCTCTCCTATATATTTCCCTTTCTTATATTCAAATATGTATGTTGAGTTTTAGGTTACAAGTATACAGTAAGGTGATCCGGTTATCTTCCCCTTTTTCTGCTAAGGATAAAACATAACTTATGAGGTTTAGCCTATAGGTGACTTACACAGCAGTTCAAGGGAAAAAATAACTTTTAATAAAGTTTTGAGCCTGCACTTGTTTTCCCAAGGCACAATATAGCTGTTATTTATAGTTTCACTGAAAAAGCTAGGGGTGAATTTTCAGCATTTCATGTAACTAGCTTTCTGCTTGGGAAGCCAACATTATATTCTGAAACCAGCTAAGAATTTGTCTCTGACAGCAATATTTTTAAAGGGGAGGAAATCTTTTTGAGAAATCCATAATTAAGCAATAACAGAGCCAGTATGAAGCCAATTGCAGTTTTGTAAAATAAATGTTTTTTTTCTTTTTCTTTTTTTATTTTTTAGTAGGACTAGAAAGAATATTCCTTCATAGTTGAGTAAATTCCAAGCAAAAGAGGCAAGTTAAAAGTCTTCAGTGTGGCTCTCCATTAATGAATATGTAAACATCATTCAAGAGCTTAACCAAGCAATCCTTGTATGGCTCTCTGTGGTATACACAAATTAGTGCCACCATTTGATTTATTTTAGAGACATACTTACTTTATCTGACTGTCTTACAAACCTTGTCTGTTTTCTATGTGTACTAAGCCTGACATCTATTATTGTGGTTATTATCTAGAATTATCTTTGAATTAGTAATATTTCTTCATTCAAAGTTTTTAGACTTGTCCATGGGAGGTATTCATCACTTTTACCCAAAATGAGCTCTCAACTGTACCTTCTGAAACTCACTTTACTTTCTTCCACAAAGCATTGGCCTCTCTATCTTACTCTGGAGGCCCTTTTGGCCCACATCCTCCATACTCAAACGCCATTTAGGCCTGAGGGTGAACTCAGCTTATTTTTTTATTTTAAATTGTAATTTTTTTTAAAAAAAATTACATACATCTATACAATGTATCTTAGCCCCCATTGAAGTATCTTTCCATTAATACACTAAAAATGTACTTCAATTTTCTTAAGGAATACCATGTCAATCCAGCAGCCTTTTTTGACTAAGTATATATTGTATCCCAGTGTATAGTGTCTTGCATCTCCTTCACAGCCAAAGAATCCCTTATCTTAAGCTGCACCATGGAAACATAAAACAAAAACAGGATCCACTTCCTTTTTAGTACTGAATGGTCAACACACACATTCTAACAAACAGTTATGATTAAACTGTCTTGACATATTCCTAGGACTTGGTTATTACAGTATAGGACCTATCTTTCCTCCTTGACATTAGCTGTACTGTTCATGTAGCAAGTAGTCCCCTGATACCTGTCTTGGATCATGATTTTGAAGCTATGGAATTATAGGAACTTAGAAAGGGTGTCTGCTCTCCACAAACACGTGTATCAGTCACAGTAACTTCAAATTTCTGTTATGTTTGATTAAAAATAAGATGTTTTGTGCATCAGGCAAGTCTTAAATACCACAAGAAAAATAAAAAAGCATACCAAGGAATCATTCCTCTTCAGTCTGGCAGTGTGGTATCTAGTTCTCCAGGAGGCAGTTAAATTGACTAGATTGGTGTAATAATTTTGGCATAAATCCTTGATAGTTAAAAAATAAAATATGTCCTTTGCTTTTCTTACAGTTTTGTTCATGGGATTTTTCAACGGAGTGGAGTATGTCCTTTTCTGTTCTAACAAGAATTCTACAAGTTGTCAAAGTCCAGGAGATATAAGTGCTTTCACAATAATTTTGTTTTAAAAGAACTTTAGATTTTTTTAAGGTAATGATATTTCTAAATTGTTCTTTGATACCATACAATATTTTATCTTATTAACTGTTCAATTTAGATATAAACATAGATAAATTGAGTTTTGTGAATGAAAGTAATGCAACGTGAAATAATGAAATTTTAGTGAAAAAATAATTTTCACTAAAAGAGAAAATCTATAATTTCGCTAAAAAAAAAAAAAAAAAAAAAAAAAAAAAAAAAAAAAAAAAA
>JANHMN010000001.1:8333261-8360837 GCA_030674055.1 Rhabdomys pumilio
AAAAAAAAAAAAAAAAAAAAAAAAAAAAAAAAAAAAAAAAAAAAACTCTAAGTGATGTTAGGATTCAGTTAAAGTGTCTATATCACCACTTTCAAGAAATTCCAAAAAGGCATGAAATTAGGAAATACAGGGAAAATCTCACATAGGTAATGGCTCTAGGGCATCCATTCATATTTTGGTGGCTTCTACTCCTTTTTGAATATGCTCATTTGTAATTTCAATTATATTTACAACAAACCTTAAAAATCTTTCTTCAGAAATTTGATGTGATTGATTACAGAGTTGAAGTATAAATTAAAATACACCAAGGGCTTGCTTTTCAGACTATATACCATCACTGGTTTTTAACTAATGTCTTGTTCTTAGCAATGATATAAAAGAAATTTCACAGAAGAAATACAAGTAAGAAATGAATCTTCAAATAATTTCTATTTCTTCTATACTTGTATGATTCACAATATTGGGTGAAAATATCTTATTTATGATATATGTGTGACCCTCATGTTGTCAAATTATCAATTCCTACCTGGTTAGAAACTTTTACAGAATTTTACATGGCATAGCTCTGTCAATCTGTCATCTTTTGAACTCTACACTCAAATTCTTTAAACTTTTATGTTTAAGTGTAAAAGTACTAATAACATAATTCTCCTCTTAAGTCACTGAATAGAAATGCAGCCCATGTCACACATATGCAAACAAAAAGTTACAATGCACACTGGCATCTTTTCCTTTTGTGAGCTAAGATCAAACCATGAATTCACATCCATAAGTGAATGATTTAAAATAAAAGGATGTAAGATAAAAGATTTTCACTGTTCTAAGAACTACCCCTTTTCTTGGTTGATTTAATTAACACAGTGGGGGTTGAAGATCATGTAATACTTACAGGAACAATGCAACACCATGTCCTGCCTAATACTTAAGCACTTCAGCTCCTCACTCTGTTATTAATGACAGAACCCTTCTCCCACTGCACTGATGATTCAAACACATGTTTAATACTTATTCTGTCTTGTGACTAAGCAGATAATCATGGCTATTTTTATCTAATCAATCACTTCTTGAATTGCTCTATGTTGCTATGGATCTAATTATCTATCTATCTATCTATCTATCTATTATCTATCTATCTATCATCTATGTTTGTCTATCATCTATCTATCTATCTATCTACCTGTTTATCTATCTATCTATCTATCTATCTATCTATCTATCTATCTATCTATCTACCTGTTTGTCTATCTACCTGTTTGTCTATCTATCTACCTGTTTTCTTCTATCTATCTATCTATCTATCTATCTATCTTCTATCTATCTATCTATCTATCTATCTATCTATCTATCTATCTATCTATTTATCTATCTATCTAATTTACTTCAATTAACATTTATTCTTGTGTTCTTGTTCCCCTTAAGAAAAAAAAATGGTTTTCAGTGGGAAAAAGACAGTTTAAGAAAAAAGGCTTTCAGTGTAGTGATGGTTCCAAAATTATGTTTTAGCCTTTCTCTGTACATGCCTTGTATTTTAATTTACTGTAAATGTAGTTCAATTTGAGGATTTATTATTCTTCCTAGAGAAAAAATAAACCTAAAATAACAGATTCATAATCATAGCAAAGTACCTTAATGAGGAGATTTGTATATTGAATTCGTTATTTCTAAATATTTACAATTTACAGTTTTGATGTTGACATCTCTGTTGTTTTTGACTGACTACTTTATGTATAGGATTGCTTGGCCATATGTAAACAGCAGAACAGCACAAGTTGATTTCTATGCACTGAATGCACATGTCAGTATCTTCAGATTGGCATGTAAAGTCAAGAGCTGATACATACCATCTAGGCAATATTTGACTTGATCACATGACAACTATGAAACAGCTCTAGCCCACAAAGTTACATTTTTTAAAATAATTATGTCAGCTACAAATTCAAAATGCAGAGCTTAGCTCATTCTCGATTAGCAAAGACTTGTGCATGTGCCTCATGTCTGTTATATGACTGGGTTAAATACAAGGCTAATCTGTTTTAAGAAACTGAAATACAATCATAAATATACAGTTATAGATTGTGCTAAACATAATAATGTATACACTATCTACTGGAACTCATATACATTGCTAATAAAGGTTTAAAATGCTGCTACAACTTTGAAAAATGCTTTATCCATGTTTTATGAAGTTACAAACTCACATAATGTATGACTCTTCATATCCAGTTTTCCCAGGAGAAAACACAACTTACCTACCAAGAGATGTAAGTATAGAATTCCTTACAGTATTTCTATTTATATGCACAAATTGAAATAAAGCAAATAGAGATTATTTAATTAATGAATAAAAATCTATTGACATTGTGGTAGTTTGAATAAGAACAACTCTCATAGGCTCATTTATCAAAATACTTGGTCCTCAGTTGGTAGGCTGTTTGGGATGGAGTATAAGGTGTGCTTATTTTGGAGAAGACATGTCACTGGAGAGTGGTTTTGAGGTTTCAAAAGTCCATGTCATTCCCAATCTGTGCCTGTGCCTGTGCCTGTGCCTGTGCCTGTGCCTGTGCCTGTGCCTGTGCCTGTGCCTGTGCCTGTGCCTGTGCCTGTGCCTGTGCCGTTTGTGTGTCTGTGTGTCTGTGTGTCTGTGTGTCTGTGTCTGTCTCTTCCCCTTCATCTCTCCCTCCTCCCTTTCACTCTCCCTCTCTCCCTCCCTTTCTCTTTTTCTGTTTCCCTCCCCTTCCCCCTCTTTCTCTCCCCCTCCCATCTAAGTGGTTCTGTCTCAAAATGTGAGCACTCAGATACTGCTCCAATGCCACCCATGCTTGTCAGTTGCCATGTTCTCAACCATGATATTCATGGATTCTAATACTCCATAAGTTGTCATGGTCATGGTGTTTTGTCACAGAAATGGAAAAGTAACTATGTACCAAGAAGTGGGCTACTGCTATGACAGGCCTGACCATACTGGTTTACTTGTTTGTTTGGTTTGCTTTATTTATTTTTCTTTATTTTTTCTTTGTGTGTGTGTGTGTGTGTGTGTGTGTGTGTGTGTGTGTATGTATGTATGTATGTATGTATGTATGTATGTATGTTTTCTGTTCTTGAATCTGAGGTAGCTCCTAGGCAGGTGTGAGCATGTAACTGGCCAGGAACACAACACAGTGTAGACAAAATTACCTGCTACAAGGTTGGACCAAGAGTATGATTGAATGCTGTAAGTGAAGCTTAAAGGGCCAGTTTAGTAACAGGTTGACTGACAGTACTGTTGAGAACATTGTGAATGATGGGGCTCAGGTCAACAGGTTTAAGCAGGGAACAATATCATCAACAGAATTAGAGACCATGCTTGCAGTGTTTTGGCAAAGAATATGTGTGCTTTCTGCCATTGTACTAAGAATCTGCCTGAGGCTAAACTGCAAAGATTGAATTAATTTTCTTAGTGGAGGAGATTTCAAGGAACAAAAGAACTTTGTGTCATGGTTTTACCAATCACTTTATTTATATCTACAATACAATAAAACCAGCAGGGCAAAAAAGAAACCTGAATGTATACTTCAATGAGAGAGAGAGAGAGAGAGAGAGAGAGAGAGAGAGAGAGAGAGAGAGAGAGAGAGAGAGAGGAGAGAGAGAATGAGATTTTGTTTGAGGAATTATTTTATCCTAAAAACAAACAAAAAGAAAAAAAGAAAAAAGAAAAGTTGTGTGAATGTCGCTCGATGAACCAGGATTCCTCCCAAGTGGACAGTTAAACTTCATAGTATTGTCCACATGGTTCTGTCACTAAAGTCATAAAAGAGTCAGGAGTAAAAGGTTTGTGAAATCCTCCACTGCAATTAAGTTGAGCCACTGAGGTCAGCTGGGTGACAGGACAACACTGTCACGAAGGCTATAAACAGCCATTGCACGAAGCTATAAAGAAAAAGCCTGGATTATGTTGAAGACCCCAGGATGTTGGAGAAACCAGAAACAGGAGACTTACAGTGAGAGAGTGGAATCAGTCCACAACAGAGAAGGGGTTTGCAGTCCGCAAGGCCAGACGGATAGAGTCTTTAAGCTCTCTGATGAAAGACTCGAAGGTACACAATTTGGAGTTCACCCAGCTGATTTCAGTCTTGCTTGGGTCCAGTGTTACATCACGATGTCCCCCATTTCTCGTATATTAATGGTGATGCATATTCTGTGTTATTTATGCTGGAAGCTTGTAATTTGCCTTTTAATTTTACAGATAGATGAAATTAAGAGAATGCTTTGGCTGTTAGAAGAGACTTTGGACTTTTGTGCTGTGTTGAGACTATGAAAGCTTATGGGCAATTTTGAAGTTGGGAAAATACATTTTACATTAGGATACAGTCATGGGCCTATGAAGACCAGTGGGAGGGAATGATGTAGTTTGATTCTGAATGGACTCCATGGCATATATATTTTAAGTTTTGGTCTCCAGTTGCTGGAAATGTTGGGGAAAGATCGGAAGGTGTCATCTTATTGTCGTAGGTATGACAAAGGCAGGCTATGGGATATAAGAGCCCATGCTATTCCTAGTGCCTCAGTCTCTCTTTTTGCCCAGTCAATGTGCTCTATCACTATGCCTACCTGTCTATTGTTACACTTGCAACCACAATGGGCATGGAGCACAATCCTCTGGAGCTTTAAGCCTCAAGGTAACTATTCTATAAGCTCTTTTATTATTATGGTGTTTTGACACAGCAATAGAAAAGCCATACGGACAGAAGTATCAATGACCACAAGGTATGCTTCTGTATTAGTAAAGACAGATTGTAGTTATATAAGGAAGAATTAACAATTTGTAAAAGTATATGGATGAATCCAGATAGAAAATGGAATTATAGTTGGGGAAAATTTTAGAAGGAATTATAATTAGCAAAGGTAGAGACTGAACCAATAAAGGTAGGTACCAGAACCAATAATGATAATAGGAGTTGCCCATTGATGTTTACAATGATGGCTAGATAGCCTACAAGATGGTCAACATGGAATATGGAGATCATCTATTCTACTAGTCAAGTCAGGTAGTGTGATATAGGCTCACCCCCTGCAAGCAAAATTTCACTGGACAAAGTATGTTGTTTGAGTGAAGCCGATACAGCATGGTGAGCCTGGAAAGGACAAGTTGTAAGTAATGTGGGACAGAAGTTGAGAAACGCTGCAAACAGCAATTAAGCCAGTAGGAATGGCCTTGTAAAATGTAACCAATAAAAGGCTGAGGGTTGGGTTGTGGGCCTTACATTCTGCCCACTATGTGCTGGATAGCTGTAAGATATGTTTGTCTTGCCCAGGTTTAGTCTTCTGTTTGTTTGACTCCCTCACCTCTGCTAGCCCGGTTATTCTTTCTCAGCCTAGCCCACTATTCCATTTGAACATATGAAACTTGACTTCTTGAAAGGAATTATGGATGTATTGTCCTTAAATCCAATAAATGAATTGAGAAGTGAACTTTCTGGCAAACTTTTTAACAATACTATGATGTAGAAGACTATTGGACTCCAAGTATTCAAATGGATATTCAAAGGCCAGGAACAGAATGCTTTCATTTGCTAAACTGTATTAAATGAACACATTAATCAGGTTGGTTGTTGCAAACCTGTAAAATGCACATCTCTTACCAACCTTAAAACTTGCATTCATTACTGGTAAATATACACACTACCACCTCAAAACACACTCTTTCACTTTGTTAATTGCATCCAAATGCTCTAGTAGGAACATAGATGTACTTTAAATGCCAGGGTGCTGAATATGTTGATATACATACAGTAGGGCTATTGAGAGTGTTTAAAATCTTCAAGAGATGAAGTGGAATAAAATGTAGTCATTGTATTGTTGATGTCTTTTTTATTTTTTTATCTCTAATCTTTTATTATAGTCTAGTCATTATCCCCCTCTCTTTCTGCCATCTAACAGTTTCTCATCTTATTCCTCCTCTCTCATCTCTAAGAGGATATCCCAATCCCCCACACTCCCCCCACACCCTGCCAAGCCTCCCTACTCCCTGGGACCTCAAGCCTTTCAATGGTTAGGTGCATCTTTTCTCAGTAAGGCCAAACCAGGCAGTCCTCCACTGAAATGTGTGGGGGACCAGTTATTGTATTCTGCCTGGTTGGTGGCTCAGTGTCTGAGAGATCTGGGGGATTCAGGTTAGCTGAGACTGACGGTCTTCCTATGAGTTGCCCTTCTCCTCAGCTTCTTCCAGCTTTTTCCTTGTCTCTTTAAAGGAGTGTAAGACCTTGTGTACTCTCTCTCCTGTCAGATTCTCTGTCCCCACCATCACTTGCTACATGCCTCAAAGCAATGGACCCTACCAATCATGAACAGAAATTTCCAAAGTTAAAGCTAAAATAACCCCAACCCCACCCTGTGTAGGTTAACTGAAGAACTTCTTATTGTGATAGAAAGCCTAGCAATAGATAGTTACATAGCTGGGTGTGCAGAAAATAAGACAAACTGAGACAGTACAGAGTAACAAGACAAGGAATAAGTGCTTGTGCCCACACCCTAGAGTGCTTCCTTACCTTAAAACCATTGATTTGCAGTGGTGTTTCAATGAGTCCCATGAATAATAATGAATTTTGAATATAATAACTGATATAATAAGAGGACAAAGACAAAAAGATCATGACAGCAGAGATTGAAAGGACCAAGCACAAGACAGGAAATGTGAAGTTCTGCCCCGGCAACCATAGAATGTTGTCGGAAAAACAAGGACTAATGTTCTTTAGAAATTCTAGAAGGAATCAAAGCAATTAACTTGAACTATTAAAATCTAAACAAGCTTGATAGAATTCACTTGTTATTCTAGTTTCTTGGAGGCTGATTCAAAGACAATACAGTCAACTTCAAGGTAATGCTGGAATAGATAGTAATTCTCAGACTCTATAGATAGATAGATAGATAGATAGATAGATAGATAGATAGATAGACTATAAATGATAAATTAAAATGATAGGTGGGTAGGTAAAGCAAGGGAGAGGGGGATAGAGGGAGAGAGAGAAAGAAAGAGACAGAGAAAGAGAGATAGAAGGGAGATTTCAGGTTCCTGATTTATGAGAAAGTAAATTCCTTTATTTTAAACTAATTGGTTTATTAATTTTTGTGGCTACCCTATGAAATCAACACAAACCATTAACAAACATTTACATATTATTTATATTGATTTAGATATTATAATTTACCTAAGAATTAAGGTTTCCGGGAGGAAAGAACTGGTCACATGTAAGTACTGTAGCATTTTATACAAAAGACTGAGCAGAAAAGAATTTTTGTATTCATAGTGCTTACATATTCATGAAACTGTCATCTCTCAAATCCAAGAAACAAATATATTAACTTAATTAAGAAGTAACCCTCCTGAGATATGTCCAGTATATTTTTCAATAAAACTTCAAAATACTGCTCAGGGAAATATATATTTGCATAATGAAAAAATATAATCTATTTTTTACTGAGGATGTTAAAATTAGAAACAGGATCTAACTATACATTACAAATTAGGTATAGAGATAATAAAAGTAACATGTGATATATATATATACACACATAGATACACACACACACACACACACACACACATATATATATATATATATATATATATATATATATATATATATACAGCATTTTCTTAATTTAATATAGGTAAGACATTTTCAAATATAAGATTCCTAATTGGGAAAACTTTGAAGAGTCACATATAAAAGAATATTTTGTATCTACTTGGATTCTTATTTCTGAAGAGAAACTGGCAAAGTAAAACAGGCCAAACTGCAGTGTATAAAAAGGTAGATATTTATATCAAAAGGTATAACTCTGTAGATTTCCATGGAAAGACAAAGTACTGGATAAGCTTGTTTCATAAAAATGAAATCTTGAATCATTTAGGACATAAGATGAAATATATATATATATATATATATATATATATATATTCAGTACTTGATATCATGTGTGTGAAGCATTAACTTGAGAATTTCACCAACAGGAAGACAGACAAAAGCTAATTTCTTTAACTTACAAAGCATGTGTATAAGAAGGGCAAAACAGTTTGACTGAGAAACAGACAATTTGAATAATTATATGATTACAAATGTACAATACATCTTAGAAAAATGTCTTGCTATGACTTAAGAAGTACAAAGAAAATTATTTTTCTTTTTATTTTCCAAATAGAGACACATATGAATGGTCGTTAGTAGTTAAAGCTTGTGAAGAATTGAAGAAATACACAATTTTGAATATGTTGGTGTAAGCAATCTGGATGAAAATTAGTGCTATCTATCAAAATCAAAGGTGTGTGTTAATGTGACATAGGACTCACTGCTAGAAAATATTTTACTACTATTTAAATGCATTGTTTATGAACTTACCACTACAAACATAATTCTGATGTCAAGGGGTGAATAAGAACAGCTCTTGGTGCAAATAAAGTAAAAGGTAAAAGCAGAAAGAAAGGACACATGAATACATTGTTGTAATTAACTAAAATGTTTACACCCAAGTTGGATACTAGTGGGACACAGAAAAGAGTGCCCATTTGCTGCTTACAGTAGTATAAGAAGCTCACACTACATAGACATCACATCAATAGAGTACTTATGACCTAACTCTTAGCTTGTGTGTCCAAGAGATCATAGAGAGGTTTTGAGAAGAGCTGGGCAGACAGGCACATATATTTACAAAATGATAAGCAACAGATTTAATTAAATGAAATAAATGTGACATTGTAGAAAACTATATTTTGTGTGTATAAAAGGCATCTTTTGAGGCATATCCATGGGTGTGTTCTTCACATATATAACACAGTCTTTTTGGTAAAAGTTAGGATTAGAAAAGTTTTTTCTTACCCATTATATCTGTCAGAAATGACTGGTTTCATAAATAATTCCAAATGCAGGAGTAAACAGAACATTTTAAACTTTCTTCTTTGTACATTCACAGTTATCATTAAATGATGAAATAATCATGAATAAATACTCAAAGACAGCATAAACATTATTTTTATAAAGTCATGTAGAAATCTTTTTGTGACCTGAGGGAAAGTATATACTTGAATTTATTATAATTTTACATTCAATTTTTTCTAAAACTCATCATAAAGCATCCGATTTATTAAAGTCTAATTTGGAATCTGAGTGAAGCTTTGAAACCTGTGCCTGTCATGAACAAAATCAGGAGCTGAACTCTGATGACAGGAGGCAGCACTAACCTTTACTCCAAAGCCTGTACACGACCCTGGACCATTTTGCCATTTCCAGGCACGGGCTAACACTTTATCCTACTGATAATCTATATCTTTTGAATATAGAAGTTCTCACAAAATATATGGGTAAATAAAATAAAACAATACAATAAAAGAACAGGATCATTTTACTTGATCAGTTTTTATTTTTCAAAAGAGTTTATAAAATTTATAGTCTTGCTTTACCAATCAATCAATCAATCATCAATCAATAATAAAATAAAAATTCTGTCTACTCGCATTCTTCATCAAGTTCCTAGACATTGGTCACATTTAATTTCTTTCCCTCTAATGAGATGTTTGAGATCACCACAGTTTCTCCTCTCTAGTTCACAGAGGGTAGATGTTTTCTGCATTATTCATTAGGAAGTTGTGGCATCTCTTAGTTAGACTCTACAGTCAAAACATTTCCCCTCACTAACCCTATGTCTCCCATAGACATCATGAATTATGGAGTGTGCAAATCTCTCCATTATAACATCAGTGATTCTGGCAAGCTAGCCTGCTATTTTTATTAAATGTTGTTCATCCTCCACGTGGGCTCCCAATTTTAAGTTAATTATAAAACAGAGATGAATACATATTCAATTTATAAAGTATCTTTCCAATTAAAAAATAATGTAGGAGACCACACCATATAAAATGGTTTCTGCATGGCTCCATACATCAAGATCCAATTGTTTACTCCAAATTGTGTAAAATCTCACAAACTGCTGAACTACTGAAGTGTTTTATTCAGCTGGAGTCACCAACTCTTCACATTCAAAAAAAAAAAAAAAAGAAAATATTCTGCTCTCCTTTGTTGTTTTTGTTTTGTTAGCAGGTGTTCATTTGTACTCAGATGTGTATTTGTGGGCACATGGGTGATGGTATCCAAGTATGTGCATGTGTAAACATGTCTTTACAGGTATGGATGTGTTGACATGCATATGCAGGTGTTTGTGTGTAGGTGTGCATATAGTGTGCAGGTGTTCAGTTGTATGCAGGTGTGCAAATGAGTACAAGTGTATGTTCCTGAATTAGGTCCTGCTCATCAGGCACCACCTATCCTGTGTTTCAGACAGTGTCTTTTACTGGCCAATTGACTAATGATGCTAGCCTAGCTGGCCAAAAAGACCCAGAGATGTGTCTGTCTCCAAGTCCTCGGTTCTGGGATTACAAGCACACAATGACACAAAATTTTTCTTCTTTCTGTTTTTGTTTTTGTTATTGTTGTTGTTGCTTTTGATTTTTTGGGGGAGTGTTTGATTGGTTGGTTTTTTTGTCTGTTGTTTTTGTTTTTGCAGATCCTGTGGATCCATTTTAGTCTTAGTTCTTATAAAACATCTTCTCAGCTCATAGAGTTTTTTTTTCAATAAATAAGTTTACAATACTTCAATAATATTGAATAAATGATTAGTATTATTATTGTATTAATATTGAATAAATGATTAGCATATATATATATATATATATATATATATATATATATATATATATATATATATATATAGAGAGAGAGAGAGAGAGAGAGAGAGAGAGAGAGAGAGAGAGAAAAGAGGCCATTGAAAGAAAAAGCAGATATGATATATTGAAGGGTTTGTAAGGCAAAAAGAGAAAAAAATATATTGTAATTATAATATTAAAAATAAAATATCAGTTGTGTAATTTTCTAGTTTAAGAAGGAGTCCATGTAAACATATATTAAGAAGAACTTGTAACTCTTGGATCACTTTTGTTCACCATCAAATATAGCATTTTCTTAACTGAAAGGTTTCCTGTTAAATTCCACACAGCCTGTGGGCTAATGGCCTTTATTCTGAATAACATTTCAGTTGGCACAGATAGTCTTTGTTAAGTTAAATATTCCCTTCACTTCTCTATGGAATTGTTGACAAAACCATGTTGATCACTACAGTCATGCAGTGAATACTGAAGTCAGCCTGTCTAAACTTCATGACATTCCTGCTCATGTGATTAATTGATTATATATTGGGTGCTGAAGAAGAAAATTTTATTTTCGTGAACATTATAATGAAATATGAGGTCTTTTTCTTTCTTTTATTCTTTGTCACATTCAAGTTGTTAAACATGTAAACACATACTCATCTCTTCTATTATTAAAAAGAAGAAACTAACACAGAGAATTATAATCTGAAAGTCAAGCAGGCATTTCTTAGATTGGCTGCTAATTCAGAAACTACCAGTTAATTCAGAACTCTGCTGTGAAAACTATAGCCTCTTTTATGTTTTATTTTTGAAAATGACACACTGGTTAGTGATTTTTCACATCAGAAGATGTTTAGTAAAGGCTGTCATATGAAAAATACTTCGTCAGAAACTTTAGCAGCTCAAAATTGAAATGATCACATTTTCACTAATAAAAGTTTTAATGGGATAAATGAGGGAATATTACATTCTATTGAAGCAATTAATGGCTTTATTATTATTATCCTGACAGGAAGTTCTAAAGCTTTGCTCAAGTCCCTTGATGTATCTGATCCTACAACATGGATTCATTTTTTATTGGATATTTTATTTATTTACATTTAAGATGTCATACCCTATCCCCATTTCCCCTCTCTAGAACCTCACTATCCTATCCCCCTTTTCCTTTTTACTTTTATGCCAATTTAATTACTACGTGTACTAAGGTCAGTTCTAGGTTGATGGTCAGGCAATACAATAGATACAAATAGTCAAGGAATAAGCAAGGCAATAAACAAATTTCTGTGAACACTACCATAATCACTGTTTCTAATGGCTTATCAGGATGACCAAAATATCTGAGCTGATTTCCCAGTCCTAGCCCAAAGTCATTTTCATGTCTGAAGCAGGCTTCCTTGTTCTAGCCTAAGATTTAGATTCCTATCTGAAATTACTTCTTTGTTTTAGCCTAATGTCTAATTCATGCCTGAAGCTTACTTCCTTGTCCTTGGCCAAGGTCGTATTTCTGCCAAGCAACCCATTTCCTTGTCCTTGGCCCACGTCAGATTCTTGCCAAGCAGCCCCCAAAACACGCTGACTCTCCCCCTTGTTTATTTTATAAACAGGACTGAGCCTGTCTTAGGTCATTCTGACAAGAATGCCTTCCTTACCTATCATTGAATATGTATTATCCAAAACAATGCATTTTTGTCTTAGGTTGGTAAGGCTCTGTGCAGAATCATACCCATCCTTGGCTTGCCAGACTGTTAATTTAATAACTGTCTGGGGATCCATTTTTAGGTTCAAACCTTGTACTTTGGCTGCCAACATGTTGATGTTGTTAAAGACAAGCTTTAACACCATGGGCAGGAATAAAATATTCCCAGGACAAAAAGGGCTAACATAAAAAAACTATTTATGCCATTCTTGAAGTTGGACCAAAATAGAAATACTGACCTGAGGCCATGGGTAATTTTATCTGCAGTATCTTTGGCATCAATGCTCAGCAGACCAGCATTCTTGAAATTCATAAGCTCACTATGTAATGCAAACATTTGAGATGATTAGCAGCAATTTAACATTACCAATATTACAGGGATTCTTTATAATTGTCAAGGACAAGAGACAGTAGAAAGAGACCATAGAACTTTAAAATAATATCTTCATAAAATAAAAAAAGGGGGAGATATATCCCTGTACACCACAAATTTATTTAAATCATGTTCTTTTTAATTTTTGTTTAATTTTTTTTTAAACTGGATGCCAAGGAACGTCCTGCTGCATGTCTATGGCACTCTACAACTAGGCATACTTATGCATAGGTGAAAGGGAAGGATTCACTGACTGGCATAATGCATGATCCCAATCAGGTATTGAATATTTGGAAGAGGGCATATTTGTGTTTTTTCTGCACGATGATGAAGGAGCATGATGGCCATCAGAGCCATGGGTGATACATGCTGATGCCAGGACAAAGAATGATGCTGACCTATGAGCTTGCTGAGTGCCCTGACAATGGTGACTGGGAAGCTGTATTGGATATATGTTTCTGACCCACCATTGCTTACCTATACCCCTGATGGGACAAGTTGCCTTGCCTCAAATTTTAAGACCTTGTAGAACAGAGAATCAAAAAAAAAGTTATAGTGACTCTTGTGTTCTTATTAAATGTGACTGGTTATTCAGACTCAATCATGGACTGGTCTAGAAATCAATCCAATATTGTAAATAACCGTCTTCATTTAGAAGACTTGTTCTGGACATCTTCAGAGATGTATATGGAAATTAGTTGCAGTTCTTGCTATGATACATGCAAGAGATAAAGTTGGGGCAGGATCTGGATTTCAAACAGGTGTTAGCACATGTGTTAAGGCTTTTTTAATTGTCAAGTTAAAAATACTTTTGTTTCTTCTACAGTATTTAATGTAAGTTGCATTGACTGTACACCTTCTAAGTGTGTTTGTGTTTTAAAATCCAGCATGTCAGTTATGGAGGTCTATCAATCAGTTTTTGTTTTAGTGCCCTGAGTATCACAGAAGTTTGGTATTCTAAAAATAGCTTGCAAGTATTGTCAGGAATGAGTCAGGCTTTAAGCAGAAGCAAGAAGGTAGTGGGCTTGGTTATTGCTGGTGTAACAACTTGGCTTTTATGGCCCATTAAAACTGTTTAGTGGTTGGTCAGACAGTTCAGTTGGTAACAGTACTTGTTGCTCTTTCAGGAAACCAGAGTTCAGCTACTGGTCCTTCTGTCAGGTGGTTAACAACATCTATGATTGCAATGCCAGGGCTCCCATACAAAGGCCATCTTCTGGCCTCTGCATGCAGCTGCAGTCATCTCTGTTTCTCTCTCTCTCTCTCTCTCTCTCTCTCTCTCTCTCTCTCTCTCTCCCTCCCTCCCTCCCTCCCTCCCTCTCATACACACACACACACACACACACACACACACAAACACATGAATAAAATAAAACTTAACATAGACAAATTAAGTTTGTGTTAAAACAAAAGTAATAGTTATCGATGCTTGTTATTTTTCTCCTTAAACTAAAAAGATTTTTCAAAATCAGTCTAGAACATCCTTTAGTTAATGATGAGGAGTATTAGTTATTTTGATCTCTTAAGCATAGAAGTTGAAAATCTGTCAGTTTGAAGAGCATGCCAGAAATATTTAATTATAAGGTTTTTATCCTTTTATCTAATAAAAGATGTAAATATTAGTTGTTTAACCTGAGAATAATTCATTGCTTGCTTCTTTTTGTCTATGCTTCAGTTTTCCCTACTCTCCGAATATCAGCTTTACTTATCCTCTGTCCTCTTTTTCATGTGACTCCTAGTGTCATCTTAACATTCACCACTGAAGAAAGGTACTAGACTGTGTGGGAACATTTTAGTAATCATGGCTGAGAATAGTGTATCACATGTTGAGAGGAGATCATGTTGGCAAGAACATAGTTATATGGCTAGTCACATAACTGCACTCAAACAGAAACTGGAAATTGAGATTTTTTGATTGTTCATGACTGCACAAAAACAAAAACAAACAATCAAACAAAGAAACAAACAAGAAACACTCTCAAAATCTTAAAATTTTAATATTCCAAGGATTGATTAATTAGTTCTTTTGAATACATCAAAAAGTTGATTAGAAGTTGCTGCATCATTTTAAGATGGCTTTATTTGTGTGTCAAGTTTAATGTTGGCTGATTCAATTTAAGGAGAGCCCTTTAAATAATTGAAGTTTAGCACTGTTTAATGGCAATGTAATGTCTGGGACTGGTGAAGACAATACCTACTTGTGAGTAGACTTGTGAGGTGAAAGCTATCCAAATGGTAGCTGAGTTATTAAATTTTTCTGAGAGTATGCATTCCGGAGGACAGAATGCAGATGCTGTCTATTCAGTGCAGAGTTATGCTCGTATCAGGACCAAGGGTCAAACTCTGCCCAGAAACACAGGCTATACAGCCCACTCTGCTCAAAAGCCTGTAGAAATAGTCATTGCTTTTGTCTGGGCATATGCACTGCATGTGAATGGAATAGGTGAGGGACAATGCTACAACGACTAACCACCCTTGGGAAAGAAAGTAAGTTTCATGCTGTGCATGCGCTTCAGTAAGGAAAAAAAATGCATCTGGTAAATAACTGGCCTGTTTCTGCCACGTTGTATTAACATGATACACACCCAGGAAATAACCTCCATGGTCTTGATTACCCAGCAAAATGATTAAATAATCAAATTGGAATGAACTTATATGATTACTTTTCAGCAATTCTGCTCAACCGGGGGCCAGTCAGAAATGCCATTAAACTAATTGCTCTTAATTCCAAATTATTTACCATTTTTTTTTATTATAGACTCCTTCTCCACACAAACATGGTAGGAGACATAAGTTAAGCAGCCCTCCTCACTAGCAAAAGCTTTTATGGTTTTTGTTTTTTTTTTATTTTTTGTTTTCCTGATCAGAAAAGTTTTATTTTTCCAATGGAAAATTGCTTCTTCCTTTTCAAAGCTCCTATTGGCATCTATAGGTATAAGCTTTACATGACAAAAATAAGTAGTTTTTCCTCTGAGAAGACAAAATTAGAACATAATAAATGAAGTAGTCTTCTCAGTACATAAGACACAGATTTTTCTAACATTACTGCATTTCCTAGGTATACATATAAATGCTGATACCATACCATCCCAGCTGAGATCATATTATATACATGAGGACACACCTCTAAGCATATCTGAGTATGCAGCATATGGTTCTTTCTGCTACAGCTAGACCTTCCTGAGAGTCAAAGAACAGATATCAGAATTGCTGTAGCCTTGGCCACTTCAGTGATACATTACTTGCTCCCTGGAAGCTCTGAACTTTGCTGAGTTGAGTTGACAATCATTCACTAATCATTCTAAATGTTTTAGGGGGTTACTAAGCAATTTCTAGTTCCTCAGTGGTTTATGGCCTCAAAATTTATTTCTTGCTTACATTGTCTGGTAGAATCTCTCTTCAAACTTTATGCTTTCACAGATTGAAAGACAAATTTTCTTTCAACTCATAGTTTCCTCAATAGTTTAAATGAATGAATGAAGAGGAATGGCAAGAGAATAAGCCATCATTTATGTGCCTCAAGCCAATCAAGGTGCATGATTATCTCACCTATTTCCACTGGCCATGAGTAAACCACATGGATAAAACTTAACTATAAAGTGCTTAGGGATGGTGTTGATATTTGCTGAGCCCTAAGGTTTATTGCACAAAAGTCTTTGTATCTGGTTGTTCTACAACACACATCAACAGTTTCACTGGGAGTAGAAGTTAAGACTGCTACTTGTTAGGTTCCTCTTACTTCTAAGCCAATATTCAAAGAAATGGATGTGCTGTAATGTAAGGGTAAAGAAACTTGGCTACCAAAAGCAAATATTTCTGCTACCATATAATGGCAGTAAGAACTATTTCTGGTACTCTAAAAACATATTTCAGTGTTATGATACCCAAAAGTAGAGTGAAGGGAAAAGATAATAAAAAGGCTTCATAATTCAATGAGCAACAATCACAGATGTAATCTATTGCTACAGCTACCCCATCTGAAGTACGTGAGTCGGCTATGGTGAAGACTGATAGGGTTAAAATCGGCTAAATAAAGTTGGAATCTAGGTTACTCGAAGCTTTCAACTACTGTAAGTATTTGAAAGTAGCATAAATAGACACCCTGAGACACAGAGGAATCTGTAATGTTAATATCCCATCTTAAGAGAAGAAATGCTATGCAAGTTTCTTGCATAAATCACAAAGACTGAAAATCTACAGGTCAGAACAGATGATCTACCAAAGAATGATAACTATACACAAGGAAACAGATTCCTGCTTCACTGGGAGGAGCAGGAAAGTTACAGGATGAAGGACATGAGCAAACAGCTTTGAAGAGGAGAATTATATATAGTTAGAGATAATACAACCAAGAAATGCTACTATGTAATACTATCACTGTAAGTAGTCAAACTTAGACGTTAAAATAAAGTGATGGCACTTTGTGCAGGGTAAACAGCAGAGAGGGTTTGAAGTAAAATTGAACAGACATAAAATGATTGAATTCATGGTTAATCACAAGTTTCCAAACCAAAAGCTTTCAAGTTAGGACACTTCACCTGCAATCCTTAGATTCTAACACCATCATTGGCACTGGCAAGGTGAGCAGTGCTTAATCACTCATGAGAGGATAAAAGTAATGTCAATAAAATGTTTCCAGTTTCTTCACCATGCCAGGGCTGACATTAGTCTTTCCTTCTCATGTTTATAGACTGCTTTCTTAGGTGCATCCTTTGAGAAACACATATTGACACTTACATGTCACTTGGCTGTAACTTGGAGCCTGAAGGGTCACAGGAAGGTATGACAGAATGCTCATGACAGAATAGTCTTATTAAGATAGAAGTTGTTTGTTATTGTACAGGCAAATTTATTTCTAATAATTTTGAGGGCTTCAAATTTCAAGAACGTCTGATAAGAGAGTCCAGGCTGAATCCACCATGGCAGAGGCCATTACATGCTCACAGAGCACTCACGAGCTAGAGAAAACAAGAAAGCATGCACATGAGCAGTAAGCATGAACCAGTACCTGAAACTCTGAATAGCTCCTAAATATATGACAGATGTTCTGCTTCCATGGATCAGATTAAAGATTTGTAAATGTTTTAGTATCTTCAAGGAGTCATGAGCAGTTGCTTATGAATTCCCCTCTTTTTCATCCTCCTGCTACTCCTCCTCCTCCTCCTCTTTCTCCTCATTGTCATTCTTTGTTCCTGCACTTTCTTCATTCCGAAAATACTGTCACTATTGTAAGAATGTCATTAACTTTTTCCTATTCTTCTTCTGGGTTCTGCAGATGTGTTCACTTGGTATGGCAGAAGTTCCATAGAACTTGGGTACCCAAGTGGGTGCAAGCAGAAAGAAGAAGAAAAAAAACAGTGTGGAAGTTTGCAAAGTGAGGTTAAGTAAGATGAATATGAATGCTAAAACTCTTGCAGATCAATTTCTCACACACATGTTGAAGGCACTAAAAACATTTGATAAAGAAAACACACTTGATTAAAACTAACATTATTGTGAAGAAATATAAATCCAGCTTATTGAAGACATTAAGAAAACGGCCAGCATCAGACAATCTATCCAATATGTGCTTATGAGAACAAAAGCATAGCTATCCTTTGTGTTTTTTTTCCAAGAGAACACATATTACCACAATGAGTTGGTCTTCTGTGGAAGTACTCCCTTTGGATATTTTTGAGTAGACATAAAGAAAGAGAAAGTACAGGAATGTCACTGAATGAAAGATGTATCTTCTGTCTTCTTGTTCAAAAGCAAGATCTCATCAAAGGGGTGGAACTTGAGCACATACTTCCACAACTTCATAGAATAGGTTCGAGGCCGCAGGACTGATTTCATGTCTAGTTCCATTTTATAAGTATTATTACCATATAATGACAGATGTATATTCTTTTATATTTTGGAGTATATCCAACTAGCTTTCTTCTTGATGGAGATAGTCAATAATTAACAAAGAAAATCCACTCAAATAAATAGAAAAAAAAAGAAGTTGTATTCTATTATAAGCTTTGATGTCAAATACCAGCACTCAAATATGTTTATTAAAGAGAAAGCCAATGCATAACTACATATGGATATAGTTTGAACGCTAACTATTACTCAGAAGTCTAACAATGAGAAGTATTGTATTCCATACTTAATTAAAATTTATTTGTATTTATTTAGTCAAATTACTTAAATTATTTTTTATTTCAAGTTCTCAGGGACAGGACTATATATATATTAGTAGTAGATTATCCTCTCCCATAAATCTCAGAAAGTCAATATGTAGATAAGTAGTCTGTTTGGAAAATGAAGGTCTTTTGCTGGTTTAAAACACCTTAATAAAGAAGGTGTAACCCAAGCCATCAATGCTGATTCCGCTAAAGACATAATATTATAATATTCCACTTACTACATTATTAAGTAAAATAATGTCTAATATAATCTGTGAATTTAGAGTCTTCGTTTTAAAATTTTTCTCAACTGGCTATAGCAATATGGACCTTGTTTTATTCCATCTATTAAATATTTTAAAATCTGAATGTTATAATTTTAATACTTAAATATGTTGTTTTCTAAAGAAATAACGTGTCGTTTGCTACTCTGTCATTCAAACTGGTTCCTCCCTGTGTTCTTGAAGCATGACCAGGTTATAATTTCTAATGTAAATAGGTACATTTATACATTCCTTTGTAAGATGTGTCCTAAAATGTTTAGGCATATTGTTATCAAAGACTTCCAAAATATAATGTGGTGACATAAAAAAAAATTACAAAAGTGAAGGTAACATGTTAAACAGCAAACAAAAATAATACGAGTGAATTTGCATATAACAACACAAAAGTGAACTGAGGACACCTCCATAAGACAGCATTGAGGTCTTAAAGAGGGCTTGTATTTGAAAATATAACCTACAATATTGTTGGTTAAAATTCCTTTAGTGCCATCAATTTGTGTTTTTACTTTACATATGACTGGTTATGATTACTTATGTGTGGGTCATAAAAACCCACTGTGTTTTCCAAGCAGTTAAATTGCCTGTCAGCTGCTAAAAGGGCAGAATTAATGAGAAACTTACTTTATAGTCTAAAGATTAGCAGTCAGGGTCGGTTTTAACAAGTCCCTAGAAACATACATAGAGAGGAATTCTTTGTGGCCAGACTGATACACATCTTTCTATAATAATAAAATTCCCCTCATTGAGTTGAAAACTCAGACATGTAGAAAACAAAGGCATGGGGATATTTTTACAGATCCTTTACGGGTACTAAAAGGAGTCAGGGGGAATTGTTCTGTTTCCTATGGCAGAATGTCAGATATTCAACACTGGGTTCAATTCCTCAGATCTCTTTGCATGTAGTTGTGACCATATGAATTCATTCTGCAAAGAAAGTATAAGAAATAGTCTACAAACTAATTTCAGACAAGACATTCCAAGGTGTTTGTAATCATATTCTCTGTTTCTCTAAAATTCATGTTACCTTTCAAGGCATGATAAGAACTTAGAAGACCAGGGGAAAGCTGAAACAGTAAAATCAACCTGAATGGATACTATAATAAAAATCAGAAAATAATGCAGTGCTGAGCTGCACAGATAAAATGACACACTTCCAAGCAATTGAAAGACAATTGTGGGAACTGTGACAAGAATAATAAATACAGTACATGGAAGCATGGTAAGAAAGAAAAGAACAACTACATGTGAGATCAAACAGCCACAAAAGGAAGGCTGATGTCCCCGGCACAGTTGGAAATCTGCAGGGTACCACTTTATGAAGTGGCTGGAGGATCCTTGTCATTTGACATGACTTGAGCTCACAAACTAGACTGAAATAAGAAAACATGTTTATCACGCCTCTATGGAGCACTTGTGGAGGATTATACCCCTATAGTATGGGGTGGAGAGTCAACACAACACCTAAACTTTTGTGTTTTCAAAGATGCAATTTACCTTGTGTAGAAAGATACCAGTAAAATACTTGTAAAAAAGAGTGTTTGGTTGACCAATGAGCTGAGCATGGAAACACTTTTTCCAGTTCCAGAGCTGTATGGGGTTAAGCTCTGTCAATTTTCAGGAGGACTTTGTCTCATTTGTAATCAATTGCCAGTAATCAAGCCACTACAAACAAAACACAGAACCTTTCCAGCTCTTGCTTTTTCTGCTTTCTAAAATACAAATTTTGCCTTGTAAAAGGAGACATTCCCAAATTTATCTAATAGATGAAAGTCAGGGCAAAAAAATGAATTGGACCTCTGATACTTTTAAATTGGTGTTGACTCTAAGTGAATGGCTTCCAAAATCACTTATTAATTTAACATGATATCTAGAAACCCAGGAAAGATCCCTAATAATGTAGCCCAGTGATCTAAGAGGATGCACAAGAAACTTATAAGGGGATAGGAAATATTAACTTCAATTACTGCATTAATTTGAAAGAATTTTTATAGCCATTTAACAAGTCTCTTACCAGTAGTATGGAGTTCTAATAGAACTTTATGTGTTGGAGAGTGGATAAAAGTCAAATAGAAGGTGACAGGCATTGGCATGCTTGAAAAGTTTTAAATAACATTTGACTGAAGATATAATTCCAAATTAAAAAGCTTAAATTTTTTATTTGTCAAAATTAGTGACACTGAACATAAAAAAAAAGACTGCTAAATAATCAAGAAACATACAAAGCATCTGAAAATGTGACAGATTTTATTTGCTTAATTGTAGCTGAAGATATAGGTCAATGCAAAGCACCTTCCAAATGTATACAATACTCTATAGGTAGGTAGGTTGCTTTGTCCTGCATGGCCATTTGGAAGGGATGGCATGGCACAGTTTCTGCCCCTGGAGCAGAGCTAGCAGGGCACGGGCCTCCATAAGCATTAACAGTTGCTAGGTATAAGGCTTGTTTTTATATTTTAATTTATGTTTCTTCTTCAGGGGAATCTTTTTTCTGCCAAGGTTAATAACTGTGATAATCAGTGACAGCAGGACTCAGGGAAGTGAGGGTGTGTCTAACTTCCATAGCAAAATGGTAAATACTGTGACCTTCGATCTTCAGGACAGCCCTTAAGTCTGTGGAGAATTCTGAAACATGAGTTCCAAAGTGAATAATTTCTCAACTATATATAAGCAAAATATAAGGATGTAATATGAATTATAGCAGGAGCTTCACTTGACCTAGAAAAAAAGAGAAGGAAAGAGAAAGAGAGAGAGAGAGAGAGAGGGAGAGAGAGAGAGAGAGAGAGCGCATAGGTATCTGCAATATGAGCCTGCTAGTCCGAAAAATATTAAGAAAAATGATTAGAGACTTGGGAAGTGGTGATCCTGAAGATGTCAGCTCAGAGCCTTGGGAGGATTCCACCAGATTCCCTCCAAAGGGAGAGGCTGAATTACATTCCTCAGAAAGACCACAGGGGGAATAGAGCAGACATTCTTCAGGGTGGACCAATCATTGCCCCCATCACCACCACATTCTCTAAGAATCAATCTGTTTATAAGTCACACTGTTCTGCCAACTGTCATATTGTACCTAGTGTCTATTGCTCTATTCTACCCCTGAAAACTGTATAAAAACTGGCTGAACAGGTTGCCCACCCGAGGTGATGTAGGATGACCCCAGCATGCTGGAACAATAAACCTCTCTTGCTTTTGAGGCTCCAGCTCCATGTGGTTAACTTGGGGGCGGCAGGGGCAGGGAGTCCAGTAGCTAAGGTCAGAGTCTTGCAATCCCAAGATTCCACCCAGATAGCTTACTGTCTGTGCTTATAGAGAAAGGCAGATCTCTGAATTCATTTGGCATGATTTATTTAAAAAAAATGCACTTGCTTTCTTCTAAGAATTAAGGGGCTAAGGTCAAAAATGCTAATTAGTGGGATAATCAATAGGGAACCTGGATAAATGACTGAATTGATATGTAAATAAAAGATTGGTCTTTGGTCTGCAAGAGAGAGCTACTCAGAGAGAACTTCTTAAAAAATAAACACAGCTCTTTTAGAGTGCTTGTAACAGGATTTCTGACTCTGGTCAGAAAATCAAAAAAAAAAAAAAAGATTTTCTAACAGCTTTTTCACTTTGATCAGAAAACCCACAAGCTATTTATTTTTCCTAGAAAGTTGAGAACTGTCTCAAGTAGAACATAACTTTGAGTTGTTCTTTTGTCATTCACAAACATCCCTTCCTCAAAACCTATCTCCAAGCTGAGGCTGGTCCTTGGAATTAGGCAATTAAATAACATAGAGAGATGATGGATAGATAGACTGGATGGATGGATGGATGGATGGATGGATGGATGGATGGATGGATGAATGGATAGATGAATAGACAGATCAACAAACTTTGTGAGTTGGAAAGAATTTATCTGATTAAGGCACTTGGAATCAATCATGACCACTTGAGTTCTGTGCTTAAAACTCACATAGTAGAAGAGGACTGACATCCATGAGTTGTCATCTTATCTCATTTGATAATGACAGTGAGTTTCTCTAATTAGTAACTATCATGTACACATAAGCAAAAGTTTGCATTTCCACTCACTCAAACAAAAACAACCAACATAGGGAAGAGCTATATTCTTTTATCTTGCCTGTGATCTCTTAAGGTCATTTACCCTGCCTAAATCATCTGAAAAGCATTGTACAAAACTGTCCATTTGAAATGAAACAACTGACTCTTTCATTATGGAATTTAACACTATGGTTGGGACTAGAGTGAGGGGCACACATGATAAAGTAGCAGAACCGGGCACTGAATCTCCTTAGAGACACAAAAGGTTTAGGAAAATTTCAGGAAGATAAGCTTGCTAAATCTTCACTTTTAGGTGTTACTCAGCTTTCTAGAAATTGACAGCGTAGTTTTATTTAAATTCAACTGCTGTTTTACAAGAAAATTTCTGCAAAGGAAGTTAGTCTAGCCAAGTCATTGAATTTTAGGAATGACATAGAACAGAGGTGTCATGAGGCAAGAAACACATGTAGACATGTCCAGTGTGAGTCCCTTAGGCAATACTAGAGCCCTTTATGTTGTCAATCAAAATTAACAATTACAGAAAGAGAGCTTTAAAAGATAATGGCTACCAGAATTGGTCAAATTGTTTGACACCCCAATGAAACACACAATTTGGCCACATTGTAAGCATAAAAAGGTCTTATGAAACATCAATGTTACCTAACTGAAATGGGGGAGAAAATGTCAGCAGGAAGGGTATGCAACTTCATTTAGAGTTCCACAATGATTGTTATAACATTTAATGAGTTAAAAATGTATCTAAAATCTGGAATCAGTAATAATCAGGGACCTTTGTTTTGAAATATTAGAAATGATTAATACACAAAATTGAAGAGAAATATTCTTATTTAATTAAAAAAATATATAAACATGTCAAAATAAATGACATGGGGTATGGATAACCATGAAGTCAATCAGTTTTAGAAGTCAGTTGTACATTAAACCAAGTGAATTTAAAAAAATATAGGTAAAAATATTTCTACTTAAAGAATTAGTGGCCGGGCGGTAGTGGCTCACGCCTTTAATCCCAGCACATGGGAGGCAGAGGCAGGCAGATTTCTGAGTTCCAGGCCAGCCTGGTCTACAGAGTGAGTTCCAGGATAGCCAGAGCTACACAGAGAAACTCTGTCTGTCTCGAAAAAGCCAAAAAAAAATAGTGTAGAGATTTTAGGTGAGAGAAGCATAAGAGTAAAGCATGAAAGACTGATAGGCCAAGCCTGAAAATAAACGGCTTTTAGTGACAAACTACAGACAACACATGTACTGAGTAGTTTGTGTTTTCTAAAAGATTTCCAATGAGTTGTTATAGAGAAAAAAAATAATCTTTAGTGGTAATGCTAAGGGGTCACTGAGAACAAGGCTATTAAAAGCAAAACAAACGACGTCTGCTGAGAGAGGAAATGGTACATTTTTCAATGGACCAGCACTGGGTATCAACCACACTCCAAGGCATGGCCAGCATAAAACCAACTCCTGTTTTTTCAGTGGCTTTTTTTTATTACTATCTTTCTTCTTTCTTTCTTTCTTTCTTTTCTTTTTTTTAAGAAAAAGAAATAGAATGTACTTGGTTAGTATGTAAGAAATGGGTATCTCTGAGAATCTGGGTGACTGAAAACATGTCAGGGTACAGTAGTGGCACAGAAACCTTGAAGTAACCAGTAGCTTTCTAATTGGGCTTTAAAATCAGACAACAAGAAGGAAACCTCATGTTAGAAATGTACCCAAATTCAAAGACTACTGAAGTCATGGATGTTGGAGGAGAATCTATCTCCACTACTTTATTAAAGCAGCATAATCTTTAACTATATTTATCCTCATACCCACAGGTAAGTATAGTCACTATCCTTCAGCTAGGAAACTTCTCTTTGCAACAGAGACATCGACAGAAAACCATTACCAATCACAATGCTGCGTTGTAGAGAACAGTCCCAATGGATATATCTGCAAAACAACTCATGTACCTAAGACTCAAAAGACATTCAGGAAGAGTGACAGGAAGGTTTTAAGAACCAGGGAAACAAGAAGATGTGTGTGTGTGTGTGTGTGTGTGTGTGTGTGTGTGTGTGTCATTGTGTTTTCTAGCAGTGTAAGAAGCAACATTTACAAAGCCTCACCAACATCAGTGCCATAAGCAAACCAAGGACAAAACAACACTAACAGCAACAACCATGGACATGCCAAAGTAGACAGAAGAGCAGCCATGAAGGCTCAGTCCTAACACAAGAACTAGGAAAAAGGAGACTGCTGAGAATGGGAGAAATAATCTCAAAGAAGAGGTTGCCAATTGATTTCCAATATCAAATAGTCATCCCAGAAAAATCTGCATGTAAGTAACATTATACTGAGTGTGCAGTTTCCACTTAGGAATATATTTGTATGTACATACATACATACACACACACATAAACACAAAACACACATATATATCCACGTCCATATACATGTACATACATACATGCATGCATGTCACAATAATCAATAGGAGAAGCCACAGACTTGATAGAGATCAATGAGAGATATATGAGATGCTTTGGAGGATGGAAAGAGAAAGGGTAAATGATGTAATTGTATTATAATGTTAAAAATAAAAGAAATTTGACTATATATATATATAACAAAATTTTCAAAAAAAAATACAAGAATGACTAGAAAGAAAACTAGGTAGTCTACTTTTTGACCTTCTCCTCTCTCTGTTTAACCAGGCTGTATTCATGAGTCTAGTCCCTATGGCTTCAACAGAACCCCAGCAACAGCTTTCCCATATCTCTGCATCTATCTCCTGTGGATCCTACAATATATCCTCTTCTAACTCCCTCCCCCTACATATTGATTTTTCTCAGCAAGCATCCCCTGCTAACTCAAGGGCTACTCCTTCCAAGACAATGAGTAGACTGGAGACAGACCCACACTTCTACTACAGTTCCTGAGAGAATCTTCCAGTCTTATCCACACATCTGTGGCTAAACAATTATTGTTTTCTCCCTTTGCACTATGATGCACACTTCAATGGATCACAAAGATCTTCTACTTTAACATTTCTTTGCCTAACTCATCCTAGTTAACCAGACTCCAACACAGGTGGGCATTACCTGTAAATATATGAGTTTACCAAGCCAGGAAAACAGCATTGATAACTTCAAGGTAAAACCAGATACACTGAATCTTGTAGAAGAAAAAGTGGGGAAGAAACTTGAATGCATTGATGCAGGAGACAGCATTCTGAACAGAACACTACTTGCACAAACTCTTAGTTCAACATTTAACAATTGGGACCTCATGAAAGTGACAAGCTTCTGCAAAACATAGGCACAGGCAATAGGACAAAATGCCAGCCTGCGGAATGTGAAATACATTCAACAACTCCACATATAATAGAGGACTAATTTTCAAAATATATACGGAATTCAAGAAACTAGACATTAACAAATCAAACAATCCAATTAAAAATGAGATACAGATCTAAACAGAGAATCATCAATAGAGGAATCTCAATTGCCTGAGAAATACTAAGAAATGTTCAACATGCTTGACCAGCAGGGAAATACAAATCAAAAGGACTTTGAGATTACATCTTATATCTGCCAGAATGGCTACAATCCATATGACAAGTGACAGCTGATGCTAGAGAGGATGAGATGAACACTCTTCCATATCTGGTGGGAGTGCAAACTTATAGAGCCAATATGGAAATGATTATGGTGGTACCTCAGAAAGTTAGGAATTGAGCTACCTCAAAACCCAGCTTTACCACAATTGTGAATTTACCCAAAGGAAACTCCATCTACCACAGGATATTGGTTAACCATGTTCCTTGTGAGCTTATCCATAATAGGCAGAAACTAGAAACAACCTATACATCCCTCAACAGAAGAATGGATAAAACAAATGTGGTACATTTACAAAATGGAGTATTGTTCAACTGTTTAAAAATATGACATCATGAAATTTAAAGGCAAGTGGATATAACTAGATAAAAACACAAACAAAAACACACACAAAAATTATCCTGAGGGAAGTAACTCAGACCCAGCAAGACACAGATGGTATGTAGTTACTTATAAGTGAATATTAGCCATTGAGTAAATTATATCCGATTTGTAATCTATAGAATCAGAGAGGTTAGGTTAAAAAAAAAAAGTCTAGAGTCTAGGGGAAATGAAGCAGGGATTAACCTTTGGAGGAAGAAATAGATTAAATTTTATAGGAAGACTGGGGGGAAAATAGGGACAGGAACTAGTGAGAGAATCAGGTTAAGAGATTTGGGAGAAGAGGGAATGCTGAGAAAGATGGCTCAAGTTGAGAGGCATGGTGTGTGTGTGTGTGTGTGTGTGTGTGTGTGTGTGTGTGTGTGTGTG
>JANHMN010000001.1:8372988-8417239 GCA_030674055.1 Rhabdomys pumilio
GAGGAGAGGAGAGGAGAGGAGAGGAGAGGAGAGGAGAGGAGAGGAGAGGAGAGGAGAGAAGAGAAGAGAAGAGAAGAGAAGAGAAGAGAAGAGAAGAGAAGAGAAGAGAAGAGAAGAGAAGAGAAGAGAAGGAAAATGAATGATGTAGATGGGCAAAAGGCCATGCAACCTTAACCCTAAACAAATAACAATAAGCAACTAAGGAATGCTGAGACTAGGGAAAAATAGTCTTCCCCAAGATAGAGCACAACAGTTGGTTAGCCAACTAAATGGTAGACCAGGAAAACATATGCATCTAACATTATTCAGACACAGCAGATTGTATTTAGTCATATATTTGTACATACATATGTATACATGCATGTAATATTAATCAAGGATGTATACAAAGGAAGGTTTGGAGGGATAAATGGTGCATGGAGATGATACAATGTAATTATATTATAATCTCAAAAACTAAAGAGATAATACCAACAACAACAAAATCAGGAAAAAATATGACTTCCTAGTAATTCCAGTACTGAGTCAGGGACAGAGATTCTTATAGCAAGTTAGATACCCCAAGTTAGTCAGCTGCAAGATGAGTGAAGATGCTACTTTAGGGGGGAAAATAGGGAAATTAAAGACAGCCAACATTACTGTCTGGTCTCCACATACACACATGTACACATCCACTTATTTCCACACACACATGTAAGCATACACACTTGTGTAAATATGCATTCATGAAAGTACAGGTAGGTCTATGCTTACTGACCTATGATCTGGAAGAATCTCCCCTTTGTATAGGTAATTTTGTTTCTTTGTTCTTGCTTCATCTCACGTCTATTATTATAAGTTTAACTAACAAAATGGAAATTGTCTTAGGTATTCACGTAGAGAGCATTAGTGCATAGATATGTTGGGTGAAGTGAGGGACAATCACATCCCTCAAAGGAGGAATCAGAGAGAGCTATGTGGGTGCTGCTTAACTGGCTGACCCTCCATCTCTGTGTCTAGTTAGTACCATCGTCCTAACTTGACACATGGGGACCAAAATGTTGTAGACCGCTGTGTCAATGTTTGACCCGCACTGCTAAAAGTCTTGGAGGCTAAGTTGTTAGAGCCCACACTGCCCTAAGCTGCTCCGGTCCGCGGTTCAGTGTTCAGCAAGAGAGAGAGAGTGAGGACGGACACGAGGAATGGAGACCAGACAGAGTGTGATTCAATCCCATTTATACTTCAGTCTCTCTTCTTAGTCTAAGTCCCAAGCCTTGAGTTCCTAGTCCCTAGTTCCTAGTCCCTAGTGCCTCCAAGTTCCAAGTTCTTTCTCCAAGTGCCAAGTGCCTAATGTCTAATTCTCTGTTCCAAGTTGTACTACCTAATTCCTAGTTCCAAGTTGTACTCTTGTCAAGTAATCTGTTGTCTGGTAATTTCTTCTGTCTGCCTCTCGCCTTTTATATGTCTCACTACTAAGCCACGCCTCAAAGTCATGCTCTTAAGTCATGCCCTTAGGTCTTATCTCTAAACCACACCTTAAGTCACACCCTTAAGTCTCTGCTCTAAATCACACCTTTAAGTCTCACATACTCAAGGGAAGATCCTGGATATCTAACTCAAGATGTTATCAGAGTGTGTTCAGCTGTTGTAGGCTAATGTAATCAAGTCTCTTGCCAGGGTATATGACTCAAGATGGCTGCAAGGATGCTAGCCACCTTCTGTCAGCTCCCCTCACATACTCATTTGCCATTGTAATCTTAAGAATTAAAATTAGGTTTTCCTGCTGCCATGGTTGATATTGGTGGAAAATCCTTCAAATTTCTTTTGTTTCTTTCATGGACAGAATTTATAGCAGAAATATGAGGGTGAAGAGCTCTGTAAAATGCCATTCCTTTGAGTCTAACTTCTAGAATACTGGCAAGTGTAGGTAATTCAGAAATGATGCTGACTCATGTCCCTGAAATTGCTCACCAAAATGATAGAAGGTATATACTTTCAGGTTAATTTAATATGTCATATATATCCATCTTATGACATTATCTCCATAGGGTCAAATACCATATCTTTAATATGGGGCAAATGATATTATTTATACCAACAGTACCGTGCATCTTTCTGCTGACATTATAGTAGCCTCCAGTGTCTAATCACTTTTCTCAGTAGTCTATGATTGTACAGAAAATCTTTTATTATAACTAACATATGATGGAAATGGTAGGTGAAATGTGTAAGTTAATGTGTAAGTTAACTCATCCTGTTTCATCTGAAACAGGTCCATAATGAACTTATCGATGAAGGCCTACCTAGAAGGAAATGATTTTATTTCTTTGTCAAAACACAATTCAGATGCTCTATTGACTAGACTTAGTGAGTGAAATAGGTTCATCAGGCATCAGTTTCTCAACTAATGGCCTTTTGACTGGTGTTTATTATTGATAAAGTCTGTAAACTAACAGTGTACTAGCAATAAGTCAAATGAACATAGTGAAAACAAATTGCTCACAATGCAAACTACAGTTCATTACAATTCTTTGAAAGCTATTCACTAGATGAATTAAGAAAAATTAATTGAGAATTAATTGAAATAATATATGATGATATATTGGAAATTGCCTCATAAATCTTCAATTAGTATAGAATTGTCATTACTGAATATCAAGTAATCATTTTTTTTTTACCATATGCCAGAGATAGGATCATTTTAGCAACATTAGTTCACTAGGTTTATAACAATCCTATAATCTAAGTATCATTTGTATTTACATTTTATAGATAATATAAAGATGAGAGAGTTCAGTTTCCTTGCTCAGTTGTTCATGAGACTTTGGTGACAGTTATTGTATAGTCACAGTTCATTTAGAAAATCATGTATTTAATCCCTAACCTATTTCTGAAATGTATTTCTATATCCAATAGTAGCAGAGATAGTGTGTATTATGGCTACTCTTCATTGTCAACTTTATTATATCTGAAATAAACTTAAACCCGTTATTTGGGTACACTTATAAGGGACATTTTTTTTCTGTAGTTAAATCTATTAAAATGGAAAGAGCCAATTTTAGTCTGGGACTTGTGAGTTAGGAAAATTCATTGTTAACTTTGTGTCAGCCTAAATAAAGGTCATGAAAGGAAGAAGACCCCTCTCTTTGTCTGCTTGCCATCACTGATTGCCAAATCCATCCCTTCACAGGTGTTAGAGCCTACTTCTTCAGGATTCTGATGCATACTCTTAAATCCCTGAGAATCTGGCCTCATGGAATGAAAAACTATGAGGTTCTTGGACCTTCCACTGGTAGACAGTCATTGTTGGACTAACTGGACTGCAGTTTGTAAGCCACTCAAATAAGTCCCATACACACACACAAACAGAAACACACACACACACACACACACACACACACACACACACACACACACACGTGTGTGTATGTATTTGTGTGTGTGTATGAATATATATCTTGTTTCATCTGAAACAGGTTCATATGAATCTATTGATGAATGCCTAGCTAGAAGGAAATGATTTTGTTTCTAGGTCAAAACACAATTAAGATGCTCTATTGACTAGACTTATTGAGTGAAATAGGTTCACCAGGCATCAGTGGCTCAACTAGTGGCCTTTTGACATGGTGTTTATTATTGTTGAAATCTGTAAATTAACAGTATATTAGCAATAATTCAAATGAACATAATAAAAAAACTGCTAACTTCACTATATATATATATCAAAATTATATATATATATATATATATATATATATATATATATATATAATATATATCGAAGTGAGCAGATTTCCACTCATATGAATATGTTCATGTTCATATGAATTATTGCTGGTATATGATATTCATTCTGTCAGTTCTTTTCAGATCCGTGGCTAATACCTGTGTTCTTAGCTACAATCCTCTGCAGATTCAAAAACCAACCTAACGCTTTACATACTTTAGTTGAGATTAAATATCAAAAGTATAGAAGGGGAAAATTGGAATGTAGAAATGAGATATGGGATAAAAGCCAGAGCAAAACTGAGCAGGACATATAATTTTTGTGGCTTTTTCTAGAATAAAAATTTCTAGGTGAACTCTTAAATGCTTAGGTAGTTACAACAACCTCATTGGGTGACATCCACAGGCCTCTTTTCTGACCTAGCTTTTTTGGTTGCCAGCACCTTGTTTTAGTAAGTATTCCAAGTCCTTGCATCTGCATAATTTCATCAATTTGCAGATTTTATCAATAATAAACACCATGCCAAAAGGCCACTAGTTGAGCCACTGACGCTTGGGGAACCTATTTCACTCAATAAGTCTAGTCAACAGAACATCTCAATTGTGTTTTCCTAGAGTCTGCAACTGTCTGTGGTACCAACTCTTAGCTTTAGCTGTATTATCACACCTCACATAGCTCTTCCACGTGTGCAGGGCTTCCCAAATTTCACATTAAAATATGGATGAAAGCATTCTTGAGTCTGTAACTTCCCCATTCTTTGTCCCTGGCAATTCAACACCATTAAAAATAACCCCAAGGTCTGGTGCCTTCACATGCAGTAGTGTGCAGACCTTGGAGCATAAATACAGGAAGCTCTGGATCCCTACCTCACTGGTGTGAATAGTAACTTGCCTAGACTGCTCCTTAAGAATGTCCCAACAGGGCTGCCTCCTCAGGAAAAGACTTTTCAAATGAGTTTTCAACATAAAATTCTAAAATTGAGGGTGGTAACCTTGGACAATTCTTGAAAGGTTCTCCAAACAACTCTAGAGTCCTTAATAGTAACTAACTGTGGCCAACAGTATTCAGAAATATTAAAGCTACAGTTGGAATGCTGGGTACACTTAATTGTCCACCTTCAGATTACTGAGTATAACACCATTAAAGTTGCATGTATGAACAAAATTTAAAAGAGTTTTGTACCATGGAGTAAAATGCATAGTTTCTGATCCATTCTTAATCGTCCTACTTTTTATTGAAAGCTTCATAAACACACTCTTACTGTGTACATTTCTATTGGCATGATAGTCTTCCATGATTTTACAAAAGTCTCCCATGAAGCTCTGTGTAGCACTCTAGATATTTTCAAATCCATATCTCCATGTTATCCATACTCTTTCTGCAGAGTTATTTTAAAGGCTTCTGAATCACTTTGTCAAGAAGAGTCAGAGCAATGATTCCACACACCAACAACAATTTCATGCTTGTTTTTGTTTTCCTTTGTGACAACTTATCTGCTATAAATAGCTTCAAGGCACAGAATCTTAGCCCATGATTGGCCTTCTCCTTTGCCTTAGGCTTGTGGAAAGACATAATATAATGGAAATGAATGTGGATGTAGAAGCCAGATGCACACTAGCAATGGCTGGCATGTACAGAACAAGAACAGAAAGGCAATGTCAAAATACTCACTTGGAAGCATGTACCCAGAATGCCTCCTAGTTAATATACCTCCTGAAAACACTGGCATATTTAAGACCAAATCAGTAAATTAATGGACAGGCTAGGTCCAAGCCTTATGGATCCAAACATATCAAGAATAGATATAACACAGGAACCAGACTTTCACAAAGCGTCTTTGGGAGAAACTCCTTAATCAAAAAAAAAAAAAAAAATCATAACAAAGAGTAAACGTATGTTAACTGAAATGTAGAATAAAAAATGAATGTGAAATAATAATTAAGATCGCAAAACCCAAGCAGATACTTATAATCAAAATTTAAACACTTGTGAATAATTTTCTTTCTGAAAACATTGGTCTATTACTCTACTAAAGCTTTTGGGATTGATTTGTTTTAGCCAAGATATAACTTAGCAAAGACCATTACAGTTTTGGAATCTCTCTGTGCCCATTCAATAGAACTTTCTCTGATGATGAAAGTATTTATGTGTTCTGTGAAATTTTGTGTCCATGAGCTACACGTGAATCACAGACCAACTTAGAGCTGAATTTTCACTTTTATTTTTTTTGCTCTTGTAATTGACTTGCACGAGACAGGAGCTGAATTTGGCCAATAGGCATTGAGTGACTACCAGAACTAGAGCCCTATCAATTACCAAGAGATGTCTACTCATCCCAAATAATCTATTGTTCCATTTCTCAGTGTAAATGTAGCCATACTTTGGCGTTGTATTGGTCCACTCCAAGCACTGTAGGATTTTTATAAGCACAAATACCTGAAATTTCCATAATCCTTTAGAAAACAACTTGTCCAGTGTTTAATGCTTACTTTGTTGCTTCAGAAAGTTTCAATTTGTAAAAGATGTAGAATAATTCTCCTTGCTCCAGGAAAGCATCCTGCCCTGCTGGTGGAATCAAGAGTCCAAGGCACAATGGACACCACATAAAGCCTACTGATGATACCAGGAACTGTGACCTGCTGTGGATGTGCACTGGGTTTGAGCCTGATATTGATGAATGCATTGAATGGAGACCAAATAAAACCAGCTTTCAACAATTATGTCTGTCACTGAGTGCATACACACATACATACATACACACACACACACATACACAGACACACAGACACACAAATTTAAACACCTAAATTGTATATTATAAGATAGAATAACAGTGGCAAAGCTGTTCATTAAAGCAAAACTTAAAGTCACATATGACTAAGTTGATAAAAAGCATAAATAAAGTCAAAATATTATGACTAAGAAAAGTAATGTCTAAAAGTTATTCTAAAAGAGCCTTTCACTCGAATAATTCACTTGAAAAACATTACATGAACCTCTCTCATTGTAACAAAAGCCATGCTGATAGAGAGGAAAAAGTCCCACGGATTGGCTTCGTGATAGATCCTCTACAGCAGACTGCTGAGTTCCTGGGAGAAAATGACTGGCTCAGTGAATTCCAGGGAGATTTTTCCTTCTGCCCAGAACACGTCCTCTCTCCTGACAACACCTGCAGATGCAGGTGCAGACAGGTTATAAAAGGCAAGTTGATCAGTTACCCGCCAGATCAAAGTACAGTGTGGACTGGATAAATAGAAAAATGTCTGGAAAACAGGAGACTTAACTGAAGGTGGCTTTGGGGACAGTAAGAACAGATGTGCTGAAAATTCATGAATATTTCACTATAAATGTTCTCTTGTTCATCTGTTGCAGAAGGAATTGCAGAGGGCGAGCCAGCCACCATGGCATGGTTCTTGCTCCTTAAAATAACTGGCCAAGATGAGAAGTCTCAGGAAAATAAGATGTGTGGACTTATGTTCAGCTTATGACTCCATGTGAGTGTACAGGCACCCTATAAACTGATAAAGTTAGACCGAGCATTTTATATATGCCACCTTTTCCAGTGCCTTTTGTATTCGTACACAATTACAGAGTGGTGAAATTGGGTTTGGTGGTCTACCGACTGTATTCTTTTATCCCTTAATCTATTTGATGGACTATAAGTTTCACAACTCCTGAAAAGAGAAATTGCTAATATGTGCTTGGGGCACAGACCAAAATGTTCTTATAGCTTCTCCAAAGATCGGCACAAATTAGATTGTTCTTTACATCTAGGGCGGCATACAGACACGTCATAGCCAGAGCAAGTCCTAAAGAGTTCCTTTTTCTCTCACTTCTTCTCTACCAACACACACAAAACATAAACTGGAAATATGTACAATTAGCAGTGTTGTCAAATAAATGTGGCTGTGCACTATCCAGCACTGACTGCATACATGCTAGTGTATAGAATCTACACTACAGGAGGTCTGCATAAGTTTCCAAATACTCTCTTAACATTGAAAACAATGGATTCAAAGAAACTGTTTCTTTCTTAAAAGGAAGACTATAACCAACCACAGGGACTTGTGAACATCGTACAGGTTTCAACAATCTTAATGCAATTCTACCATAATGCTAATGTGTTTAACAAAACAATACTGTACAAACATGTTTTTATAAACTATGAGCCCAACTGGAGAAGAATTCTTAATTTTTGAGAAGTCCAGCACCAGTTCCACAGGGGATGGAGTCAACAATTGCCATTTTGCTATGATGATTTCCTATCTATATTAACAATTATTTTCAGAAGTAAGAAAATACATGATATTAAAAGTATACCTAGAATTAACGAAGAAATAAAAGCCTAAGTTGACACGTCAGTCTTTTTGTACCCAAGTGTACTAGTCTAACTTTAACAGGCTATTACTGGTTTTCATACCAAAATCTTGAGTTAGAAGTTTGAATTGTTTTTATTTGTAAGCCTTTGATTTTCTAGCTAAAAAAATGGGCAGATCATGAATTGGAAAGGGTTAAATACTATCAGGAAATCACTTGGTGTTGTTAACATTAACACATGCTATAAAAAAATAATCATTTTAAATGATTGAATTTTCTTCTGTTTGAATCAAAAGCCAATCCAGACCTAATGATCAGAGCAAGAATTTACTTCAGGGTTTTATGGAAACATTATTATCTTTTTTACAAGATTTACTTAAATAAATATGTAGCCAAGAGCTGTTTTTTTACACTTGGTGGAAATAATACAAGATTTCCAATAAATATTTTTAAAAAGTATTTCAAACTAATACTTTTTAAAAGACTGATGTCTCTCACACAAAGAAATGTGATATATCTGAACAACTTTATAATTCATACCAACTAAAATGTAAATCAAAATTTTGTTCAGTCATTTCCCAGGATTACAGTTATATTATTCATCTGGGATTTTCTTTTGTTTTTGGCTTGCTTGTAATGGCAATACTTTCACAGCTGGATAAATTGCATGTAGAAATGTGTTTTTGCTGATTGTTCAAAGGCTCTGCAATTTTGTTAAAGAATCTTTCTTTGGCACTTAGACAGGAAAGCAGACATGTGACCACTTTTGGCAGTTTATGATGTCAGTATTTATGCATTTGATGGTGTTTCCTAGACTAGCATATATTATTTTACACAGGAATATCAAAAATAAAAAGAGATATATTTGTCTTAGAAGAAAACACGGTTTCCTGATTGGAAGAATTTCTATATTCTACAAATCGGAAAGATGTGCAGATCTTGAGGTCAACACTCACGTCAGCAAACAGGCCTGAAGCTAAGCCACAGAAACACAGCCTTAAATACAACACCAAACTACAATTTTTAAGTAAACATTTCATCGATTAGGCACAGTGCCTTACTAATCTTTTAAAGGTAACTTTTCAGTGTTGATTTTTTAATTGTAATGATTGATTAGATCAAATTTCACATGTCAGGGTGTGGAGAATGAGTCCTGTAAGAACTATGCTAATAATTGTTTATTGATACTGACTCTAAGCCTTGAGTAGTCTTACTTGTAAAAACAAAATAAGACCAATTAAATGCAGAGAAACTCTTCATATAAACAGACACAGCCTGAGTCCAGTTTGAAAGGAAATAAATCCTATTTGAAAGTAATAACAGTAGTGGTTTGAAATTCCAAATATAAATGAAATTTCTTAGTATAATTCCTAATTAAAACACCCTCATGTTAATAGCTCATATGAAAATAGGAGTAAATATGGATATACGTGATTTAGTGGAATAAAAAAATCATATATAGTCCAACTGTGATGAAATTAATAAAATTTTGAAGTTTATGATTTGTATTATGGGCATGTATGAAATTGGAGGAATATGTTGTCAAATCTACACGGGCATTTCTTTTCGAACCATCTGTATATAATCACCCTTCTTTTTCCTCTGAAGCTTACACTGGGAATCCCTGGGGAGCAAATGACTAAATAAGAACCAGAAGCCTCATTGGCAGTAGAGTGGGTGAATTGCTCCATGTCACCTTTGATGTGACACAGTTGCCATTCTAATTCAGAAAGAAATCGGTTCTGTGTATTTTAGGCGCTCAGTGCTGTGGAGGATAAACTAAATTAGAACAAGAAAAGAGCCTCTAGACACTTTGATTAATATATACACCATGAAATTGACTGTGTGGTCTAATTTATTGTTGGAAATATTCTGTTGCTTGATGACATTGGTCATTTTTGTTTCTATTATCACTGGTTCATCTTACTTGTTTTGAAATATCAAGCAATGGTAGCTCAGGGTTTTATCACAAGTGGTTACATAGGTGCAGTGTGTTTTTCAAAGTTTTGAATGATGATAAATCAATATTTTCATTTTTATAACTATAAAAAGCTGTTATTAGCCCACTTGCTATATACAGTGGAACAAAATTTGCACTGGCTGGGTTTTGTGTCAATTTGACATAAGCTAGAGTCAGCAAAGAGGAAGAAGCTTCAGTTGAGAAAAACGTCTCTATGAGATCCAACTGTAAGGCATTTTCTTAATTAATGATCAATGGGGCAGGACACAACCCATTGTGGATGTGCCACCCATGGTCGTGTACTTCTAAGTTCATAAGAAATACTGAGCAAGTCAGGAGAAGTGAGCTAGTCAATAGCACCCCTCCATGGCCTCTGAATCTGCTCTGCCTCCAGGTTCCTGCCTTGTTTGAGTTTTGATCTTGTTTTCATTCAATGATGGACAGAAATGAGGAAGTGTAAGCTGAATAAACACTTTCCTTGCCAATTTGCTTTTTTTTTTTGTCATGTAGTTTCATCACAAGGGTAAAAACACTAAGACAAGTTGATACCAGGAGTTGAGTACTGCTGTGACAGACCTGACTTTATTTGGGGGAAGATTGTGGAAGGACTTTGGAACTTTGGGATAGAAGAGCCATTGAGTGTTAAGAGTTCAGTGGGATGTTCTTGGAAAGATTGGAAGATTAAAAATGTTGAGAGTAGTGTAGAAGATGGACGCCTGGCTATTGACATTTCAGAGGCAAAGTTTAAAGTTTAAAGTTTAAAGACTTATCAGGGCTGCTTGCTGTTTGAATTAAGATTCTGTCATTCTGGCGAGCTGATCCTAAAAGTTCAACCACTATTAACAAGAAACAAGTACCATTGGACTGAAACCTTTGTTCACTGAGAAAATTGATGCTTGTTGTAGTAAATATTTAATCTCAATTGGGGAGTGGGGGGTCTGCCCAAATTTGATCATTCAATTCCTAGATAAAAACACAAACATTTTGTATTTTCAATAACCCTTAGTCAGCACTAGAGCTGGGCAGATATTTAACCTCTAAACTATTAAAATCCACTTCCTCATCAATAAGCCTGAGTTATAACTTGCCATGTTTCATCTAGGCAGCTCATAATGCCAACTGGTCAGGCTTCATGGCCATGTTGTCATGACTCATGTACCTCATAGTGTAGACTCCTCTCTCCGTCTTCTCTCTTCCTTGCAGTCTCTGCCTCCAATCCCCAAGCTGGGATAGAAAACACTGCCTAGCACTCTTCTGTCCAGATCTAGACATCTTTATTCTCTAATCAGGGATAACTTGAAGGGGCCAGTTTCCATAGCATTACTTTGGTCTATGTGAAAATCTCCTAGTTCCCAGAAGCAACCAGAGCAGGTATTTAGCATTACAGCACATAGCAGCAGACCAAACCTCAATAGATGCTAGATAGCTGGAGATAAGAAATTAGTGGTGACTAAGAAGAGACCAGGAGGACTGAGATGAAATCTTCTAAGAAGTAATTCCTAAAAGTACAAAAGGCTGTGTTCCAGAGCTGGCCAAGGTTGGATCTAGTGCTTGCAGCATGACTTGGTAATGTGTAAGATTTATCCAGGTCATACTGGTTTTGAAGGTGTGACGAGATCATGGAGAATGAATGGCACTGGAACAGGTCAGAAGAGACTATTGGTGAAGGTAGAGATGCAGTGGCAGTTGAAGGCCTGGGAATAAAGGGATCATGCAAAAACATTGAGATTTGGCATCATGAAGAGAACCCATAAAGGGCTACCGGTGAAAAGTACAGCCTATTTGCAACAATGTAACCCAGCAGTTTTGAAGACACCAGTACCATGGCATAACAACCAAGAACAAAAGGAGCCAGCTGGAGCTTAAAAGACAAGGTAGATATGTTGCAGAGGTCAAAGCTGAAGAAGGGATCAAAGCCCTTTAGAGGAGTCCAGATCATGAGTGGATCCCAGACATTGGATGGTTGGAGATTGATTTTACTTTGATTTGATTGTAACTGTACCCTCATTTTTCTGTCTTGGGGTAAGAAAATATTTTACTAGAACCCACAGTTGAAAGAGTTTAAATTTTAAGAGGCTTTAAATTTTGCTTTCTGGTTATGGTATTTCTTGCAATAGAAAACCTAACTAAGGCTATGTATTGAGTTTACATTTTAAAGAACATAGACATGATTATGGGGTTTGCAAAACTAAGAACTCCTTATTTTGACTCTAATAGTTTCTACCCATCAGAATGAAAATTTCTTTCTTTTTTTTTTTTTACATGGCTGTGTGTGTTTGTGTGATGTGTGTGTGTGTGTGTGTGTGTGTGTGTGTGTGTGTGTGTGCAATGGCCAAAATAGGTCATTAAATCCACTGGAGCTGTATTTGCAGGCAATTGTGAGTCACAAATGTGGGTTCAGGAAGCTAAACTCCAATCCTCTGCAAGAGCAGCGAATGTTCTTAAACTCTGAACCATCTTTCTGGGGCTCCCCGCAATTAGTGACTGAATTCTCATTTTTAACTTATGAGATTGCTTAAAGACATGACCGTGAGAAATTTTACGCAAGAAGAAATTTAAATTCAAACATAATTGTAAAACAAATTTTGTATTATTGAGTCCAAAGTATTTGAAAATGTTTTATATGTGTGCATGTGTATGTGTATATGCATATTGTGCATACTAGGTGCTACTGAAAGCATGAAAAAATAATCATTTTCAGTTTTCACAACCTTATTTAATCCTAGTAACATTTTGAAAGTTATAAATGCAATCATTGGTTTTAATACTTTGAATTACACTTATAATAGAGAATAGAATAAATCATGTTTTCTTTTACTTTAAAAACTATATTTTTATATGAAACTGGTGTGACCACTCTGGACATAAGTGTGCTGAATCCTCAAAGTGCTAAAAATCAATTACCTTATCAGCCAGCTATATCACTCTTGAGCCAGTAGCCTGTAGCTAGCAAATGTCCTAGGCTGTTTAGAAGGCTATAATGAAAATACCATATAATCTGGGGAGGAAGGGAAGTTGTAAGCAATTGAAATTGGTGCTTTAAGTTCTCACTGCAAGCCCTAAGACTGGGTCCTAGGAGGGACACTCAGACACTCATTGGTAATCTTCTTGCCATGTCTTCATATAGCACAAGGACATTTTTCTCTGGGCTTTCTTTGGTAAAGGGTAATTATCCTAGTCATGACCTTGTCTTAACTTCTTTATAACCTACGAATAACTGCTATAAATTGCTCTGGGTCCTGCTATTATCTTGTTGAGTAGGACTCAACATGGAGATTTTAGAAAGGTACAAACGTTCAGACTATGGTATTCCCCAGTATGGATCCCATCATGCTTGAAGGGGCTAGATCAATGGGAAAGGGCATAGATGGGTGAAAGCCAGTAGCATCATGGATCCCCACTCCCAGGATGGGTGTTGAATCATTATTAGTGTATTCATGGACCTCCTTGGCAAATATGCAAGCATCTTTGAAGAACAGAGTCCCTACTTATCCAGAGCATTGTTCAAACTCCGTGTAGCTTTACATGGGAGCAGCAATCTTACAATCCTCTGAGCTTCATAAGTTTCATTAGCTAAGCCATGATGGGGTGACATAGCATTGAAATGCACAGTGAAACAACATAACATTCTTACTTTATTGTGGAAGAGAAGCAGGGAAAGAATGAAGAGACAGCATGTCACAGTCCCCTTTAAGGAAAGGCCATCTATCCCAAAACTATCTATTCCTTACTTCTAAAAGGTCTACTGATTCCCAAGAGTGCCAAAAATTGGCAGTCAGACCTTTTCATTTTGCCTCCGGAATTTTCTGTAGCCCTCCAGGGAGACTCAGGTCTGCCTTATTCATACCACAGGGTATAAAGCAGTTAGCACTGTCAAAAGATTAACTCACAGCCAAGGCAGTGTAAAACTTCAATTGGTTTTTATTAGACATGTTTGTAGAAGTGCTTGTGTGTTCCAAGGAGATGAGCGGACAAGGCTAGCATTCTAGAAAGAAAAATGTTGAAGAAAGGAATCAATACAAAAACCAACATTAATTGGCACCAGCTTCTACAAGGTTACTTTTCTTACTGGATTAAATGCAGGAAGGGGGTGATTTTTATTATGCCAAGCATGAGACAGATAAACAATAACTGAAATGACATAAAACTTTAGTCTAAGGGACTCCATTTGATTTGATTTATTAGGATCTGGTGAATGAGCCCAGTCTAAGTCAATGATCTGCTGTAAATGTTATTTAATACCAGTTTCTGCCAATGCCTTGTACCTTTGGTTAATACAAATAGAAATGTCTGGTATGTGCCCTTTCACATTGGATTGTCTGTATATCTAAATGTAATATAGACAGGGTGCACTTTCCTTCAAATTGATAGCGACGTCTATTGTTTGGTGACTTAGATAAATATTTATGTAGCCTTTTTGTTTGTCTTTATGTCTTTTGCTATGGCAACAGAGGACAGGATTTCCTTCAGGACCAAAGTTTTAATAACAGCTACATATATTTGAGACAAATAAACAGTATAATTTTCTAACTCGAGTCATGGAACTTGGTCTGCTTACTATGATTTAAAGAAATAAGAATAGTCTCAAACCCAAATACATTAACACATAGAAAAGCTCTGCACAGTAAAGATGAAATCTATGTAGAAATATTATGACATTATTAAGTGGGTCTTGCTGATAGTCCTGAAAAAAAAAATTCAGTGACAAAAAAAATATTCATTTATGCCCTCAGGGTGTATATATACTTTCCATTTTTCAAGAGCTTAGCTGAAATTTGACTTCTTGTCCTGCGAGGGCTCACATCTAATGCAGGAATATGTTCTACGTACTCTTATTCACAGAGGTCCTGGAGACACTGACTTGGGGCCACCACCTCAGACTGAGGCCCGTGGTTAAGGAAAAAGTACCTGTTGTATTTGCCTGCCTCACATCTCTTCCCCTTTAAGGACTCTGGCTTTTATTATAGGGTAATTACTTTCACCAGTGCAAGAGGTCTATAGGGGAAAGCCAATCAGAATTCTTTTGTGTAGTTTGAGCAAAGTATAAAGTAACCACTTAGTAAAGCCAACCTATATAGAAAGGATATATTATACAATTCCACTTTTAAATGAATAAGGCAGTTTTGAATAGTAGCTTGTATCACTGTTCCAAGAAAAATCTGAGAGGCAGGGGACAAGGATAAGTAAGAGGAGAGATCCTGGGTGGTAGGGAACAAGTGCGAACCCTGCTTTATTTGTTTTGTCCTGTATAACCTACCCTTTTGAATCAACTTTTTTCTAAATTATATAAAGTATTTAAAAAAATTCATTTTGAAAAGATGCCAAGCCAGGCGGTGGTGGTGCACGCCTTTAATCCCAGCACTTGGGAGGCAGAGGCAGGCGGATTTCTGAGTTTGAGGCCAGCCTGGTCTACAGAGTGAGTTCCAGGACAGCCAGGACTACACAGAGAAACCATGTCTCAAAAAAAAAAAAAAAAAGATGCCAAAGTGAAATTAGACAATGTAAAGATTGAAGAGAAGAATAATCTGAAGACTTCCTACATTTAGACTGAAATATGGAATTGATGATATTATATTTTTCTTCTTAAGACTGTAATTTTGTCTTTCCACAATAGATACTGAATATATATATATATATATATATATATATATATATATATATATGTGTGTGTGTGTGTGTGTGTATATATATATATATATATATATATATATATATATATATTTCAGTACTATTACGATGATGAACATATGGCAAGAATTTATAATCATTTCAATATTTGTAATTGATTACAAACCTCTGTCATCCTCTTCAGTCTTTTGTCTTAAGACTCCATCTCTAGATTTCTTGATCTTCTGCATTTGGTGTCAGAGAAATAAAAGACCATTGGTGTACATGAGTAATAAAACTGGTAAATAAAGAAACTAGATTTTAGGTTCAGGTACTTATGGAAGCTATACTTAACCAGGTAGGTCACCACACAAAATAACAGGATGGCAGATACTCTATGTCTAAACTGTGTCACATATTTATTTCTGTATTACTTTAACAAATCTACATACCTCAGTTTCTTCTGTCTAAAAATGTAGAGAATTTCTTTCCAGTGGTTGCCTATAGGAAATATATGGGGAGATGTTAAGTAACCAAGACTTGTGCCAATGCACTAAGTTATTAATGGTTCTAAGCATGAATTTCTATGCAGGAGAAAAATATCAATTTGTGAGAAGAAAAAATCCAGTATGAATGAATGGGGAATAAATTAAATTGGAATATGAATGATGCATCTTCTCTTTAACAAACAACTTTTACCACCAAGGAAGAAATACATCAAACATCTATTCTTTGTTCTTAAACAAACAAGCTGATAATTGCTTTGAAGGTATTTAAAGAATTAATGAGAATAATGATTTGTCAACTTGAAGCATCATGCCTTTATTTTATGCAAAACTTTAAGTATAAATGAACACTGTGCATGCATTCAAAGGTTTAAGAAATTCTATGATGCTAATTTGATAGAAACAATTTTCCATAAAAGAATCTTAAAACTTTTCCTTTGTCTCATATTTATGATGACATGGAGTGAGCATAAGAACCATCACTTTAAGATAAAGTAAGATTTATGTCTGTCATAGGTCAGAAACAACCAATGATCTCTCCCAACCTTTTTCTATGGGGAATATAAATCACTAGTACCTGCAGTCGAGAGTCTGAGCTGCAAACTCATACTGAGGTTATGAGAGTAACTCATACTGAGCAGTATCAGCTTCCTGCATGTTGTAAGGAACCATGCACATTGTTCCCTGGAATGTGCTCAGTTGAGGCACTTAGGGCTAGAGACTCAGGAATCAGCACTTAGAGAGATGCTTGCCTCTGCCTGGACTTGGGTTCAAAAATAGCTTCCTGGGTACTAATCACCCAGAAAAGCAAAGAGCAGCAGCATGCAGCCTCTGATTTGTTGCCACCAGCAGCAATAGCTACCAAGACTACATGCTGTCATAACGTGTATTTTTATCAGTGACTCACAACACTGCAACAACCTCTATTGACTGTACCCTCATAGGATGCAAAACATCACATCAGCTGCTATGTGGTATTTCCTCTCTGGACACAGTGACGGTTTCATGTGAATTCAGTTAAGTGTTAGCAGTAATGAGGCAAAACGTGCTGATCTTCCCGAATGTGTCTTTCAGAAGCCTGAAAGCAAAAACAAAAACCCACAATCCCTGAATGAATTCTGAGGCTTCTATATTCATTAATTTTAAGAGAATATTCTAAAGTAGCTGTTTGCCATTTTTATGTTCCAAATGAAGAAAGTAAGCTAAGGAGCTACTGAGCCAGCCCCTGCAGTAAAGTTCTTGTCCTGCATGCATGAGGACATCAATCTTCAGAAGCCTTATTTTAAAAAGCCAGGAATGGTGGCACACTCTTCTAACAGTGCCACTAGCTACCTGCTGAATTACAGACCCAACAAAGCAAATAAAAGAATGTGGACAGTAAAGATACCATTGATTTCTCTCTGGTTGGAGCAGGTACACAGTCATGCACACACACACAAACATGAATGAATGAATGAATGAATGAATGAATGAATGAATGAATGAGGCACAGGTATATAACAAGATCATATAACTAGCAAAATAAGAACAACAATTATATTTTGAGAAGTGCCACTACTTATTTCCCTATCATATAAACAGTTTAAGTGCTATAAATAAAATTCTTATTATCACTATAAGATACCAGAATAGACTTTCTAATCATTTTGAAATAGATATATTTTTCTTCTTTGAGTTCCCATGCGAAGTTAGGACATTCAGGTTGTTTTGCTCTGACAATGCTCTTATAGAAGTTTCTATTGTTTGGTTTTTATCAAATTCAAGGAGAAATGAATACAAACAGAGCATAGCATTATTCCTTATTCTTATTATCATACTCCCTGTGTATTTTCAATATAGAAATGTCATTAAGTAAAAATAATGAACACAGATGACAATATTAGTGTTATAATGACTGCTTGGGGAAACCCAAGACTTTTGGAAACACTAATTCCAATAAACCTTTATTAATCAGAAATCCTCAGAAAATCTCTTGCAATGAAGTTATTACTGTTCCTCAAAAGAAAAAAATGCATGCTTTCAAATTTATTTTTAAATTATGGATTTGTTTTTGTGGCTGATGCTATTTTAATTGCTACTGCAGAATATTTGTAGAGAACAAATGTCAAATACATCAGCCAATCACATCGATCAACTTGCCTTTCAAATTCTTTTTTGACTTAAAGTCATTTACTAGAGTTATTCATTAAAATTCCAAAGAAGGCAAAGAGTAATTAGATATGCTATTTGTTAGAAATCAACTCTCAGAAAAATCTATCATTTCCTGTAGGAAGAACAGAGCCAATTTAGATGAATTCTGCATTCCATTGACTTAAAAACTAATATAGGGAAGATTTAAACATCTTTTTCCTCTTCTTGTCTCATGTCCTAAAGTTAATAAGTAGTTTATATAGTCAGCTAAACGTCCTTGAAAAGCTCCTTTAAGTAACTGAAATGATAAATACTGTTAATAATCTTTTAATTTCTATGAAGCTCTTTAGTATTATTGTCATTGTTTGTCAACCACTGTTTGAAAATATTTATGGAAGACTTATCTGACAGTGAAAGTGATTAGGATACATGCCAAGAAATAAACTCATAATTAAAAGTCTTAGTTATAGAGCTAAAGATATGGTTCAATCCCTAAAGTTCTTGCACGAAGACTTAAGTTTCATCCTTCGAATCCCCATAGAAGCTAGGCACTGTGCATCTCTAATCTAGGTAATGAGGACAGAGTGACAGGAGGATCCATGGGGATCACTGGTCAGACTGTCTAGCCAACCTCATGCACTCTTGATATAATGAGGTACTTTGGTTCAGAAAATAAGATAAGAAAAAATCAGGGCAAACACTCCAGTTTGCCCTATAAACACATGCACGTGTACACACACACACACACACACACACACACACACACACAGACATAGTATGTTATTTTTAAAAAAAATTAACAGTAGGAAAATGTCTTGCTAATATTCCTCTTCACAGTAAACCAAGTCATGACATTTTACAGTCAACACATAAATGTACATTGATGACACTGGTTAATAAGCTTTCTTTTGTTTGCCCATTTGTAAAATAATTGTAAATTTTCACTGTTTTGTTAACTCAACAAGTATACAATAACATTCTTTGTACATGTCATACATTGCTTTTGGCAAAGGTCAATTTTCTATTTACCATTTGTTACAGCATATATAAATTCTCTTATGACGGTCCTAGGGAATAAGTTATCAAAAGAAGTTGATAAATAATTCTGCAATCTTATTCTATTAGTTGGATCTTTTTCTATTACAGTTGTCCTTGACATGACTGTTTCCTCTCAGCTGCTATCCAATAGAATGGAAAAGACCAAGAGAAAGTATGGTACCTAAGTGTGGCTTGATCTCAGCCAACCTTCTGTGAAAACTGATTATTGATTATCTACTATGTCTGGCTACTGTAGAACCAGTATTCTATTTTATGACTCTAAATTTTATATGTTCATGTTGAATCCATATTGTGCTGTCTAAAAGACTCTCAAAACAGCAGGTGGGAATAAAGAAGAATGTAGACAGAAAGAAAGAAAGAAAAGAAAAAAGACTGTGTCTCTTTCAATTTGTATGAAACTTATTTAAAATATTTTTGAGAATAAAAAAGAATTGCAAAGTTTTCAAGGTGCCAGGATAAGAGTTGATTGTATACAAGATATGCTCTGGTGGCTTCAGGAGTCTCAAGAATCCTTAGGTATTTTCATAAATATGAATTTGATTTTTTTCATATGAATAACTTTTATGTGTACAGAAATAGGGAGTTAAGGTTAACTAGGGTGGCAAGAGCAAACAAGAAAATACCAGAAAGAAAACTGAAGTGTGAGGAATAGATGACATGCTTATTCATTGAGATCTTTGATGGCAACCTTTGGCAAGAAACTTATGAAAGGAAGGAAACTCCTTTCGATTATTCAGGAAATATACAGTTCTTTTTTCTTTAGTCCAGGAACACTCATGGTCATATATGTTGTGAAAAATTATGTGTACCCCAGGGGATTGAAGAAATCCAATGATAGTTTTTACTTCCAGTTAACTTATTAAAAGTCGAAGTATATCAAATTTCTTGATGAATATACTTAAGTTACAGAAAGTTCTCCATCTATAATACCTGAAAATATACCTATTAAATTTATGATAAAAGTTATTGTTACTCTCTTATATAAACTAAAAGGAATAATTACAGAGAAATATATGACATGGTATAAATCCAAATGCACTGAAATGTCATAGAAACAATCCTATCAGTGGAAGTGATATATGGAGAGAGAGGGAAGTGAGGGAGGCCAGAGTCAAACAGCTTTCCAGCAGGAGATGGAGAAAAGAGGCTGTCTTAGTTAGGGTTTTACTGCTGTGAACAGACACCATGATCAAGGCAAGTCTTATAAGGAACAACATTTAATTGGGGCTGGCTTACAGGTTCAGAGGTTCAGTCCAGTATCATCAAGGCAGGAACATGACATCATCAAGGCAGGCATGATGCAGGCAGAATTAAGAATTTCACATCTTTATCTGAAGACTGCTAGTGGAAGACTGACTTCCAGGCAGCTAGGATGAGGGTCTCATTGCCCACACTGACAGTGACACACCTACTCTAACAGGGCCACACCTTCTAATAGTGCAACTCCCTAGGCCAAGCTTATACAAAGTATAACAGAGGCCTTAGACAGATTAAAGTACTTGGTACTAATTGTTGTAGTCTTTTTTCAGGTATTTTATTTATTTACATTTTAGATGCCACCTCCTTTCCCCATTTTCCCTTCCCAGAAACCCCCATCCCATCACCCTCCTTCTATTTGCTTTCATTTTAATTACATGCAAGTATTAAAGTCAGTTCTAGGTTGAGGAACTAGCAATACAATAGATTCAAATAGTCAAGGAAGAAGCAAGACAATAAACACAAATAGTCAAAGAACAAGCAAGGCAATAAACAATATTCTGTAAACACTCTCATGATCACTGTTTCTAAGGACTTATCAGAATGACCAAAAGAGCTGAGCCTACTTCCCTGTCTTAACCCAAAGTCATTTTCATGTCTAAAGCCTACTTTTTTGTTCTACTCTAAAATTTTTTCAAGCTTCAAGAATGGCATATATAGCTTGATCATGCTAGCCCTTATTGCCCTGGGAATACTTTTATTCCTGTCCATTGTGTTAAAGCTTGTCTTTAACAACATCATTATGTTGGCAGCCAAAGTACATGACTAGAAACTGAAAATGGACCCCCAGACAGAGTTATTAAATTAACAGGCTGGCAAGCCAAGGATGGGTAAGATTTTGCACAGAGTTTTACCAACCAAGACAGAAGTGCATTGCTTTGGATAATGCATATTCCACAATGGGTAAGGAAGGCATTCTTGTCAGAATGACCTAAGAGAGGCTCAGTCTTGTTTATGAAATACAAAATAAGGAGAGGCAGAGAGCTTTGAGGGCTGCTTGGCAAGAATCTGACATGGGCCAAGGACAAGGAAATGAGCTGTTTGGCAGAAATATGACATTGGCCAAGGACAAGGAAGTAGGTTTCAGGCAGGAATCTGACATTAGGCTAAAACAAAGAAGTAATTACAAGCAAGAATGTAAACTTTAGGCTAGAAAAAGGAAATACGCTTTAGACATGTTGTAGTTTTTAAATTATTTTTCTGTATATTTTTTAATGTGTGTATAGTGTATCCACACTGCATGAATGCATGTAATGTATTAACTGTTCTTGCTTGCTAGTTTGCTTTGGGGATACCTGATCTCAGCCTTCCAAGTGTGAAATTATAGGTATTGGTTCGCAGGGATCTAGACTCTCCTGTTCTCATGTTTTCAAGAACATTAACTGCAGAGTTGTCTCCCCGTTCTCCATTTTATTCTCAACCTAAGAGAGGCAACACAGAAACTGTAGGTATCAGCTTTCTTTTATTAAAAATTATTGGGCATTTCATAGACTTTGCTTTGACATTCTGTAAATCATGATTCTTTCTCCCGAATCTTCTCTCCATTACATAATGTTGTAGATTTTGGAGAGTCGTAAGTATATACTCTCTATATAGCTCAGCAATTCACTATGGCACGTGTTTATACTAGAGTTTTGGAAGATTGTGATTATAGGAACATATTCAAGCCTAAAAGCTAGTATATTAGTTGACATACAGCATATATAAATATGTTTTCCCAGGGAGTAAAAGAAGTGTTTTAAATACAGACTCCATTAGCTTGTGTCACTGTGCCCTTCCACACTGCTTCTATCTCTGGTGATGGGGTATAGTCCATGTTTTGATTACCAAGTTAAAAGAAAAACCTGAAAAATAGTTCCATCATTAAATGAATTCATAAATGTCAGGAAAAGAAAAGGAAAAGATTTTACTAATGAGAGTTGCCATCAGAAATTTCAAGTGATTATCTTTATGTGACCCACAAATCCTTTCTTTCTTTGCTAACTCTGAAAAGTGTGGGTTCCAACCTTTGGTTGATTTCCCCTTAGCAGACCTGAGAGTTGCTTTTATCAGTGAAAGGACAGCATGATCTTTAGGTGACCTCTTTCCAGAGACTTGGTACATCTACCTCTGTTTTATAACCACATCTGCTGAACGGCCGCTAGATGTGGACTATGGATCTTCTGCTGAAGCCTGTCTGAACTCACAGGGGATAGTGCTATCTCCTCAGGGACTTCCAAACTGGAAACCTTGAGAGAGTTTTTGTCAATAAGGCAAGCCCTTCTGACAACTGCCATTCACAAATCTATTTCCCCAAAGTGGAAGGCACTGCAGACTTTATTATTTCTATTTAATTATCCTCCATTGGGAAATAATGGTTGTAGATTATTTCCCTTTAATGGCCAATTTCAGGCATTTTGTAGCACAGGACATTGGACCAGTTTCCCCACAAAGTCCAATTTTGCTGCTTCAGGGCAAATTCTTAAGTTTCCTAATATTAATTTAGACACTTGCAGCAGCTCCTCATCTAAATAATTAGTCTCTCTATGAAATAAGTAATAAACAAAGTTTAAAATAAATAATGAATGAACCTCCTAAGTCAATAACATTGATCTCACACTCTCCTAGAATCAAATTGAGAAACAGTGATTTTCTTTGATTGGAATTAAAGTATACAGCTCAAAAATGTGATTGACATTTTATATTTTTTGGTTGGCAGATCGTCAGGACTGCGTAGCCTGATAAGAGATATTTGGAAAGGTAAAGCTATAGGGAAAACTGAAAAACCAATTGTCTTAGTTTGTGCTTTATTGCTGTGAAGAGACATCATGACTATGGCAAAACTTATAAAGAAAAACATTTAATAAGAGCTGTCTTACAGTTCAGAGGTTTAGTTCATTATCATCATGGCAGAAAGCATGGCGGCACACAGACAGACATGGTGTTGGAGAGGTACCTCAAAGATCTTGATCAGCAGAAAGAGGGTGAATCACTGGGCATGGCTTGAACATCTGAGACCTCAAAACACAGTAACAGACTTCCCTCAAGAAAGCTACACCTATTCCAGCAATGTCACAGCTTCTAATAGAGCCATTTGCTACTGGTTTAGGGGACCATTTTCATTCAAACCACCATACCAACATTGATCATTTAAGGATGTTGTAACCAAATGTATTTGTTTTCATACTTCTTCTCAAATTGTAACTAGCCTTCACTTCTTGTTTTATCCACTGGAGCCCTAGACCCCTTGGGAATACCCAACGACATACCTCCTGTAAACACTGATGGTCTCAGGTGTCTATAACTTTTCTAACATTCAATTTCCTCTTTTTGCGTAGATTGTTTTATGTAGAAATAAATCAACATACTTTTCCTTTCCTTCTTTTTTGACTGTATTTTGAAATTATCTGTTTCTTGATCTGTGACACAATCTTTAAAATGCTTGCATTTCCTGTAACCTGCACTTGTCCCAAAGACACCGCCCTCTCCCCTCAGAATGAACACACTGCCTTTTTTCTATCCATTTGCTCTCATTCCCTTTTGTAGCTCACAGGATTCATGCAGCTTCAATTTACATGTCCATCAGGACTCTGATCACAATGTGTCCTTCTTTTAAACTCCTAGAGCTTCTGTTGTTTGTAGTAATAAATAGTTCTTATTATTTATTACTTCAAATTATTCATGAACACATCTTATCTTCGCCCACTAAATTGAAACGTCTCTGAGGGAAGGAAATTTGCCAAATAAATTATCCCTCCTTGTACAGCACAGGGCACTGTGACTTTTGAGAGTCTTGAAACAGCACAGGAAACACAAACTTCTGAGGGTTAGGGGGACAACACAGAGTCCAGTGACTGCCGAGACTGAGAAGGTTACAGCTGTGTTAGAAATCCTGGCTGTTTGGTATGTCCTATCGGTTTTATATTCTGGTTATAAGCTCTTGTGGCTTGGCTTTGTCCCCCTAAAATATTGAGCTGGAAATGTAAATCCCCAGAACAAGCAATGGGAAGTAAGACATGATGAGACATGCTGAGATCATCCTAGGAGTAGGTTTCTTACCTGGTTTCTAGTACTGTGCTATATGGGATTGAAATCCTGTTCTTATATTGAAACCCTGGTTGGAAAGCTGACATTCTAGATAGACAGTAGCACATTCTAGATAGACAATATCCTATGCTGAAGCTCTGAAAGGAGCAGAGGTATGCTATGTCAACAGTGATACTGTCTAGAGAGGAGGCAATTTCTACAGTGACTCCAGCAGAATTCCTGGCAGGAATTCACTTGTTCCACAACAGTTTTGTTTGCTTGTTTGTTTTGGTTTTGTTTGTGCTGTTTTGGTTTTATTTCAAAATTAAGTGTGTTCATTACTTATTGGGTAATCTGGAGATAAATGCTGGCCTCTAAAGAAGAGATACCAAAAAGCTTGTACCCGCCACCAATCAGAAGGCAAGAGTTAAAAAGGAAGAATTGTGCTACATGAAGATCAGATGGGAACACTGAAGCCAACAAAACTGGATCATTTTCTCTTTGTTCTCTACAAGGAGGCCTCTGCTAAACTGTAACCATACCATGCTGTAGACGGTTTACATATTTAACTAGCTATCTACCAACTTTAATCTCAGTCCTTTGGCTTTTGTCTTAGTTAGGGCTTCCATTGCATTGAAGAGACAACTTGACTGAGGCAACTCTTATAAATGACATTTAATTGGAACTAGCTTATAAATTTAGAGATTCAGTCCATGATCATCAAGGTGAGAAGTATGGCAGTATCCAAGCAGGCATGGTGCTGGAGAAGGAATTGATAATTCTACATCTGGAACCAGGAGAAGATTGGCTTCCAAGTAGGTAGAAGAAGGGTCTAAAAGTTTACTGTCACAGTGACACACTTCCTCCAACAAGACCACAGCTATTCCAACAAGACCATACCTCTTAATAGTGCTACTCCCTGGGCCAAGCACATCCAAATGACCAAAGCTTTCTATAAATTGCAAAATGGCTATACATAATGGGGAAGTTATTAGAAATCTTTACTTCCCACGTATGGAAAAACTATAAATAAATCTATTTTACGTTATAAATCTGTTTGTATTTATTTCTTTAAAGTACAGAAAAGTAAATGATAAGTTTTATGAATCTTAATTTAAGAAATTCTTTGGCAGGTGTGAGCCCACGATATTGGACTTCTACTTTTAACAACATATTTTATTTATTTTAAATTACCTAGTCTGTAGTATATTGATCTAGGCATAAACCCCAGAGCTAAGGCATAGGCTTCTCCTTATGTATTTAGATATCAGGGTTTGGTGGGTACAACCAGAGATATTCTTAGTATTTGTGTCACAAATGAAGTAAGTTTTTAGAAGTATATGAATAGTAATCAGAAAATGGAAGGAAAATTCACTAAGACCGGGTATATTTACAAGGGAGTAAGTACACATACAGCAGAGAAATGGCTTAGCAGACCTGTGGCTATGCCACATTGTACAAAACACAGGAGCTTTTATGATACATGTCTTTGGGTTTAAAAGGTCACTTGTACAGCATAGTTTTTTTTTTCCTTCATGTTCTGTATGTTACACATGGTTCTGTGACATATATTTCATAGCTCATCAGCAATGTAAATTTCTACCAGGTGTTGTGTGGTAGTATTACAGTAAGCCACGTGACACCATTGGATCCTCTGGAATGTTTCTGCAGGTAGATAAATAGATTGAGCTAGTTCTAGTTGGCCTGTATCAGATGATTCCAACTTTCATCCTCGTCAACAGTTTCCTTTATGGTAATGGGGCAGCCTTTGTAGTGTTCTCTGTGATTTCATTCTTTGGACTTAGAGTTCAAGAAGGGATAGACCTGCCTTGGGTAAAGGGAAAAGAGAGTGTACTTCAGGCCCATCTCCTCTTCTGTATTTTTGGCATGCTCAAGTGTTTTGTTTGAATGCCATTACAGTACGATCTACCCACACTCAAGACTTTTCAGGGTTATGTGCTTTGAGTTTTTCTTGGTCCTTGATTAACAGGGTCATCTTTCTCTCCATTCTTTGAAAAGTATATTACATTTGCTAAGAGAGTGGGCTTTGAAATTAAACTGCTGAAGCCAGAGATAATGATAGATTTTTGAATTTGACAAATGATTTTAACATAGTTGTGTAATTACCATTAATATGTAGCTAATAGTGGCCTTGGCTTCATAAGGCTGCTAGAGTTCTAAATCAGAAAATGAATAATAGGCTAAGCCTATGGAGTGGCTACCGCTAGGAGCTTAGTAAGTCTCTAATGCCTAATAATAAAAGCTTAGTATATGGACAGTGATATGCATCTGTGGATAAACGTACTTTTTTTCAAAGCTTAATGCCCCAAGTCTATCTCCAGATACTACATGATGACAGGAAACAACAGACTCCTAATATCTGATTGTAGCCAGTGTGTACTTACATTTCTGAGTAAACACACAAATTGAATAATACTTAAAGCACTAGGTGTATATACTAGAGAATACCGTCATATAGATAGACTGACTTCTTTGTTTTTCAGGGCCCCTGACTGAGAGTAGCTAGATATCAATGCTAATACATATAAACACTGAAGAGAAGATTCATTCCTCATCTTGTCCCTTTTGCATGGTAGTTGAATCTCCTGGATTAGTCTCTGTCTCTATTTAACTCTCTTTCTTTGTATGTCTGTGAGTCTCTTCACATCTGTTGTCGTTGAGTATTGGCATACAAATGTAATTATTATGTTAAAATGTCAGTACTTCAGGCCCACCATGATCTAATTGAATTGATTTGAAATTGATTGTCTACAAAGATCCTATTCCCAATTAAGGTCACGTTCACAGGTGTCAAAGGATAATATTTTAAGAAACTTTGGCTACAGATCTAATTCAAGTCGTAGTAGTATTATGACAAGGATATTTAAGAATAATTATATTAGTCATAAGAACTAAAACCAGAAATTAATATATTGATTTATTGATAATATGATATGTTTCAGAAAAGAATAAAAATTTGACAATCAATTTTGAAATGAGCATTAAATTAAAAGAACAACTAGAATTAGCATTATTAATTCTATATTAAAGGATATGTTACTCATAGATGACCATGAAATAACAAGGGGAAAGAACTTAATTGTTCACATATTTCAACTTAATTAGTAACTAAGAGAGGAGTAATCAGGATTCAAAATCAGTAAAATATAAGTTCCTGTATATGTTATACATATTTATATAGTGTTAATTAATTTTATGATTATTTATTAATACATTACATATCTCTATCATCTCTATCTCTATCTCTATCTCTATCTCTATCTCTATCTCTATCTCTATCTCTATCTCTATCTCTATCTCTATCTCTATCTCTATCTCTATCTCTACCTCTACCTCTACCTCTACCTCTACCTCTACCTCTACCTGTACCTGTACCTGTACCTATACCTATACCTATATCATCTATATCTATATCTATATCTATATCTATATCTATATCTATATCTATATCTATATCTATATCTATATCTATATCTATATCATCTATATCTATATCATCTATATCTATATCTATCCCAGATAAACTTTCCTAGGACAAGGAGTAACTGTAGTTTATTTTTTGTTCCATGTATGACACAAAAAAATGTTATGGTAAGACTAGAAAGTTTTGTTCCATAATGAAACTTTCAAACATCACTAACTGTCCTGACTTCACTTTTGTGACTAAGATAAAATACTCTGAGAAAAGCAACTGTAAAGGAGACCTTTATTTGGCTCGTATTTCCATTGAGCTAAGCTAATTCAGGAACTGAAAGCAGCTAATCACAGCCATAGTAAAGAGCAGATAAGGAAATGTATGGATGGTTACTACTACACAGGTCATCTTCTACATTCATATGTAGTCCATTATGTAATCCCAGGGAAGGGTGGCACCCATAGTAATGGGCTAGGTCTCCACAACACACCCACAGACCAACTTTAGTTGCACAATTCCTCCATGAGACTCTCTTCCCAGGTGGTTTCAGGTTGGGTCAAGTTGATGGTTAAAACTCACCATTACACTTATGCAATGACCAAAGGATATGTGAGGATTCAAACAGCCAATGTTGGGGCAATGAGCAATTCGTTGTTAGCATCTCAAATGCTTTTCAAAAAATAGTTTTAAATAAATGCATTAATTTAATAACAGGTCAAAATAGGATGATAAAAACAAGAACCATTCATCATCCAGAATATTAATGATAGCAGAGAGTCAGGCTTCACTCCAACTTTCCTATGCTAACCAAATCTTCCTAGTCAGACAGCAATGAAAACAGCTTCCTATAAATATTTTGAGCTAACAAATGAAAAGGAACTCAGTTTGGAGTGTAACTCAGGCAACAGAGTGCACCTGCTGTGTGGACTATCTTGCATTTTATTACAGTGCTGTATAACCTAGGCATGGTGCCACGTGTCTGATATCTTAATACTTGAAAGGAAGAGATAGGGTCATCAGATATTGAGATCTTCCTCTTTAGCTACATACTGAGTTTGAGAATAGCTTGGTCTACAAGTGACCCTTTATCAAACAACAAAGAAAGACCAAGTAACCAAAAATAAATAAATAGGAACAAGGAAAGAGAGGAAGAAAAGAGGAAGAGAAAAGATGAAGATGGTGAGGAAAATAAGGGGATATCTATAGAGGGAATATTAGATTTTGACATAAACTTTTAAGTTCAAGACATTTCATTATAAGCTGCCTGTTGAGAAAACAGTTCTGACTCTAGTCTTAACAAAAACTCAAGTTTTAACCTGTTTCTAGATATCGCTGCCATTGGCAGGACATAATATCAGCAAAGAACACAGTGAAGGGATCAGTGTGTCTGATAAGAATAATCCAGAAAGTCAAAGCCATAGTCCTTTAACAGATAAATATAAATGTTTAGCTCTGGGCACACTAATAAAAGGGATTGTCATTATAAAGGTAGGAAAAGCTGCACTTGTGATCTCAAAACTTGCAGAAGCATGCGGGTTAACTGGTAAGAGTAAGAGACAAAATGTCTTCACCTGACTGGAATTCTTACACCATCTATTTAATTTTGATATTCCTGTGTTGGCATTTCCCTTTGCATTAAGAGAACATACATCCTGAAAATCTTTTATTTTTCTTCTTGCAGCCACATTGCAACCTGGTATCACGGCCAATGAAATCTTCTATGACTTCCCTTAGCTTAAGTAAACTATGGCTACTTTCTGTTATATGTAAGAAATTGTTTTCTGTTTAAAATTTCTGTTAAAATTCTGTTTACTGAAGAAATTGTTTTGACTCTGGTGGGTGTTGTCACATGCATCATATGCATTCTAAAATTAATTTAAGTCTAATTTGTTCTGTGTAATTGAATTATTGGAAATTGGATTTTTGGCCTTTGTTTTGCTATACTTATTAACTGTTTGCTATTGGTAGAGATGAAAGCTATTGAATATGATTTGTTTTGCAATCAGTTATTTCACTAAACAATCAGAGATCCTGAATTTAATACATTATACATTTAAAGTGCATTATTAATTTGACAAGTATTTGTCATAAAAAAAAAGCTAAAAATGAAAAGAGCAAAAGGATTCTATCTTTTTTTAAAATTTTTTTATTGGATATTTTATTTACATTTCAGATGCCAATCCCTTTCCCCATTTCCCCTCCCTAGAAAACCCCTATCCCATGCCCCCCCCTTTCCATTTGGCTTTTATACAATTTTTTAAATGTTAATCTCGGGCTTTATAAGTATGGTAATGCTCAATCAGAAGTGTAACCTAATACCCAACCTAGCTATGTAAAGTATCTTTGACTGGTGGAGACACGTGAACTTCTGCCTTAACACATGAAAATGGCATCTTTTAAAGTGAATCTAAGGTTTAGAATCTTTGTGAATGTATCCAAATTTCTGAATATTCGTAGGTGAAAACGTGGTCCTGGGCAAATGACAGTATGTGTGTTGGTGTGTGTGTGTGTGTGTGTGTGTGTGTGTGTGTGTATGTGTGTCTGTGTATGTGTGTCTGTGTGTGCTGTCCATTTTTCAAGGTCTATAAGATGGTAAATTTGAAGAATAATAATTATCTGTCCTAACTTTTTATTCTCCTTTCTTTTGCTCAGTATATTACTTGAATACTCAAATAGACTTAATTGACATCAGGTGGCCAAGTTTGTTTCTAATTGAGTGGAATCATTTCTCAGAATGCCCTCTTATAACAGTTGATCTTATTTCTTAGACTGTACCTATGAGAACACACATGTATTAGATACTAATATACTACACACTTGTGTATGGACATATATCTATAGCACTCATTTACATGTGTGTATGTGCACATATTCATATATCTTGTGCAAATCGTCAAATTTCTTGTATCAGTGCTCATTTGATTTTACCATTTTTATTATATTGATTCTATTGGCCATATTAACTAATAATTTGATATACTTGTGCATTAAGTCTTTATTGCATTTCTTTTTTATACTATATCCATTATCCATTTACATTAAATCTCTCTGTCTCTGTCTCTGTCTCTGTCTCTGTCTCTGTCTCTGTCTCTCTCTCTCTCTCTCTCTCTCTGTGTGTGTGTGTGTGTGAGTGTGTAGTGCTGGTTGTCCAGTGGTTTTCCAGTGGGTGTGTAAGTGAGGAAATACCTGTACCACTCCGGATTCAGAATACTGTAATTATGAATGTACAACTGAAAATAGGAGAACATGTGTATATGTGTGTGTGTACACGTGTGCATATCTGAGAGTATTTATATAAATAATATAGATATGTACATATATGTATAAATACACATGTCATGTTAAGAAACTATATCACTATTACATTTCAAGAAAAAGCCAAGGCAATGCTTCTATTCATAACGGAGGTAACAGATGGGAAGGGTTTACATGACCCTGCTTATACTACCTTACCCTCCATGAGTGGACAAGAATCAATTTGTTAAATGTTTTTTTTTAATGCCTATAAAGGAGCACAGCCTTCTGAAAACATTTAACAAAGAAATTCACCCTTGCATTCTCTGAAATAAGAGTTATTTAAAGAGGGTCAAAACAATCAGAGGAAGAAAATAAAGGTCTTCAAGCCAGGATAAGTATCATACACACAGCATCATACACACAGCTCTATTAGGAACTCTGTATACTGGACAAAACACCTTATCTCTTTTCAATGAGCATGAGAGTATTAAGTGAAGATTTTTAATTTTAAATGCAGAGTGAAGGGGAGTGTTCATATGAGGGATTGGCCTTTGTTTAGAGTAATTTCTGGACACACAACATCATCTAAGTTAGGCTTAGACAGGCAGCATGAAGTTGATAAAGTGTTAATGGTGTTTGTGTGACTGAATCCAATATTCATGAAGTGGAGATGCTGAAGACGAATGTGGTGAATGTGGACAATATTCCATATTTTAGGATAGAATAAAAGTGATGATGAAAAACAGCAAGGTGCTAATAAGAGGAAACAGATGTATATTCAGGCAATTGGATGCATAGACATGTTGTTTGTGTGTGTGTGTGTGTGTGTGTGTGTGTGTGTCCATGTATGTGCACATGGATATAGAGGCCCAAGATAGAACCAGAGTATTTTCCTGATCGTTATTCACCTTCAACATCTCAGTGTCTCAATAAAGCTGAAGCTCATTGATGTGGATTTATGTGACTAAGTTCTCCAGCCAAATAGCTTCAGGATTCTACCTGTTTCTACCCCTACCCAAGACTAGGAGAATAGGAGTCCTCTGCCATACACAACAACTTTCATTGTTTGCTTGTGATGTGGAGAAAGGCACCACTGTTTGCTAAGGGGGTGCTTCACTGACTGAGCCATCACTACAGTCCACTAGTATTCTTTTCTAAAAAATAAAAAAAGGATAGCTTATATTGGGCATGCTACTTAGTATTTCTTTATATACAGTTTAATTTGTATTTGAGCCAAGAAAGGGGAAAAGTTAATGACATAGATAGACATAGGACAAAACCTTGAGAATTCAGGTTATGTATGTAATGAGAGATCAAAATAAAATGCAAAAGAGACAATATTATCATCCACATATGGAAGGAATGTGAATAGGGTCTTGTAGGTGCTGGAGAGCACTGATATCTGAAAATGGAAGGCACTGTGTCAATGGTAAGCCCTTATGAATGAGAGATGGCAAAACTCCATTGAACATATTAACATGACAGTTCCCAGAGACCTAAAGTCATTTTGATGACTCACTAAGTGCAATCCAGGTAAGAGGATATGGACTTGCAAATGGGAGGGGAATTATTAAACACAGTAAATAGCAAGAGCTTTTAAAATATTACCTGTTAAGAAAAGGGAGAAATAAATGATACCTGACTCATATATTCCCCTAGACCTTTCAAGTCATGCCAAAATACATTCAAATTGCAGGCTCTATATTATGTATGCTCTAATGATTTGGATCTGACTTTATGTAGTTTAAACAATATTGTATGTAAACAGGTTTTATATATATATATATATATATATACCTTTGTTCTATACCATAGAAATATAAACAAACAATAAGTATTGATATGAGTTCATTATGTTCTGTGTTCTTAAATGACAAAAGATAAAATCATAGTAAATATCTCACCCTTTGTAGAGCAGGTTTGAAACATCTCTAATTAGAAAAGAGTTCACAACCATCATATATAAGAACACTTCCAGGTAACTTAGTTAGCAAAATCTGAATTATGGTGAACCTGTCCTTCTTACTACTATTTGAAAAAAAATTAAGAAGTATACATTTGCAAAACCTTTACTATAAATAAAATGTACAGTAACTAGTGCAGGGGAAATTTCCAAGGGCTTAGGGGTGAATAACTAAATGTGTATTCATATAATCTATAACATGGTTTAAAACATTCATAAATATACATTCCCCAATAAACATGAACTGTGCAAGTAAACAAAATGATTCTTTTAAAAACTTATAAATATGTATAAGCACATAAAATGTACAAACATGTGTAATATACAAAAGTGCTTAAATAATCTACAGTATTTACTGGAGAGCTCAGAAGAGAACCACAGAGGAGAACTGCCCGAATACTCCCATACAACACTGTGACAGTTTATAGGGCCACTGCTGTACAAATCAAATATTACCAGGATCAGTGAAGAATACAAAATGACCCCAAGAAGTTGTTAAGAAGGCAGCATGGGGAATTAACAGGTTTTCTGGTTCACATGCAAGCAGTAGCGACACCTTCAGACCCACTTAAAAGTGTTAGGCAACTAAATGAAGTAGTTCCTGGAGTCTAGACCTCATTTTCCTCAGTTTTGTAAGTTACCGATTCTTAGAAAGGGAAGAAGAAAAGAAGGCTTTAGGTCTCACCTCAGGTGAGGATTATTCTCTATCTTAAGATTTTGTTACTATCATCAGCTGCGAATGTGACATAGGCCCAGTGGCTTTTGGATCCTTTGCCTCAAAAACTCAAACCATGAAGGTCCATGAGACAGGACAAAGAGTGAGCTTGGAGAAACTTTAGGGTAGGAATTAGAGATGGGGACTTTAGGTGAAGAAGGAAGACATTCCATGGAGCAGGAATGGGAACAAGGAAATGGGGTGAGACTCTACACTTTATCTAGAAACTTCTGAGTGGACATAAGACAGAAACTGGAATGAGGTCTGTGGAGATGAGCTGGCCACACAGGGGGTATCCAGATGCCTCTCAGATTGGATCACATCCTCAAGCAGTATTTCCTGGCAGGGGTACTCATTCAGGTTGTGAAAGAAGGAAAAATGGCAAGAACTTACATCAGGAGTCAGGGCTTCCTTCTAGGCCTGTGGTTAAGACCAAGTCAAGGGCATTTCCATCCAACTTCTGGCCAAGGAGCAATATTAAAAGATCTCCTATTTGGGGTCCTTACACTAGAACTGCCAAATTAGTTTCTATCTTTTTTTTCTGAAAATAGACATAATAATTCTGTTGAGACACATGGTTACCTGTCATGCCCAGAAATATAAATACAGCAGAAAGAGTAGTGGTGACTGTACACAGATTTTCTGATTCAAAGCCAAATGCACTTCCATGTTTAAGGAAATATCTATGTTAAAAACACAATTTTAAATGTCAATTAGACATAAGTTTCAGGAGGCAACAGAAATGGATATGTCTGAAAAGGAGGCTTTTCAAGGAGAGACTAGTATTTTTGGTTATTTTAGTCAAAAATATTACTGTCCATTTCTGACTTTTGGTTAAGAATTTTACACGCTACTTTAATTGCATGTCTCCCAGGGTTTTCAGATGTCATCAAGTTAGTCAGTGAATATCAAGATGAAGATAAGTTTTTTGGAGCAAAAGCACAAAACCTTGCTACAATGGGCATTTATTCAAATTTAGCATCCTATACATAAAGGTGCCCTGGAAACAACCATCATGCTGAAGTGCAAAGAATATTTTTGAATGATAGAAGTATTATGACAAAGTAATTTTTCGTAAAGTCCATCCAAATATTGCGAGTAATAAAGATTTAACATTATATTATCTAACATGTAAGTTTTATATTATAGATAATTAAAAAATACTAATTCTTATTAGGAAATATCCTCAGAAAGTGTAATAAGTAGTAGAAATATAGTTTGTAGTCTATGAAGAAACTAGGTATTAGGTGTTTAGTGTACTCACATGATCTTATCTGCTGATGGTGAGTGTCACACCTTTAGGTTCTTGACATGCGCAAACACAGTTTGTTTTTAGTACTCTGTTAATATATATGTTTGAGTAAAATGGCTCAGTAAGAAGTTACTAAGTTATAAATATAGTAATACTGAATAATAATAAATGATGAGTCTTGCTTATAAAATAAATTTTTATCACATTTAGGATTGCTCTTTAAAGTTCATTTATTTACTTGTTTAGATGTGTGTGTATGTGTTTGTGTGTATATGAGTGTTTGTGTGTGCAATTTACAGCACAATATGCAGGCATTGGTTCTCTTTTGCAAACATAAAAGTTCAAGGCATAAAACTCAGGTCTTTAAGGTGGGCAGCAAGCACTTCTACTTTCTGATCCATTGCCAAGCAAGTTTTATGTGTTATATTGCCAAACTATTAGTCCAACAACCAAAACCAGCAGTTGTTACTAACTTTTTATAGGATTACATGTTATTTTTACTTCCTTAGATACATTTGAATAAAAAATAAGCTCAGTGAGAATACACTTTAATATAATAGTTCATTGCCACTATATTACTTGGACAGGATTATGCTTATCCTTTACTTGGTATTTAAAAAGATTGGTTTGATAAAGGACTAGACATAGTCAATCCTAATTGGATGTCATCACAACTAATTTCTTCTGACACATAATGGAAATAATCAGTACAAGGGCAGAGACAGCCTCTGATTGCATAGACAGAATAAGTAACAGAGGATCTCTCTTCCTATACATCTCTTAAGACAGCACCAGAAAATGATTGGCTACCTCCAGAAGAGGTGAAAGAAATACATGGGTATGAATTCAGATTATTTCTCAACAAAGACATGATCATAAATTCCCGTTGTCCACTCTTTCATGCATCTTCTATGCTCTGTGTAAGTAGCATCTTCCATACCATGTCAATTAGGTTCATAAGTACATTTGTCAGAGCAGCCAATCACTGAAATGTGCTGGAAAGGCATGAGTGCCCACCGTCTTCACTGCTGTACCTTATACTCCTCTTAATAACCCAGCTCACCTCAGACTGCCCTGGAGCGTGAGAACTGCTGCTTGCCATTTAGAGGTATCTTAACTCTTTCTGGTCACTAGCAAAAAGCAATTTATTAAATGGATTCTGGGTACTTGATACGAGTTAATGCAGTTTCAAAGAAGAGATTTGTTTCTATCTCACTCAAAGGATCAGGTAAGATAGCCTTCCTCCCTCCATTTCTTTCAATTGCTGCAGATATAATTTGGATTCCATTTTAAACTAAATCCTTGGATGGGAGGGATCTAAGATTGTCCAAAGCTAGTCCTCACTACATTAATGCTTGTGTTTTGTAAGACACAAAGTTATAGCATCTTGTTCCTAGGGTTAAGCTCTCAAGATGGAGGAAAGCCTTCGCTATCAGCAGCCTGAGACTTTAAACTCTTTCCCACTCAGTCCCCTCATTCTCAATATGAAAGCATGTGGGCTTATTTTCACACTCGAGAGCTCCTCACTCAACCTAAGAGGCTAGTGGAAGGTCATTCTTTGTGCTTCTTTTTTCTTTGAATTTCCCATAGCTTAAATGATAAGACGTTTGTCATCTCCATGTTTACTTACTTTAATCGATTTCAGGACTTTTCTTGTTGACAGTTGAGTAGCAATGTCTCCATCAAGCAAAGACCGTTTCTCTATGTAATTGTACTCCAACACAATTACAAGTTCCATAGAAACTAAACTATGAATGGTTTTTAATCTGTAAAGGCCTGAGTAATTTATATTGACTCCACTTATTTTATTTTTGTCACATCCTTTTGTATGATTAATAAATTTTTATATAATAGTGCATTAATTAAATTATTCAGCTTCAAGAAATTTATATGGAATTGAGATAACATTTTAATTCTTTAACAGAGTGGTTATGGGAGTACAGGTGAGTTACTCCAGTCCAGAGTCATGAGTATGACCAAACACAGCATCCCGGGCCCAAGGAGGTGAAGCAGAGGTGTGCTGACTACAACCAAGTCAGAGAAAGGAAGGACACAGATTTGATGTCTTGTCTACCAACTCTTCCATCATGAATTTTACCAAATGATATATTTTCTTCGGCAGGAATCTTAGAGGCAGTTGAAAACAAAATCCATTGTAAAGTATCAGCGAACCATGGCAGGAAGAAGTAGAAGAAGGTTCTGGCAGTCACAGCACTGTCTGTACAAGAGTTCAGTTCCACCCACATTCTCATTCCTAGTGCAATGCTCTTTATCTGAGCCAGGTGTTGCTAATTAGCACTTCATCTGAGCAAAGGTTGCTGGGATAATCCAGAATACTATGTTAAACCCCTGGGCTGGTGGCCAAAGAGACAAGCTCAAGCACCAAGCAAGATCTCTTTTGAGCTTTGGAGATGTTTTTTTGCCACCTGCTCCACATTAGCCCTCTCTTGAGGATAGCTTTTTCTTTGTGAAGATGGTGTTCTTCCTTCTGCTCCACATGCAAAATCTATGAAGGTAACAGATGAGTTTGTATAGTCATAGCAAGGCTAAGTTTAGGGTTTATCCTAGTTTGCTTCTGACGGCTGTGATAAAACACTGACCCAAACCACCTTGAGAGAGGAAATATCTATTTCACTTACACATCTGGATCAAAGCCCATCATAAAAAGAAGCCAGCTCAGAAAGGATCTCAAGTGAGAAATCTGTTGGCAGGAACTAAAACATAAATTGTAGATAAACACTGTTTATCTGCTTGCTTTCTGTGCTGGGTAGGTGTATGTCAGCTTGTAAGAAGTTAAAGTCATCAGAGATGAGGGAACCAGTTAAGAAAATGTCTTTATAAGATCAAACTATATACAAGTCTATAGGGCATTTTCTTAATTAGTGATTGATAGGAGAGGGGCCAACCTATTGTGGGTAGGGTCATTTCTGGGCTGCTGGTCCTGGGTACTGTAAGAAAGTAGGCTGAGCAAATCTGGAGAAACAAGTCAGTAAGCAGCACCCTTCTATGGCCTCTGGAACAGCTCCTGCCTCCAGGTTTTTGCACTGGAGTTGAGTTTTTATTGTGGCTTCTTTCAATGTTGAACTACAATGTTGAAATGTAATAAACATTTTCCTCCCCAAATTGTTTTTGTTCATGATGTTTTATAACAGGAGTAATAAACCTAAGACCTAACTAACTCTCCATAGCGTGTTTAGTGTGCTTCCTTATAGAACCAAGAAGTATGGGCCCAATTCTGGCACCACTCCCAACAGCCTGGGCCCTCCCATGCCAATCATCAATTAAAAAAAAAAGTCACATGGATTGCCTGCAGACCAGTCTGATGAAGACATCTTCTTGATTGGGATTTTCTTTTCCCAGACGTCTTTATCTTGTATCCAGTTGACAAAAATTATCCAGCACGAAGTTTTGATTTTCCTATGATTAGCTAGATATAAAAAATGATTATGATAGTAAATCTACTACATTGCTAAATTCTCGGTGCATTCCTTCTTCTAGCTCTGTTCCCAAAACAATACTATGCAAGTTAAATAATGAAACCTGGTGAGAAAAAAAAAGGCATACAATTTCCTGGAAATAGAAGTGAATGTTTTTGATTACTCAGAGTAGATATTGAGCACATTGGTGGGAAGCTGATCCTTGTGGGAAACTGTTATTTTACAGAGAAAAAAGGATGCAGAAGAAGAGCCAGTTCTTAGAAAGGTGTGATGCTCAAAGGTGAGCAAGCACTATGGCCCTAGGCAGACTGAATCCCAAAATCAGTAGCAGTATGAAGAACACAGACACAGTGGGGAAAGTTAGACAAGGCAAAGTGAATTTTAAAGTTTGAAATAGAGGAGCTCTGATTCTCTTGGAGGAATGTTTGATCTCTGACCTATTTTATAACACTTGCTGCCTGTAGGTGGCCCTAGGGTTAATCATGGCTAGAAGGGACCCCTGATGCTTCTGTGAATTCCTTATGGTTCAAAACTATGAGGCCAAAACCAAAGACAGTTGGGATAATTCACATATCTGGTAATGCTATTCTTTTACTTTTCATTTGGAACATTCTAGTGTATTCTACATATTCCATAGTTGAGACCCCCTTGGTTGAACAGCAATGCGGAGGAGTGGACTTGGGAGTAGTGAGGAAATGAGTGGACAATGAATCTGATCAAAATGCATTGTATGCATGATATGATTTTTAAAGAATCAATAAAAAATATTGCACTTGAAAAGGAGTTATTTTAAATAATTTTTGATATTATCCATAAACATTTTATTTAACTGCAAATTTTAGAATTAGAAAAACCAGAGTTAATATTTCTCATCTGTTATTGGCTTGACAGCTGATTGGATAAGTTATTATCAAGTTCTGTTGTGTGAAAATGAACACAACAGAACTTCATGCCACACTCACAAAGTTGTCAGGAAGAGGGCATACAGTAGTGAGCACGTGCATAAGGTCAGAATTGAATGCATGGTAGCCATTATTATCACAGAATTCTGTGATGCTACAAAGGAGAAGTAAATTAAAGTGTCTGTAAGAGTCTTTTCTGTGAGAGAAAATTGAGCTGTTCTATAAATAACTCTACTATCTAAGTCTACAATGGTCCAGATAAGTGTGCAATTCTTAAGGCTGCAATGTAGCCAGGTCGGCTGAAGGGTGGCTTGAGATAATTTCATTTCTTATTCAAGCAGTATTCATTATATCATCCTCTTGTGCTTAGCACAACCTTAGGGATAATTCTCTAGTCCCCACATAGTGCGCTCATCAAAGAGTCTCAATGTAAATATATTCACATGGGAAATATAATTTTTAATGGCCCCTCCATTAAAACAGATCATCTGCACATATTTGTGTAAAACCAATACTTCGAGTATTTAGAGAAAAATACAAAATATATTTCCTGTTACAGTTTCCTGTTGGGTTTGAGAAGGCTTCATTTTCCATGTTTTCTTTATTCTTGGGAATGTTATAAATGCATACAATGAAATATAATCATATTTACCTCCCCACCACCACCACTACAAGCAAAGGCAACCCATCTTGGAAGAGGGGAAGTGGAAAGGACATAACAGCCTAAGGAGACTAAGGAGCTCTGTGAAATGCTGTCTTCTGAACATGCAGGGTTATTACTCTCATAAACTCACATCAGTTGCTTTCAAATCGCTGAGCTCAAGAGCCTGTGCCTACAGAGACATGGTATAAGAGGACCACTTAACCTAAGGGGGAGAGCCTTATTGCATATGTGTTTCCATAGGCACCCTGTACCCTGAACATCCTCACTTTAGAAGCAAAAGTCAACCAAATATCTGAGAATTATTTGAACCACCATAAGTATAGAGAATATCACAAACCATGCCATGTAAATTCAAGTGGCTAGATAACATGAACAATTCCCATCATAAATCAATAGAAATCTGGTCACACAAATTGTCAGTAGCTAAAGTGACTTTTAGTTATTTCTCAGTTCAGTCTGCTGCATTCCCAAGATGACAAACTGCACATTTTACATAAAAGGTTGGAAGGTCATTTTCACACCTTGGTTACTGTAAGATTTACTTATCCCTGGGGATAATGAGGTAGCTTGTAGGCAGAATGGATACTTAGTAGCTATGAGACCATGGTTTCAATCTCCAGAATACTCTTGTGCTAATCTTGCACACTAGTCTATTTTTCATTGTTTTCAGTTTCTCAACACTTAAGTATTTTAACATTCAGGCATGTACAACATGCAATACAAACAGGCGCTTTGGTCTGGATTCTTCAAAGACTCGTGTGGTAGGTTTTGCTCCCCAACCTATGGTACTATTAGGAGGAAGTGGACTTTTAAGAAGTGGGGCCAAGTCAAAAGTCTGTCAGTCAAAAGGGCCTTGTAATGTGTTTTTTAAAAGATAAAACAGCCTTGGCCTTACCACTATCTATTAATAGTATCAAACTGAAACTGAACAAGGAAACAAGACCTTGGATATTAAATGAAGGTCCACCACATTAAAATATGGCTAAGAATTTGGATACAGTAATTCCATCTATGAGACTTTATTGGATGCTGAGCTTAAAAGTGACAGCCTCCATTATTTGAAAGAGGAAATTAAATGCAGGGAAGCACTCCTCATGATTGGGTTACTGGTTGTTTTTTGACAAATTTTCCTAGCAGAGAGAAGAGTATCGCTATCAGCAACGTAGAGTTTGGACAAAATGGAGCACATTAAAGGTGCTTTTAAATAAAGTTCAGGTGTTAACATGAGTCACCCTCCTATAATGTTTGTGATTATGATTTATGTTTATGATTATAATGTTGCAGTTATACTTAAAATAATACTGATATTGCATAGACCAACAATGAGAAGGTATCATTGACACAAAATACTGATGTAGAAATGTCAGTATTCTCACATTATTCAAAGCTGTCTGTACATCAGCCCTGCACATAGACCTACTTCATGGGGGTATTATTTTATGTATTTATACTGTTCTGTTATAATTAGTTTGGACAAGTGACAGAATCTAGACTATCTTGGGAAATGAGTATCAATGAGGGATTTATAGAATGGGTTGTAATATGAGCATAACCAGGAAAATTGTCCCGGTTATGTTGATTCAGGAAGATACAGGTTTATAAGCTGGCAGCATTCCTCAGGGTAGGACCTGGATTCAATGCAAGTAGAACACATGAGCTGAGTGGTCAGCATGCATGCATTCATTTTTTTCTGCTCTGGATTCTGGATGTGATGTGACTAGGTCTCCCTAGCTCCTCCTTCTTCTGCTGATATCATGGTCTATGCAGTGTTCTCGAATGCTGTGGGCTGTGACTTGAACCTGTGAGTCAGAAGTCCCATTTCTTTTCTTACTTTTGATCAGGTTATTTTGTCACAGCAATAGTATTTTAAAAATGAGTATGTAACTGGACAATTGTTTTCAAAACATTGCAGGAATATAATCAATTTCATTAGTTTCTGTTGCTACAACTTTCATAGAGCCAGAGGCTCTGGAGGCTCCATGACAATAAAAAGTTAAATGCTACAGCAGTGAAGTTTATTATGTGTAAGAAATGTAGTAAACACTAAGACCTTAGACTAAGAGATACATTTTATGTATAGTTATCATTATGTTGTTTTACAATTGTCAAATATAAAATTTGAACAAATTTCAATGGAATCCCACACCTGTATTATAACCTTCACCTATCTAAGTATAATTTGTTTTATCATGAGCAATTAGGAATCTATTTTTCTCCCTCTTTGTCCTATTACTCTTTCCCAGAAATTTTTCAGTCCACAGAGTTTTAATGATTGGGTCTAAGAATTCTGTCGGTTTTTCTCTTGTAGTCATTTCATTTGTGTTTCTGCCTGGATGAGGCCATTAAATCTGCTGTAACACACTGGACTGTGTTTACCTATGTGAGGTAAAACAGAGCACAGAGCATCCACTCTTAACTCAAGCCCAAGAAAATCCTTTACCTGAAATACCTAAATAGTTCAACTAAGTGTTTCCTCTGCTTTAATTACAGGCATCCCTTTAGTCCTCTACTGAAGCTTAAGAGAAGCAGGCTGAGCCATTTGAACAGTTCATTAGTCAACATAGCAAGAGACATCTTTACAGACTAGACAAAGGAAGCAAGAAATTTATTATTTGAATAAAAATCTATACTGAATTTTTGCTGTGTTTCTATCTTTAATCTCCTTTACCCAAGTAGTAAATCAGATAATGTAAAAAGAATTTGCAGAATTCAGGGCTTCCAACTATGAAGACTGAAAGAACTGTCTACAACTCTGGAATTCTGAACTCTGATCCTCCAATGCCAGGATCCCATTCGCAGGACTGCTCTCAAAATGAATATTAAAGAATTTCAAGAAATGAGGTTAAGATGATGAGGTATTTGCTGCCACTGCCTCAATACTGATACTCAGTACTTGCCCTCTTTCAAGGACACAGGGGGGTTTGATCCTTTCTATTTCATCACCAGTTACTACTCACCCATGGAGTGGCAAGGTTTAATGGATGCCAAACAGGAGCCACATCTACAATAGGATGAATTACTCCATGATTAAATAGACACAATTGATATGAAGATGCCATCCAAACATAAGTTCCTTGTTCTCTCCCTTTTACTCTACATGGTTGGCCTAAATCACGGCCACTATCAACATCTTCCACATCCCCATGGTACTTCCATCCAATACATTTCTTACAGATTTACTGAACAATTTTTTTGATACTTCTGACTATGCTAACATGCGGCCAGCTTACATAGGAGTATATTAAATTTATGTATCTTTCTAATCTCAAGATTTACAAATCTAGGAATTGTGTTATGTAAGTGAATATAAACATTAGCATTGTTTATGTAGGTATGTGTAATTCTCTTAGCATAAATTTTGACCTTATGATAAAAGCCAACCTTAATAAAGCCCCTATTGTGTGCCAGACAGTCAGTATAAACATTCTAGATGTAGTAGTGTTATATAGCTGTGCAGGAGGTTAAAATCTATAATTTACAGTTAAGCAATTTGATGAGAGGAGAGTATGATATATCTAAGGTACCACAACTAGAAGGCAGAGCAGCAGGTGTTGGAGCATAGATAGCTTAGTTGTAGTATACATCGATTTGATACTTTATATAGCTAGCCTAAAATTTCAATTTATTATTTGAGTCTACTACCCATTCATCTATCTATCTATCTATCTATCTATCTATCTATCTATCTATCTATCTATCTATCTATCTTCCCTCCTATATTACATCCTGACTGCTTTCTCCACTCCTCCCAGTCTTTCTCCTCACCTCCTCTCTTCCCAAGATCACTCCTTCTCCATTTATCTTCAGAAAAGAGCAGGCTTCCTAGGTATATCAACTGAACACAGCATAACAAACAAGTTACAATAGGAATAGGCGTATCTCCTCATATCAAGGCTGGATGAGGCAACCCAGTATGAAGAAAGGGGCTCTAAGAGCAGTCAAAGGGTCAGAGATACTCCAACTCCCACTGTTGGGAGTCCATTAAGAAAATTGTATTCTTAGACTTATCCATGTGTATATGTGTGTAAGTGTGTATGTGGGCATGTGCACTTGTGTGTGTGTGTGTGTGTGTGTGTGTGTGTGTGTGTGTGTGTGTGT
>JANHMN010000001.1:8417249-8454343 GCA_030674055.1 Rhabdomys pumilio
GTGTGTGTGTGTGTGTGTGTGTGTGTGTGTGTGTGTGTGTGTGTGTGAATGTTCAGATCCCCACAGAGGTCAGAGAGGGTATTTTAGCCTACAGGATCAGAGATATGGGTGACTGTGACTCACTTCGGTGTGAGCTTTTGGAACTGAAGTCTAACTTTAGAACTGCAGATGCTCTCACCTTTTAGGCTTAGATTGTTTTTTTCCTCCTACTTCTAACTTTGCCAGGATATTTTTATGAAGTTTAATGCCCCACCCTGGGTTTTAAGAAACATCTGTGGAGGAGGAATTGATAATTTCTTCTTATCTACATACCCTGTGGTTTGGAAATTTCTGAGATATTACCCTTCAAGGTAGAGCACTGTATAGGTGCTCCCTTGAATGGAACCTTGGGTTGTAATTTCATGACTTTTCATCACTGTCATAAATGAGATGGACTTAAATGAGGGAGAGTTAATTTTGGCTCTCCAGTTCTAGGTTTCATTCACCCATTGACCACTGGTCTTTCTTTCTGGGCCTGTGGTGATGCATAGATTCACTAAAAAGATGGTATGGAGGGGTAGAGACTTCTGTATCTGTAGTGGACAGGAAGCAGAGAGGGAGAGAATAAGGAGCCAGAGACAGGACATGTTCCTTGAGGTATTCCCTGAATAACCTACTTCCTCTAGCTGTTGACCTTCAAGTGTGTGCTCAACAATAATTGAGTAATTGTAAGATGGAAGCATTTAACTTTCTCTTTTTCCAATATGGGTGTAACTGTAATCATCATGAGTCAGGCGGTTCATTATGGTTCAAAATCAGCTGTGTGCATCCTATTCAGAATGTCAATAGGCTCCATATGGGAGTTGTTTGTGTGCAGGTTTGTATTTAGTGAGGCTGCACTGGTGGTAGAATAGGCAGTATTTTCTAGGTGACTGCTTATTAGGGATTACAGAAAACACATAGAAAAGTGAAAATAGTGATAAGAGGAGGAGGTTATGCTGAAGGAGAATATGGAGGCCTTCTCTATTGGTAAAATAAACTGAATTAATTTCATCTTCGTTCATCTCTAAAGACTTTTAAAATTTCAAGCAATAAACAAAAGCTGAGGTATACATCAGTAGGAGACCAGTTGACTATATAGTGTGACGCTCTGGTTTGGCATACAACATGTTTGAAAGGTTTATGTATCCGTGTAACCCATATTCAGTATCATTAAAAAATTCTAAGACATTTTCCAGTCTAAAATAATAGAAAATAACTGTATGCTGGCTTGAAATCCTGGTTCAGTTTCTTAGGCTCAATCAACAAACTTTACGCTGAGACAATACATTAGTAAAACTCATTGTTTGCAGTCAATTTTGAATGCTAACTGGGGCTGTCAGAAGTAACACATAATCTTCTTTATATGGTACGTTGCTGAGTCGGCTTAAACAGCCCCTACTTCTCAAATGCAATGTAATTATAAGACATGATTACTGCTGATTACCATCAATCAGCAAAGTCTTAAGTGTAATTTATATTGCCGCAGCTGTGTTAGATTAAATCATCACAGAATATACAAATTCTACCACATACATGGAATTATTTGAACAAACCCAAATACCGTAAATTCATTACACTGCAAATGTACACCTTGCCAATTTATCCCTTGTTTAAGACTTTGGTTCTGAGTCCTCAGGAAGAAATCTTTACCTGACAAGCAGGTAGCAGTTGAGTCTTGCTCTGAAAGAAAGAAGACACAGGTGTTTCACTGGGCTTGGCTTAATTACTAGTGACTCCTAATCTTTGATACTATGTTTCTGTGTAGTATGCAACGGGATTGGTAGTAAGCTTGAAAACAAGAATGTTGCAACTATGAAATTAGTTTGTTTTTTTTTCCTCCCAAACTGATAATATGACAGAAGATTTTGACTTTCTCTTTTTAATTTATAAAGAGAAAATTTCAGATTAACCAAACAAGTGTTGATCTATGGAGACCAGGTGGCTCACACATATGATCAGACCCTTGATCAATCACTCACATATGACACAGGAGTGGAAGAAAACAAAAACTTACATTTGGACACTGTGGTCGTCACCTCTCTGTCAGTATAGCTAGTATCGGTTTAGTAATCGGTTTACAAGGAAATTGGATTATTTTTTACTAAAGTTTTCAGGGCTTTGGTCAATAAGCACTTGGCCCCAATACATTTGGGCTACCACTGGATTGTGCCTCATGGCAGTGCAGTGTGTTGCCGTAGATCTTGAAAAGCCACAGCACGTTCTGGCTAGCTACCTGGACAGCCTGCCATTTTCCCATACTAGCATGTTCCCGCAATAGCATGCTCCCGCACTAGGATCAGCCAGGGGCGCCAGGAGCACAGGCCCTAGACCCATGAGACGTTAGCATGCCGGCTGCCTCCACCAATCAGCTTCGTGGAGTCCATGTCCCAAAGAACGGCCCCCAACTCTGCTACCCTTGTAATGCTCAACTATGCCCCAAACAATATCCTTCATGTTCACGGTACCCAGTAGAAATAAGTCTTAAAGCTTAGAGATTGTCCAATAGATTTATATATTTGGAAATGCTCAATACACAAGATGCTCACACAATTAGAATTGTAACCCAATATCTAACCTTTTAATATAAATTGCTATCCGAGACTGCTAGCAACCCTTACCTCTTCTCCCATGTTCATTCCTCTCTCTCTCTCTCTCTCCCCTCCTTTTCTCTCTCTCCTCCTCCCAACCCTGGTTCTGCCTCCTCTTCTACTGCCCAATCACCGAGCTCCACTGCAAAAACAATGTGGCAGGAAAATTCCTGTACCACTTGTGGAGAAGGATGGAACAAAAGAGAGAAACAAGAGAAGGCCACGGTCCAATTTTCTTCATTAGACTCACTGGAAACGTCAAAGACCTCCTCCACGTGGCAGCTTTTGAATGTTTTGAATGGAAACATTTGAAAGAGCAGCCTTTATCACCTGGGCCATGGGGAAGCATGTAAACAGAGCCTACTGCAGACACTGGATATATAACAATTAGACAAACGGAAGTCGTCTACCTAGGCTCAGCACCAAGTGGGGCGAGCATCTCTCTTATTGCTTGTCTATATCATGTTTTTCTTTGCATTTAATGATAAAGTTGAGTTTTGAGCAGAAAGAAAAGCACTTTCTTGTTCTTGCTGCTGCTGCTGCTGCTGCTGCTGCTGCTGCTGCTGTTGCTGCTGCTGCTGCTGCTGCTGCTGCTGCTGCTGCTAGTATAATTTAGAGATGTGAGGATAAAAAGACAAAAGTAGTCGAAAGTTTTTGAAATCAATGGAAGCATGGCACAAATGGCTTCTGGAATGGCTTACTAATAAAATTAATTTAATTGTGTTCTTTGAGCCAAACATAGAAGTAACAAATAGAACATAGTGATAATTCAACAGATTTTTTTCTCTTTATACTCTGTCTTTTATGAATAATAAACAATTAACCCAAATCTAGGCATCTTAGAGTCTGTCTCTGAAAGAGACTGTTAGGCATGCAGCAACAATGGAATGACCTCTGAACATGAAGAATGATTTTGTAGCTTAGGGAAACAGCTATTGGGCTGAATGCGACTAACCAAGTAAGAGAACACATTAAATTCTAATCCCTTAAAGTCTAAAAAATATGCATTCAAATTTTGAAGTTAAAATGTTGTACTATTTTATCCCACTTCACAAAAGCATCATAAACTTATGCACATTCTCAGCTGCTTTTTCCCTTAAATTCTTGCAATTGAATACTTAACTTCCACTGTCAAAAATGGTCAGAGGCTGTGCCACGAAAAATCTATGGCAGTCACATCCCGCTTCATCATTACTGGTTTCTGGTGCATATTTAAGGTGTTTGTGAGCTTGTCTTAGAGTTGTTTCATATTTCAAAATGAAAACATTTTCCCTCCTGGAGTAATAAAGTATAAATTTTTGTGAACATGAAATGAAACCTTAAAAAGAATATGGATATTGATTTTGGGTGCTGATTGCATTTTGAAAACCAGAAAAGAAACCAACTTACAAGACAGAGATTCTTACTTAAAATCAAACTCATAAACTATTGATATACCCCCAGGTAAATACAAGGGTTCTATGGAATGAGGGAAATTAGTGGGAGCTACACAGAAGCAGTTAACACAGAATCCATGGAGGCCACCTGTCAGTAGATATTAAAAAAATTACCTGTATCTTCATAAATATGTGATCTTTGCAGACTTCACAAAGCACTGTGTTCTTTACTTAAAATGTATAAAATTATCTAACTCAGTTTAGACTATTATGCTGAACTATAAATAACTCTTCACAAGTTTCTTGCCTGAACTTTTCCTTTAAAATGTGAGAACATAAAAGTACAATTTAGCCTCTTTGTTCCTGCACGGAGTTCTCTTAGAGAAACGTGAAAATGTAGGGTGAACTGAATGCAAGAAGCAGCCCTAGCAGGACCCCTGTTTTCCTGGTGAGGCCCAGCACTGCAGAGCGTGTTTTCTGAGAGAAAGACCATGGTGTAGACAGAGACATAAAATGAACCAGGCATTTTAATTCAAAGCTAGCACTGAGGGTATTCTACTTTCCTGATTCCTTCCTTATGTACCATCTCAGGAATAAGTGGGAGGAGTTAGAAAATGAAAGAATAACAATCATGCTAGAATAAATAATTACACAGAAAGAAGAGGATGAACTCCCTTCAAGCAGCTAAGCAGCGAGTGATTGGTTACCACAAAATACAAGTCAGGCCATTAATTCCCCAGTGAGGACTCCTTGCCTGGTGGGTTGGTATCACACATGACTATTTCCTGCTCAGCATCTGCTAGGATTGTTGAAGCTAGTCAGAGAAGCTCCTAGCTCAGCCATGGTTTGTTTGGTTTTTATCTTACATCTGATGTCTGTGGTATCTTCTGTAACAAGCTCTTTCCATATAGATCTGATGGGCAAGAAGAGTCTGTTTTGTTTGAGGGAATTCTGGGGTATCTCTGATTAACAGTTCTCAAAAAAGTATCTTATCCCCACAAGGGATGGGAAGACTATAGGAGCCAGAGGGAATGGAGGACATCAGGAGAATGTGGCGCACTGAATCACCTAAGCAACAGAAATGAACTCACAGAGACTGAAGCAGCAAAAAATAGCATCTGCAAGGGTTTGTAGAAGGTGTGCATGTTGTATCTGAAAGCCTGGTGGTTTTGTAGGACTTCTAAAAATGGGAGCGGGTTTTTCTCTGACTCTTTTGCCTGCTCTTGAGACTCTTTTCCTACTATTGGGTTGCCTTGTCCAGCCTCAATATGAGAGATTTTGCCTTGTCTTACTGTATCTTGTTTTGCAATTTTGTCCTGTTGGGCTGTGGTTTTGGAGGCCTACTCTTTTCTGAAGAGTAATAGAAGGGGAAATGGGTCTATGGGAGATGGGAAGAGATGGGGGATCGGGTAGAAGTGGAGGGAGGGGAAACTATAATCTGGAAGTATTTTATGGGAGAAGAATCTAATCTCAATATTTTTTTTTTTAAAAAAAGAAAGGATGGGAAGAGAATCCTCAGAATACCTTGTATAGATGTAAGAAATTATCAAAAAGCCTACTTAATCAATATAAATAAATAAATAATCAAAAAGGAAGAGGGAGAGCAGGAGAAGGAAGAGACAGAAGAGGAGAAAGAGTAAAAAAAGAAGCAAGAGGAGGAGAAGGTGGAGGAGGATGATGAAGAAGAGGAGGAGGAGAAGAAAGAGAAGGAGGAGGATGAAGCAGAGGAGGAAGAGGGGGTTAAGAAGAGGAGAAGGAAGAGAAGGATGAGGATGAAGAAGAGGAGGAGGATGAAGAAGAGGAGGAGAAGAGTACACCACAGGCCAATCAGTATGATGGAGGCATTTTCTCAACTGAAGTTTCCTCTTCCCAAATGAAAATGACTGCAAATAAAAAGTATCCTACACTTATTCCTGGGATTTTCTTAGCTGTGTTGACAACCAAATATAGTATCTTTCCTGTAACTCATTTTTTTTAACTTACATAATTTAATTGGCCTTTAACTTAGTAGATTTTCATATAGACTTTCAATGTCTTTGTTTTGGCTAGCCTCACCTCTTCTTTTCCATCCCCTTCTGCTTCCATCCCAGTCCCATCTCTGTTTAAACCTTCCCACCTCTAATATTCCTACTTTTTACTTTGATGTCATCTACATTACACTAACTCTTCTCCCTTCAGACACCCAACCAATGGACTTTTTCTAGTTTTCAGGGTTTTTTATTTTGTTGTTGTTGTTGTTGTTGTTGTTGTTGTTTTTCAAGACAGGATTTCTCTGTGTAGCCCTGGCTGTCCTAGAACTCACTTTATAAACCAGGCTGGCCTAGAACTCAGAAATCTGCCTGCCTCTGCCTCCCAAGTGCTGTGATTAAAGGCGTGCGCCACCACTGCCCACTTCTGGCTCTTAATATACTCCAAACTAAACAGACAATTGACAATGTAAATCAGGAATAAACCCATGGCTAGGAAGGTCATAGACCTTAGGGGAACTTACTACTATTGTTTAGGTAAACTGGCATGCCATTATATTACCATTTAAACATTCATGTATAACAATAAATAAATGCTACTCTCAGACCTATTTAGAGATTGGAGGAGAGGATAATCAATGGAAATAAACAGATAATTTGAAAAAGTGCTATCTCTTAAATGGACTAGACAGTTCCAGAACTCTGCCCTGAACAGTACATAACACCACTCCTTCTAAGGGTCACAGGATATTGCAGAAGGGAAAGGAAAATGTAAGTGCCAGAGATGGGAAAAGGAAAAATGGTATTACCAGGGCATGGCCAAGCCAGTGAAATTATGAATTAACAGTAGGTACAGTTGCAGGCTCTAGATTTGTAGAAGAATGGATCTATTATTAGCCAGTCCTGGATGAGGTAGAGGCTCATGATCTACTACTAGCCTTTGACAAACTATTGGTCAGTAAATGATTTTCAGATGTGTACCCACAGGTGATCCCACTAGGCTTCAGGGGGATAGTTCAATTCCCATGATCATAGGCAGGACATATTAGATTGAATGGGCCGTACAAGACAAAGGAGAACATGAGAAAAGAGACTGGAGGGTGAAGGGAGGGGATGTTGACATGGGCAGGAAGGGAATTAAAGAAGATAGAGATAGGAGGCATCTGATTGCATAACGTTATGAAATTATCAAAAGTGTTTAATTAATAGGGTAAAAAATCTTTTTAAGATGCATAATATAAAAAATACATTTAATTAGAGAAAAATGTATATTATCATCTATTCTGTATTCTTTATGACATGGAAAATAAAAATGGGAGTTCTTACCAGTGATGGAAAGCAATGAAACATGTTTTTGAGAATTCTTGAACCCATATGGTATACTCTGTGAAGCTCTGTTTCCCTAGTGTGTACAGTTTCCTAGGTCTAAAGCAATGACTCAGTGCTACCCACTTCTCTTGTCAGACTTGCTTCATCTTTCGCCTGCTGATCAACTTCTTCACTCTCACTGTCCTCCACACTTCTCTGAATCAAAGTATTTCCTTCTTTCTGGGTTAACACAGGTTTGTTGGTTTTATTCTTGCTAAAGAATTGCCAGATATGGTCAATTCTAGTTAAGTGTGAGTTGTACACCAATCAGGGGATAGATATTAACTGAAAAAATGAATTTAACTTAGCATTCTATTTTATATTAAAACCCTCTACTACTTATTATTTGTGTGATTTAATAATCACTTTCCTCTGTTGTATTATCTAAGTAGTTGAAGGAGTCATTCCCCTTCATGAAATGCACATTGTTTTACTTTTTTTATTATCATAATACGGATTTATGAAAGGATTTAAAATATGCTCACCTCTGGATTCAAACACACAAGCAGGACAAGTTCTTCAATGCCTATGAAATTAAGATTCACACTCTGATTTTTCTATACAAAAGCTAGGTCAGAAGGGTTCCCTGTGGCTATTTTACAAACATAATACTTGCTCAACCCCAATTAAGATAAAAAGAGTTCTTTTGATAGAAATGCGGGGTAGATTTTAAAAGACTTGAAATCCATTATATGCTTCATCACTCTGACTTGAGGTGAACATAAAAGTCACTGTGTGGCAACCTCAGAGCCCACTCCATTTCCACTTGGCCTAATTACAATACTTAACATCAAACTCCAAGCTAAGTTAATGATGCACTATTTTATGTATCTCTCCCAGCATAGCTTCTTGAACAGTTATCTACCCCTAAACTTAGTGGTTCAAATGACTGTTTCATTTTTTCACAATCGTATGCTGTATGTTAGATTCAATGGGTTGCTATTTGCTGATTATTTTAATGATGGTATATGAGTATATTCAGGAAGTGTGTTATCTAAAATCTGCCTTGATTTATACCTGGGGACAATTCAATTTTTGATTCCTCTTTGCTTGTTTTTTAAGCTCCTTCCCATTCTTACGCATTGTTTTGGAAGTTTCTCTCCTCTTCCCTTAGTTGGCACCTTAGTTGCTATAATTCTTAAACGTGCAAGGACAGAGAGCATTTCCACCACACTCAGTTGAGTAAAATAAGTCACAGGCCTACTACAATCTGGCTGGAATGCCTACAGCTAGGGCTGTTTGGTACAATCAGTGCAACAAGCTACTGTCCTATAGTGAAGTTTCAGATCAACATTGTGCATCAAAAATTAAAATCATAAATCAACTTGGTTTTAATTGTACTGTTAAGGATGTAGTTTGCATCATTTTCCATTATATCCTTTCTTCAAAATTGTGAAAGAGTGGTAAAGAGATGATAGACTTCAGGGCCTACCATGAAATGAAGTTAATCTTCAGACTTATGTTGTATAGTTACTAGATTATGTATATACTGTTATGCAGTATGATACATACATAGATAATCATAATTTCAGTTGTGTAAATCATGATCATATTATGAAAATGAGAAACAGTTATTATGATATTGTCATGATACATTAATTTTAGCTTTTGAGCTCTAACACAGAAAGTTATTTTGGTAAATGTCTGTGAGTGCTTGATAGTAATATGAACTTTTAAATTATTGGTTTGCAATCCTACACAGGTCAGTTAAATAAGACTTGTTTATTATGATGTGTGTGTGTGTGTGTATGTGTGTGTGTGTGTGTGTGTGTGTGTGTGAATGCATATGCAACACTACCTTCGGATGTAAGAGGACATCAAATAACAGACATTACAATCTGCCTTGTTTGACACAGGGTCTCTAGATTGCCACTCTGTATACAGTGGGTTGTTGCGGCCTGAGCTGCCCCACGTTAGGCGCCAAAAATGTTGTGGACCGCTCTATCAATGTTGGAACCCACACTGCCAAAAGCCTTGGGGGCTAAGTTGTTAGAGCCCGCACTGCCCCAGGCTGCTCCAGTCTGCAGGTCGGGGTTCCGCAAGAGAAAGAGAGTGAGGATGGACTCGAAGAATGGAGACCAAACAGAGTGTGATTCAATCCCGTTTATTCTTCAGTCTCTCTTTCTAGACCAAGTCTCAAGTCTTGACTTCCTAGTCTCTAGTTCCTAATCTCTAGTGCCTCCAAGTTCCAAGTTACTTCTCCCAAGTGCTAAATGCCTAATGTCTAATGATCTTCCAAGTGCCTAATAACTAACTCGAAGTTGTACTGAACTCTTCTGTCTGCCTCTCACCTTTTATATGTCTCACTCCTAAGCCATGCCTCTAAACCACTCTCTTAAGTCATACCCTTAGGCCTTATCTCTAAATCTGATCTCTAAGTCATGCCCTTAAGTCATACACCTTTAAGTCTCACACACCCAAGGGAAAATCCTGGGTATCTAAAGCAAGATGTTATCAGAGTGTGCTCAGTTGTTGTAGGCTATTGTAATCAAGTCTCTTGTCAGGGTATATGGCTCAAGATGGCTGCAAGGATGATAGCCGCCTTCTGTCAGCTCCCCACAGTGGGCTATAAATTTCTGAGGATTTGTCTGTCTCCATTTCCCCTCTTGCCAACTCTTAGTGAGTTGGGTTTGCACATGCAGACTGCCTACTCCAGAACTATGGAATTTCTAAGGATCCACATTCAAATACGTATGTTTTGGCCTCAGGCACATTACCCACTGACTATTCTCATCTGCTATCACTGTGTTTTTTGAAATTATCTTCTTTTTCTCTTATTTTTTGATGTAAGATGTTAAAGGATTTTGTTAAAATGTCAAACCATGTTTGTTCTCTCTTCTCTATCTCCTTCTGTATCCACCCACTTTTGCTTCATAAAACTGTGAAACTGTAGCATGAACTACATGTACACTCTTGCTGTGTACTCACTGTCTGCTGAATCTGCTTTACGGTTTTCTAGCTACTACAGTAAAAGCATGCTGAGGAAATAATTCAGTGTTGTTGTACAACAAGCTAACAAGCCTCTTGGAACATTTTATACCATGAAAATGTACCTGTGGACCTTTCCTTGTCTGACTACTTTAGGTGCACTACACCAAGGCAAGTATAAAATACAACTTTTCAATTATATGGTAAATAAAATCACTTTGCATGTTTTTGCCCCAATTTTAGATTATATCAGTTGCACAGCTGTGGATAAGAATTAAGTATTCCTCATAGGTGTTCTACAAATGATTAGTAGTCATGCCCAGTTTATATAAAAGCCAATTTAAACATCGCTCTCATTCTCTACCTGGATAGATCTCCAATGATCTACAACATTCAGTTCAAGTGAAAGTTACAGTATTGGTTTGAACTGGAAATGTTCTCCAAAACCTCAAATATTTTGAATTATCTGCTCCCCTATCAGTGACACTGTTTGAAGAGATTGAGGAAGTGTGTTCTTGCTGGAGGATTTTCTCATCCTGATTCTGCTCTACAACCTCGCATGTGTCCTTCTGGAAGTACTTGAGTATTTTCCTATTTGTTTTGTAAACTTCCTTAGAACTTGATTTCATTAGTTCAACAACTACTTCAAATTAGAAAAAAAAAAGTAGATTTAGAGTCATGCATAATGAAATACATACTTAGCAGTTTGTCATGCTGGCCGTAAGTGTGCATGTGCATGTGTGTGCACATGCATGTGTTTGTGTATGCATGTGCATACATGTGTGTGTGTGTGTGTGTGCATATGTTTGTGTCTGTGTCAGTCTGTGCATGTTCTATATGTCTGTGTGTGTGTGTGTATGTGTGTGGGCTCATTTGGGTGCAGATGCACATTTATGTGCATGTAAAGGTCAAAGAATATTTAAAAATGTCTCTCCTACCATCCTCCATTGGAGACAAGGGTTCCCTTTGACCTGGTGGTTACCAAGACTATGCTGGCTGGCAAAGTTGCTGCAAATATTGCTTGGCTCTGCCTCATCATCACTAAGATTACAAATATATATCATCAACCCTAGATTTTATTTTTATGCAAATTATACACAAAGAACTCATTATTGTTATTAGAATGTAAGCACTTTACCTATTGAACCATCTCTCTACCACATAACCAATAGTTTCTGATTTTTATTCCATAATTCTGTCTGTGATATAACATTTGTTTCAATGGAGAGACTGAATAAAAACATATATAAAATTCTAGTTTCCTGAAACATTTATTTACTCTAAACAATATCAAAATATTTCTTGTACACATTTGACAAAATATTTCAAAGAGTTTTGTTAAATTCTATTCAATTACTTTGAGAATACATACATACAAACATACCTTGTATAAACTTATAGTATTATAGGAAATGTATTAATATATTCAAATGTTACTCATATGTGTGTGTGTGTCTGCATATGTGTGTATCTATGTATACTTAAACATAATTTTTATCAAATCTGCATGAGATTTTTAACTGTTCAGTACATTATATAGAAAGAGTTAGAATTATTTATCTCTCCTTTTAGTTCTTGTTATTGTCTAGGGTATTATTTGATTCCTGTATATTTATTATTTATTTTATGGAGAGTGTAATTCATAAGTTACGGTTGGTTTATGTTCACGATGTTCAGATCTTTTGCACATGACCTCATTCTTTCATTCATATTTCTGCACCACTATATCATAAGATTTCGTGTTATTTATTAAAATATTATTGTTATAACTATGTACTAATCACCATATGTTTGCTTTGTAAATAAGAGAAGAACAAATTATATAAATTGAAGTACATTTATACTATTTTTAACATTCACCTATGCAGTTGTTTTGACTGATTTTTAAGATTTTTAGCATAATAATTTGAATTACTGTAGAAGAAATTGTTTGTCTCAGATGAATGAAGCCCTGGACTAGATTCCCAAGCAACAAGTACACAGAGGAATGCTGCAGTTCATTAAAACTTTAAATAAATGCTATATATTTTTTTCTCTAATACTGTAGTAGTCATAAAGCTACAGAAATATACACACCAAACAAACAACAACAACAAAGCAAAACATGGATTTTTTTTTACAGGAAGTCCATGAAGAAGTCCATCATTATTTATGTAAGTAGCTAACCATACAACTGATTTAGTAAGAACAGGATGTTAATTCAACTCCATAGCTATGACAGTCACTGTTTACAGATGAGAATTAAAAATGGGCTGATAACTCACAGTATAAAAAACTTATGAGGAAAAGTATTGAAAAATTACTTAAAAAGTAACCATAATGAAAAAGTCTATGACATAAAAGTATTTTTCTTTTACCAGCCATAACTGTCATATTGGAGGCTTTCTACTGAATAAGGTCACCTTTTCTAGTGCTTTTTTTTTTAAAAATGCTGGCTAGTTTGTTCAACTCAGTTGTCCTAGTTAAAACTCCTCTGCAAACTGATTCAAACTGGATTATCTCTACTTCTCACTGAATTGGTTTACTTGGTCTCAAACCAACTCTGTCAATTTGTTCTAATCTTCTGGCTTTTCATTCTCTGGCTTCAAATGCCTCTGTTGTCATGCACTTTATATACTTCACAAATTAAACTGCACTGAACTCAACTCCACTCAACTGAGTCAACTGAATTGCCCCCCCCCTCCTCTCTGTGCATATGCATGGCACACTGTTCTATTCAATTTTCTTCAGTGCTGCTTTTGTGAGAGTTGGACATATGTTATCTCTGAATCATTCTGTCAAAACTTTCTCTGATTCATCATTTTGTCTGCCCCTCAATTAAATGCTGTTGTATGAGATTAAAGGTGGTTACTTTATTCCAGCTGGAGAGATCAAAGGTGTGTGGCATGTCTGTATTCCAACTGGATTCATTGCCAAAGCAGCTACATTGCTGGATTAAAATTCCTCTATACTATGAGAAAATACTGACATTTAAAATAAAAAGTAAAAAGAAGCAAAAATTATATAAAACCTGAAGAATGTAAATTTTAATTTTGGAGGCTAAATATATTATCAAGGGGATATGAGGTTATGGGGAAGCATAATAGTGCCTGCTGGTATATCATGTACAAAGATTGAGGTTTAATCCCCAGGACTAAAGGCTTGATATAGTGGTGTTCTATATACAGAAATTGTAATTCTAATATTCTGAGGATGGAGAGTGAGGATCAGAGAAATTCATAGTCATTCTCAGCAGTAGTGTAGCCAGGAATATATGAGACCATGTTAGAGAATTAACTTAACTAAAGTCATATAATAAAGTGTACATTTACTTTCATTTCTATGCCATTATATTCCTAAGATGTAGGCCAGAAACAGCCTTGTCCACTGGTGAGAGAAATACTGCTTAAAATGTACTTACGTGAGCACTCAGCATGAAGACTTCAATCACAAACTGGGTTAATTAATTGGTTCCGGGGAACTCTGTGAAGGTTAAGTGAAAGGAAAATGTAACTAGCAATTCCAAATTCATTTGCTCATTTATTCTTTTCTAGTTCTATGAAGTGAAATAATATATAAATGGAGAGAAAGAGTCCAGTGACAGAGAAGATAACTCCTTCTGTTTTCTCCATGAGAGACTGAAAATCTCTCTTTGGCCTTGCACTTGAAGAGAGAAATTAATTACAAAGTCACAGGTACAGCTCAGCAGTAAATTATCCCAACCAACATATTAACAAATTGCCACTATGCACTGAAGAGCAGGCAACTCAGTCATCTTTGTCCTGCCATGTCATTGCAATAGTGGGCCAGCCCCAATGCCTGTCACCTGTTTCATGTGTTTTGTGAAGACTGAGGAACATTTTCTGACTACTCTAAGGATAAAAACACCAATCTGATTTAGGCACATTCAGATCTATTTGTACAATTGTCTGCTGAAATGTGCATCAAATAAACGTAGTAAAAAATTTTACTTATTCAAATAGTTATGTTACAAATTTTATATGTGTGATAGTGAGATTTCCACCTAGCTCCACAATTAATTACTAAACACTTCCCAACATGCTAGTGATATCCCTCAGGCATGTATAAAAGCTCCAACATTCTCATATTTATGATGTAGCCTGTAATTTATTTGTTTATGTTCGTTTTTCTAAACTTGAACATCTTCTAAACAGTTTGCAAGTCTACCCATTCAGAACAAATGTATACAGTTTTATTAACATAATTATCACTAAAACAACTATTATTTGCTTAACATCATGTTCAGCTTTTTTACAAAAAAGAAAAGTTCATTAATTCATCAAATGAGTCTTACGTGTGTTCTGTTTTTGAAAATAAATGAACTCTAAAGTGACAACTGACAAGTAAAGGGGACAAAGGATTTCTTGCCCTTGCTGTGCAGACTCTGTGCTCCTTCACTGCATCCTGAGACTAGACATGTGATTTCAGAGGTGCTTATGAGACAGTGCCTCTGGGAAACTAACTAATAATGAGACACAACAGTTTCAGCTTCTTTGTCAGCTCTGTAATTTCATACTTAGCTCAGCATCTTCTTTTTGGGTGACTGTAAATAAAGCTGCTTCAAGTTTCTGTGCTTGTGATAGAAATCATGATTACATCATATTGCTTTTGTTATTTTTATTACATGTGCATTTAATATTTGGAGATTAATAATAAGTGTGTTAAGAGTTAGCCCATAGTACTGCTAAATGAAAATAGCTTGCTAGATCCTCAATGTGACTTTGAATTCAGAAAGAAGAAGATTAACAGGCACATGGAGAAGACAAAGGGTAGTTTAGTCCCTGATAGTCACAACCACCAAATGTCGAGGTGATGATTGGATACAACAATCACAAAGCTATTTAATCAAATAATGTAGGCCACATACAGGTCTAGTTATTGGGGATGCAGGCTTATGATTATTTTAGATCTCGGTTTCCTTCTGTCCACACTCCAAGGTGGAGACATAGGAACTTAGGGGAATATCTTTTGTTACAAAAGTAATGTGATTCTATTAAATAAGGTTAGCAAAGGAAGTTTTAATTTTAAACAAAAAGGGATCCTAATTGACTCTAAGTCTACAAGAGATGGTAAATCTCAAGGATCAGGTTTCTTCACTGGCAAACCAAGTTGAATAGCATCATTTCTAGGTTCTGAAGCTTCAGTTGCCTTTATTTTCTAGAAACATCTGATCAGCATATTGCTTTAAATTCACAGGAATTAGGTTCTCAGAAATATCATGCTGGAGATACATTTGACACAGTTGTGAAACAGGCCTGAAGAACCACTCCACAATTTATCTTCAAGCATTTGCACAAAACCATGTTTCCTATAGTTTGAACATATTTAATGTTCAAAGAAGTCTAAAGATCTTTAAATATGCATGTTAATAATAGAAGAAAACTAAACATGCCTGTTTGTGTTGTGTTGTACATATTCGTGTTTTGAGGCAAACTAGCTTAAATTGTGTAATAATTTATAACTATTAATTTGATACTTACGTGGAAAGACAGGTGGAAAGGAAGGGAGTGGACAAATGGCACTCAGCTAGAATTGTTGCCATGATTTGTTAGGTAATATTGCCAAATCATTTAATCCCAGTCTCCTTAATTTTCCTTGTATAAAATAACAAAACTGTAGACAAATGTTTGAGTTCCATTTTCTTTTACTCTGTCTTAGAGCTGAATTTCTGTAATTAAATGTGCCTATATATAATGTAAAATTTATCTGTGTGAATTGTACCACTAATTTTATTCACTAGCCAATATTATATCCAAACTGGATGCTACTGAAATGTGACATATTTTCTTATAATTAATAAATATGAAAGGAATATGCCAAATGCACCATTACACTGATCATAAAGGATAGCATCCCCCAAAGTGGTCCTTCTCTAGGTGCTGCATAATACTGTCTTTCCAAATGAGACATTTTTATGTCATGGATCAAAGCTAAGTCTTTATTTACCTTCCACCTGAATAATAGCATAACAGTGATTACTTACAAATACTCTTAGGGCTGGGGAGATGCTGTGGGTACGGTGCTGAGAGACAAGTCTGAGGACCGGAGTTCAGATATTCAGCACACAAGGAAAATTGTGCCTATAATTACAATAATGGAAGAGCAGAGACAGGGTGATCCTAGGGATTTACTATCTAGCAGAAAAGGTGATCTGAAGCTTTAGTTGGACACACTTTCTCTAAATGTAAGATACTGGGGGATAGAGAAACATCCTTGATGTTGATATTGATCTCTGACCTTACCACAAGTAGATATCTTTATATGGATATGTACAAACATATACATACACACACACACACACATCCACATGCACAAACATCCACATCCACACACACGCCCACACACCCCACAGACATAAACAATTGAAGACTTCTAGTTTTGTATCATTTGGTTAAAACAATATCTTTTATATGAATAAATAAACATGTTGGACTATAAAGGTATATTCATTCACGTGTTTGTTCTGTTGAGCCAGAGAAGCATGTACCACCTTGAAAATAATCAAATAATATCCTATTTAATTAGAGCCAAAGTAGGGGTCTCTGCCTGTACTGTTGTTTTCCTACAACTGAAGAGTGTGGGTGCAATATTTGACTTGCCAGTCAAGATATTTGACAAAATAATCATATTAATGAGTTGTCAGCACTAAAGAATGGATGTGTTTGGCACACATGCTTGTACAATCTGCCAGACACATGAGAGTCAAAATTGCATCATATGAGGGAGAATGTGCATGTTCCTATAAGCACATTTCTTCTACTAATTAGCAATTAAAGCTTGTCTAAACATAAAATTAAATAAGCCATATGATAAAGAAGTATGATTAAGTGACTCCAAAATACAAAAGAACTCTGCATGTTAACAAGTTAATACATTTTTCTATGTATTGGAGCAACTGTTTTCACATACATAATCAAAAATAGCATTGTTTAGAACATAAATACTAGAATTACAATAAAATGCTTTGTTTGGGAGGATGAAGATTCAGAAGTTAAGAACTCTGGCTATATTTCCGCTGGACCTTGGTTAAGTTCCCAGGAGTCTGATAGTGAGCCCTGCACTTCTGTAACTCCAGCTTCAGGAAACTTGATGCCCTCTTCTAGGCTCTCCAGATATCAGACCCAAAAAATGTTTCACAAATGTACATGCAACAACTACAAAAAAGCAAAACATAAAGCAACTGTCAGCATCAGCTGGCAGTTGTTTAATGACATTCAGATACTTAATGCAGTTACTATAATGCATCTCTGTGACGAAGGGCTTAAAACTTTTTAAGTTCTTTGTGTTGATGGGGAAAATTGAGTTTCACAGTGGAGAAACTCAGTACTTTCTGAAAAATCTATTAACAACAAACTTTGAAAGTGGTAGGCACATGATATTTCTAGTATATTTTGATAAAATTAACATGTTTATTTACTACACCCATTAGAAGCAATAATTATGTGATTTTTTTGTGTATGTGTTGGATTTTTTTACTGTGTCAAAACTGTGGTTCTAAAGTTTACATAGTGCTATACACAAATTAGCTTTTATATTAAAAACATGTCAACACTAGTACATTTGTGTTTTGATCAGGCATCTAAAATTAGATGAAGTATACATGTGTGCATAAAATAAATACATATACATCAAGTAATTTTCTATTTTATATAACTATTTCATTTTTAACTCTCTCTCTCTGTGTGTGTGTGTGTGTGTGTGTGTGTGTGTGTGTGTGTGTGTATCCAAATAGGGTAACCCATGATGAGTGCAGGTGCTGAAACAGTGCATTGGATCCCTAAAACCTTGAATTGCAGGCAACAGTGATCTGCTCAATATGAGTGTGAGATCTAGACCTGGAGCTTCTAAGAGAGCAGTAAATGTTGCTAATCACCAAACAATTACTTCATGCATCATGAACTCTGTTTCTCACTGAATACTATGTTCTCAATTAAAGCTTACTAATATCTAATTTCTATTTTTGAAGCACTATATTAATTCTCCATTCGTGTGGATAATTTATATTGGAAAACTTTGTCTTCTTCAGATGAGGATCCAACATAAAAGACTTACTTATGTTTAAGTACTAATTTCGATAATGATGGCAAATATCAGTTTATATATTATAAGAGTTTGACTTACATTCTGAAAATATATCTAAATTTGCAGATTAATCACGTTGGTAAATATGTATTTTTGGCTTCTTATATAAAGCTATACAAGTAGGACATGATATATTCATCCATCAATCAGCCCATGTTAGTTAATTACACAAAGTTGTTAGGTCAATAGATGTTTTTTTCCAGATGTAAGGACTTTGAACTAATCTGAGGTCTGGAATGTGGTACATATGAGGTCAATACTGAAAAAGTGAAAGACTTTAAAGTGAGTTAATTGCAAATCTTTCCCTTATTGATTCCAAGAGCTAAGAATATTAAGCACATCCTTACACATTCTTAGGTATCTTCAGAAGTGACAGTTGGATAAATAGAATAATCAAGTGTGAAACATGTCAGGATTGTTTGCTAATTCAACATTACAGAAAGTTTTCTATAAAAAAAAAACCTTTCATTTAAAATATACACTTTCATTGTGCAATGATAAGTTTCTTTTGTGCCCTAACTTGGGTTTTGATGTAATTCTTTAGTTATTTGACCGTATTTCTGTTTTCTTGTTTGTTTCTGTTTGTCTTGTGCTTTTATGTTGGTGATTTAGAAATGATTTTTGTCAGCCAAGTTTCAGTTCTTTGCCAGGAAAAGCATGGGATCCCTTCAGGGGAAGAAATAGGAACAGCTGTCCTACCCAATGTAGTGCCAACTGGAATCTTGCAGGCCAGCTTAAACTAGTGACACATTGAGTAGAGCCAGCAACAACCTGAAAAAAGTTTACTGGCCTCAGGAACTATTTTTAGAAAAAGAATGTATTATGTACATAAAGTATTCATTTTTATCTTTTTATGATAAGCTTTCTATAAGCCAGCTGAAAGTTTGCAGTTAGGTAGTGGCACTGTGTGGCAAATGGCCCTTTATTGCTTATGCCAACCTACTGGAGTTATTTTTCACAGTGGTTTTTCTCTTCTGAAGTTGAACTGCAGCAAGGTGAGTGATTATCAGAGGCACAGCAAGTTCCTCGATACAGTCAGCTTGGGGAAGAGATTATTCCAAGGCATGCAAACACATGGAGAGAAGAGAACAGTTTTCCAAAGCCAACAGATTTCTTTGAAGAATTTATTCCCCTAAGGTGATCCCAAAGCAACAGATTAGAGTCATGCCATTCTCTCTAGAAAGGGAAACATTACCTGTTATAAAGCAGAATCATTATAGCATTTATTCAAAGGCTGATGCATGGAAGGATGCATTCCAGGGGAAAAATAGGACATAGTTAAAGTGAGAGTCAGCATCAAAACATTGTTTCTGAATGGAATAAAGGACACATTTCATAAAACAACAAAGCATGTTTTTTTTTTTTTTTTTTGCAGAAATCTTCTACATGTTTATTTAAAGGCATTTGTCAGTTCATCCCACATTTTTGGTGTCACACAACCTCCTCTTCTTTGTACGGATGAAAAGATAAATTCATAAGATGAGGTTGGTGAAGAGAATCTTTCATTTTCATGTATAGCACAAAGAGCCAAGTTGTTTAAGGACCCCACCACATACCTTCACACTTTTAAAATGCAGTGTTTACTGTTTTCACACTTTTAAAATGCAGTGTTTACTGTTAACATTAAAAACAAACAAAAAACACAACAACAACAAGCAACAACAAACTGGGCTATAAAGTGTACAATGTTGTCTAAAATCCAAGTAATGATGGAAAAGGTGATTAACTGACTTTAGTTTCATATATCTTCCAGAGACCCAGATCGTACAATGCTCACTCTTTTTCCAGTTCAAGAGTTTTAACTGCCATCTATATTTTATCATTAGTTTGTAACATTAACTTTTGTAACTTTTGGTTATTATATTACACATGACCTTCAAGATATAGCTTCAGAAACTGCTGAGTACCAGGAAAAGACATGTTTTGTATATATTTTTGTTTTTCAGAATTTTTAGAGAAACTATTATGGGTACTATTGGTTCTAAGAATAAAGAAACACACTCCAAAACTGAATAATACTTTTCTCTGCCACCAAGAGATGCCAGCACATACTGTCCTTCTTAATCTCTTGCCACACTGCCCTTTGCTGGGATTAAATTTCAAAACAATGATTTGTTTGCATTTTCCTGTTGACACATAACAGCAAGGAGTTAGGGAGTGGTCGAGCACTGGTCCAAAATGGGCTTTTTGCTGTAAGAAAGAATATTGTAGGACAGGTTAGATCAATATTAACACCAACATCATAGTCTACTGAATCCAAGTATGTTTTCAAATATTTCAAGATATAACCAGAAAACTGTGAAGAATATTTTTTTAGTACTGTGATAAAATATATTTTCTCTCTCATTTTATCAATATATCTTCTCTCTCTCCCTCCCTTTCTTCCCTCCCCCCCTCTCTTTCTCTCTCTCTTCTCTCATTCTCCTCTTCTCTCTGAGACCGTGTGTAGGGCTGGAAATATATAGTGTGGATGATGGGTGGAGGTGTATTGTAGGTGAGTATTCTCCAAAGGTGCTTCTAAATTTCATTTGATTAGTTCAAGTATTTCAATATAAACATTTTTTTGAGGAGAAAACTCCCATATGTAAATTGAACTGTTTAGGTTATTTTACCATAGAATAGCTAAAATGGAAGCTCATTAAAATAATTTTTCAACTCTGATTATTTTGTGTAGTTTTCCATTAATAATACTAATACTAGCTAACCCGTGCATTCAAAATATTAATATAATTTTAAAATTAGTGAAACCAGGTGACAGGAAAATTGAAGTATTTATACAACCACCTCTCCATTTATCTTTGTAAATATTTTATTTACAAAACCATCGCAAATAAACTTAAGGTGGGAAAAATAATTTTCAAGTTAGATAGTCAAAGAAAATGTAAAATATGTCATGTCAAGTAATGTACTAATATCTAAATCTACACGTATTTATACATATGAAGATTTTGTACAGAGACTTTGCCTTTAAATATTACTTCTTTATTCACTTAAAAAAATCTTAGTTGTGGTCATAGACGTGGGTCATATTTAGAAGGGAACCTACTGAAGGCACAGATTCTAGCGTCCTAAGACTGTGCACCGTACCACAGACACATTCTTACTAATGAAAAGAGAGACAGTTTATTTAAAAAAGACAAAGACACTCCTGAGAGTGATGGTGTGTTCATTAGCTGGAGAAAGGCATTTGCTTAAAAGTGCGGAACTCAAAGGGCATGGCCCTTTATACGACCTTCATGAAACTATTTTTCAAAATGTTTTGAAATGATCACCTCAGCTCTTCCAGAAATAAAGACATTTCCACATGTATTTAGACACGTGGGAACATGGCTAACTATTTGCATTCTAACAGTGAGGATTTTTCTCTGTGATATTTCTCTCACCCTTTAAATGTCCTTTTCTGTTTAAATTGCATGAATATATAACCTAATGGTCATACATAACATGCTGTTGTCAAATGATGGTCCCCTTTCAAAGATACTTTAACTGGCTGCCAAAAAAAAAAAAAAGAAAAAAAGAAAAAAGAAAAGAAAAGAAATGAAATGAAAAAAAGAAAAGAAAAAAGAAAAGAAAAAACGTGTGGCTGGTGAGGCAGGATGGAGAGATGGCTCAGCGGTTAAGAGCACTGACTGCTCTTCCAGAGGTCCTGAGTTCAACTCCCAGAAACCACAATGGTGGCTCACAATCATCTGTGATGGGATCTGATGCCCTCTTCTGGTGTGTCTGAAGACAGCTACAGTGTGCTCATAAAATAAATAAATGTTTAGAGAGAGAGAGAGAGAGAGACAGAGAGACAGAGAGAGACAGAGAGAGAGAGAGACAGAGAGACAGAGAGACAGAAACAGAGAGAGACAGAGAGAGAGAGAGAGAGAGACAGAAACAGAGAGAGACAGAGAGAGACAGAGAGAGACAGAGAGAGACAGAGAGAGACAGAGAGAGAGACAGAGAGAGACAGAGAAAATTTTTTCTAAGTTTTCAGAGCTTCTAACTTCCCTTATCCTGATTTTCTGAATTTAAAATTAAGTGCATTGTGATAATATTAGTGAAATTTAGGAACCATGTCACAACAAACTAGGTATAGTCACCTATTCCCAGGATCACAATTAAAGAGATGACTGATTAGGAAAAGCAGAATAAACTTTAATCAATACATACTTGAAAGAGTGGATAGAGATAGATTCTGTGATCTATCTTTAGGGCTCTGATCTGTACTCTCAGTTTAAATAAAAGAAGTCATGGGTGACAAGAGACAAGGAACACTAACTCTGCTGTTCTAGGAAAGCTGCACTGTGATTGCTTATTATTCCCATGTGTCAGTTTTAGTTTATTTGTGTAATCTGAAGAATACTTCATTGCTTGAGGGAGCCAACTGTCTCTCTTGTGATGATTCCTCCTGCTTCAGGATGCAACATCAACGTAGATAGTCCATTGTCTTCAAAGGAGACATTCGGTCTGCTGGCTCTGGGACACCCTGGCTTAAATCTAGTCTTGGCCCTGCTATTGAAAAGTAAGGGATCAAGGCATGATGCCTTTGTATCTAGATCATTTAAGGTACACTATGTGAGATATCTATTAATTCCACTAATTGTATGTATTTGTGTTGTAGGAAAACTATCTGAGAAATAATAAACAATTACAATTAAAGCAATCAAAATTCTTCCTCATACTCTTTAATAAAGTGCTAGTCACTGAAAATGTAATGTGAAAAAGCAGGCAACTGCTGCCTTCATTTAATAAAGCTTGGTTGTTTTACATTTTTATTTGTTGAGTAGATCACTATTTACTTTAATTAAATAACTAAATTAATCTCCTTTAGTTTGTACTTGAGCAGAATTATGGATCATATCTTACTATATTAGGGATAGTACCCAAAAGATGATATATCTTAGGTTACCACTGAGCTATGTTTCTAAACATTTATTTTTAAATTCTAGTCAATTTAATTCCTATTCCCTAAGATAATACCAATATTGTATTGTATTGTATTGTATTGTATTGTATTGTATTGTATTGTATTGCATTGCATTGCATTGCATTGCATTGCATTGCATTGCATTGCATTGCATTGCATTGCATTGTATTGTATTGTATTGTATTGTGGGACAGTGAAAGGATAGTATGGTTTCTGGTTGAGCACTGGCTAGAGATGGCCAAGGACCCAACTGATATCCCTGCAAGGGATGGCATGCATTTCACCCAGAATCCAGGCTCCTGACAGAAGGCTGAAGACCTCCACTGATCTGCACCTTTCAGACACACTCCTACCAGCACCTCCACAGGTAGAGGATGTGACTACAAGCCGCAGAGCCTCAAGAGATCTCCATATTAAAGAGATACCTAAAGGCCAGAGGCCATAGCCAATTAAGCATTCCTTCCCAGACCCTCCTCCTTGCAAAAAATATTTAACCTCAGGCCTGCCCTCAGGACACGGGATACAACTTGATCCACTTTCCGCCATGACAATAAACCTTTTAAAACCATAGACTTCCTCTTGTATTTGGGGCCCACTGCGGAGAACCTTAGAGGGGACCATCAACTAATGAGCTGCTGCCGAATCTCCGTAGAGGACTTCTCTGTGTTCCAGCCACTGAGACTGCCAACTCAAGCAAGCTAGCTGAGCCAGCCATGACCCAGCCAAGAGAGTTGCAGCACTTTGCGGAGCTTCTCTCCCTTGTCGTTTCGGCTGTGTGCAAGTTCAGCCTGTATGCCCCGAGTCTCTTCCAAGGCTCCCAACCGAGCCTGGGAGCCCAGGAGTCTGAGACCTGTCAATTTCCTTACTCCTTCTTGCCCACGGGTCCCCACCCAAGAGCTCTGCCTCCACTGGTCTCAGACTGAGATCTCCCCAACGCCCCGAGCAGAGTTCTTTGACTTTTCACAGCCCAATGTCTGCTCAGCGCCACTTGAAGTGAACTCAGCCAAATTCCTACGCTTCTACCCTCTGATCACAGTTCCAGCTGACTGGGGCTACAGACGTGCAGGAACCACAACCAGGACCCAAGCCCAGTCATGAGCTGTAGCCCCCACACTGCATATTATTGTATTGTACTGTATATTATTAGATAACTGGAATTTAGTAATTATTTAATGAAATACACTGATGTATTGTTTTAGAAATAGTTTCATTTCTAAGGTCTGGTGATACAAAGATGAATGAACCCTGTATCCATATTTTTCATGAAAAAAGACTGAATTAAACATTCCAATATTGAAGTAAAAAAACTATATTTTGTGGTCATACTGCATAGCTTAGAGATAGTACACAATAGGATATGAATCCTTCTGAAAATTAAGCAAAGCCCTTAAGTAAGTAGCTGCATAGTTCTCTATATCATAGATGTCGAGTCACTATAAACCTCTTGATTCACTGCATTTTTCTCTGTGCATAACCATGGCTCATGTTTAATAGATGAAAAGGGGCACTTTCGATGGAGGAAAACCTTTAACCTAACTGCTATTAAAAGAAGCTGAAAGAAGCTCAAAAGAAGATGGAGAGAGTGAGAAGGAGAAAAGCTAGCAGGCTTCGATGCCAGGAAAGGGTGCAGTATGAACTGAGACCCTAAACACCAAGTGCAAATAAATGTTCTCTACACAAAATTTAATAAAGGAACCAAAAATATAGAGCAACATGGAAAGCAAATACAAAATTAATTATAAATGAGGTAGTCATAGGGTCACATTTACTGAATAAAGGTCAAAATAAAATCATGGAGGAGAGTTAATTAAGTTACCATAAAAATCAATGCACTCGAGCTTGGCAAAGAATCTTTTTGCCATTACAATGTAGATCATGAGGGAGAAAAGGTATCTTATACAACAACAGCTAAATTAAAGTAGAAAAAAGGGTTTATGTTAGGTGTCAAGAAACAGGTTATTCTACTTTTCAATCTAACTGGCAAAAAATATAACACTAATTTCGAGAAAATATACTTTATATTTGCTCCCCAATGGAACAAGAAAAACAGAAATCTCTTTCAGCTTCTTACCATTTATCTTTCTATAAAAGACATAATAAGAGAAGGAAAGTAACCATTACTTACCCAGATCCATAGAGTATACACATACGATTCCTCCACTGTCACCAACTAGAACATTCTTTAGCACATGAACACAGGTCAATGTCTGTATCAAAGCCATACTGTCTAAACTTGACTCAGTATGAAGATTCATATTTTTATGAAAAAATGAAAATGTGGTAAACTAAAAGTATGCTTTTTTTTTTTAAGACAATACTGTCGGATGTTATATGTATAAAGAGAAAAGTGAAGATACAAGAGAGAGGGAGAGAGTGAAAACCAATCATTCCCATGGAGAAAAGTAACAGTCTGTATCGTCTGAAGAAGAATGGAGAAGTGGAAAAGAAACTTTTATGCACTTTGTTAATGGAGTCATTATCAGCATACAATGTATACTTCTTTTTGTTTTACAGAACTCAAGCAACTTCAGATGTTTTCTCTGTCCTGTGTTAACAATTCAGATATGTTGCAGTTACTAAGTCCTATGGGTCAGAAAGGCTTTGAGAAGATAGAGCTATGGAAGTCAAAGGCCAGAAACGAATGAGTCTGGGATGGCCAAGATGCTCAGCTGAACATGATCACGGGCAAACTAGGCATGGATGTGTTTCTATGAGTTAGACCAATCCAGTGCTGTGGAATTTGCACAACTCCTCTTGTAGTTGTTCCTACCCACTTGTGTAAGTCTATTTTGTGTGATTTCAGCCTCACTGTTTTCATGATAATACTAATACCATAACAGGATATATGAAATCATTGACTCAAAAGGTTCAATCAAAGTATTTCATTTCAGCTTTTAGTAAGCAAACAGAAAAAGTATCCGGTAGTGGCAAGGTGACTTTGTGGGTAAAGGATTACTGCACGAGCATATAGGTATGACTTTGAGTAGTAGACTCTGCAGACAAGTGGATGTTACTATCTGTCTATATGCTCAATATTCTTAAGGCAACATGAGATTCTTAGACAAACTATTTCTAGAAGTTCATGGGACAAAAACCCCGGTATGGGAAGAGGCAAACTGCAAGAAGCCCTTTCTCAAACAAGACGAATGCCAAGGACATTCAGACACCTGCAGTCGCTCTCTGCACTCCTCACATGTACATGTATGCCCTCACTCACACATGTACACACATGTATACTGTCACAAAGATTAGGAACAAAATCTGTGGCCATTTCTTTTTATAATAACTAAAGTCACTTTCTTCTAAATAACATAAAAAAAAAAAAAACAGCACACAGCTTGACTAAGGGAGTCAATCAAATGCTTGTCCACTGGGAAACTCTGCACATCTCAACAAAATTACACACTGCTAGAATTGCCATTGTGAAGCAAAGGTGCTTTGCTCTTTTGGTCAGTTACATTGTGTGCACTTATTCACCACAAAAGAACAGAATACATTGTAGATTTCAAATTAGGAAAATAATTGCTTTTCTTCTTCATTCATGACTCACATGTACTTTTGTCTGCATTCTGTCCATCTTCACCTATTAATACTCTCTCTTCATTTTTTTAAAAGTTGCACTATATTAACATGTTATCGCTATTTGAATATATACAACACACTATTATCTTAGATCACACGTACAGTAGAACATGGGAGTATTTCTTTCCTGAGCTTAGGTCTCCATATTATTCTTTATAATTCTATTTTTCTGCAAATTTTAGTAGTACATTTTTCTTTATAGCTGACCAATGTTCCATTTGTACAGCCAGTGCATTTTGAAATGGTGATGACTAGGCTTTCCTTAATATAACTTTTTAAGCCCAGGCTCACGGGAATTTTAGCAGTTTCGGTTTCTGTTTTGTATCTTTAGCTCTTCAACATTTCCTCTTCAGGATCTTTGTATTTACTCTAACCTGTTTAAAATCTTATTTTAATGGAACTTATTTGTCTTTCAAAGCTTGGTTGTAATATATGTCTCTCAAAAGGATTAGTAAAACAAAATTAAGAAACAGGAAAGTGTATAACTGTCTCCCAGACTAGATCTTGTGCCCAATGTCAATTCACTGAGTGCCACACATTTGTTTGTTGTGTAATGTTTAATTAAAAATTTTAAAACAATCAACATATTTTTCAGAATCTCAAGTACAGGGTAAGCTTCATCAAATAAGCGAATCAATGTCAGCCTTGCGCTCTGCTGATCTTCTAGTTTCTCACACGTGGATATTGCCAAGGAAAAGCACAATAAACTATGGACATCTGCAGGTCATTGTTGAGAGTCAATGTAGTGTAGTGTAATGTCTAGTGTTACATGGTTAATATGGAACTATAAAATTTATTCATCCACATATATTTGAAACATATTCCAGTTGCTTCCAACAGCACTTGATAGAAGAATTCTTCTAGCTTGTGTAAACTAAGCCTTCACCCTATAGGAGAACATGAGTGAATAAAAGAAAGGAAAAAATGAAAAAAAGGAAAGGAAAGGAAAGAAGAAAAGACACACATAGAATAAAACAAATTATACTAATAACAAAACTCAGGAAAACAAATTGTATTTCAGCACTTGAGGATACTTGTTTTGGCTTGAGGATACTTGTTCAGCACCTACCAGATACTTGTTTTGGCTATGATAATGTTTCTTCAAGGAAGCTATCAGAGTATCTCTGTAGGTGAGTATGCTATGGTATAATGACATGCTGATCTTGGATGTTGTATCCTGGAGTCAGGTCAGGGATACCAGCTGTGATAAATTGTAAAGTAAGTATAGACAATTTGACAAGTCAGGCAGGGATGTGTGTGTTGGAGTGCTCCAATATCTTGTTCTTAATTTTGTTTCTCAGGTTGTTCAAAGATAATCAAAGAGCATGCAGATGAAGAGGCTGGGAGTAGGACAATTGCAGAGACTATTTTTCACTTCATGGGTATATTATTCACAACATTACTGTTCTGTGTTTTTCTTTGTTTGTTTTCTTGTCAGAATCTCAGTTGTTCAATTTTACTAGTGAAAGCTCGGGAGCCAGATGCTAAGGTAGAACCCTGCTAGATCACAGAGTGAGAGGAAGCATCCAGCTGACCTTCTTCCTCAGCCTAAGTCTCACCACCACTGCTCTGTCTCATGCCATCTCAAACCTGCCTTCAAACTGAACATCCCTCCATTCTCCATCCTGTGCATCTCTATCCACCTTTCTAACTCCTCCTTACTCTCTATGGTTTTTTTCCTTAATAATTCTATGTACATTTCTTGTTAACTGGTTGGTTGTTCTGCCCCTTTACCCATTTTTTTGACTTTATTAATCCTGTTTACAATATTTAGGCAGAAAGCTCTGGGATTAAATGTGTGTGCTAAGGCTGAGCCACGCCACCACTTGAAACATGTTTTACCAGTAAATAACACAGTCTTGGAGTTCAAATATCTTGCAACAGTTCTGATCATCAATTTCTATGACATCGTTTTGTTTTTATGTTTGTGAATATGTTTTTCTCCTCCTAGAGCCACGCCTGCTTCCTCTAACAGTTCCCACAACCAAAGGTTTCTGCAAGGCACAGCGAAACACACATAGGATCTTCATGGCGACTCAACTGAGCCATCTTTGAATTGATGCCAACCAATAGAATTTTGCAGAACGTAGAAATGCAAGACCAAGAGGGTACATTGAATGGCAGGGTAAAAATAAAAGTGTTAATTAATACACTTTGAATATGTGGATTTTATATAGGACAAGTCTAAAAGTCTACCATTCACAAGAAGAAACAAAGTCACTTACTGATTCAAAATAAGTTGTATCATGTGAGGCTCTTCTAGAATTTTAGGGATTTGTGGATTGATGTATAAATAAAATGATGGAAATTTCCCATCATCTACATTCAAATTTGTCTTGATATCGCATGGAAATAGGCTTGGTATTTCTGTCCCCACCCTAGTCAAGTCATAACCAGCTCTAAACTCTACCATTTTATAGTCAGATCCCTTCATTCCATGTAAGATGGAAATGAAGAAAGTAAGCAGTAGCATCCCAAAGAAGCTTTCCTCGAGCCCACGTTTGGATATAAGGGAGATGGGTTCTGGGATGGCTGATGAGGACCAAGAGGTAAAACTGAAGCCTAGAAAGCTGTGCACAGGAAGGCTCAGGGAGGTGACACAGAGTATCATGCTTTCTGTACTAAGCAGGATTTACTCCTTGTACTAGAGTTGTTTTTGACATCACAATCTACCAATGTACACTGGAAATCCCTGTACTCTGTGCCCAAAATGTTTCAGAGGTGCACATTGCCACTGTCCTAAAAAGATCACCTATAGCTCCAGTTCGACATAAGGGCTCAGTGAATACTGTGGGTAATCTTGGGAAAAACAACCATGTAACCTGTCATAATCATTTGTCAAAGCAGCTTGTACTGGTTGGAAACTTCAGAGCAGAAGACAAGGTCCTCCTGCTCACTGCCTTTCGGCTTCAGTTTCAGTTCCACACATTGTAAATGAAGACTCAAAGGACTACAGTTGCTGACTGAGGTGACTGGAACCTGTTCTTTATACCCATCACATACTCAGATGTCTGAGAAATAAAAAAAGTAAAATAAGCAAGACAGAATTCTCAGTTCATTTATGAATCTTGTCTCTGCTGTATATTCTTTACTGCCTTGCCAGTCATGGCTGGCTACTGACCTTTGAACCTTGCCATATCAGCTTTTCTTTCCCATACCTATATTAACTAGTAGAAGAAGTCTTATACAGACTGCAGTATATTTGCATGGCAATGACATTAACTTTTCCCTCATTTTGATGCTTGTAATGGCAAAAGGCTATGGTGTACCAGGTGTCAGATCATATTCTCCAGAGTGAACTGTATTTATATTATAAAGAATAGGTTTATAGAAGATTCCGAGACAAATTGAGATGAGCTGTTGCATTAAGGGGATTGAATGAATAAGAGTCAGAGACAATAGTTTATTAGATGAGAAAAGTGAACTTATCTAATAATTTAGCCACTCATGCCTCTTTGTCATTAATTTTTAAATTTTTATTTTGTTTTACACTTCCCTGTGCTAAGTCAGCTTCCTGGGAGTTCTGGAGTTTAGGCTTTAATTTAATGCACGAGTCCATTGTCAATAACAACCTTGCCTTTATAGACAAGAAGCAAACAGCAATCAAATTTAATATGATTAGTGCATTGGATTTTCAAAGTGAGCCTCAAAGGTTGACGTTTAGGAACTTGAAATACATCTGGATAAGACACAACACACACACACACACACACACACACACACACACACACACACACACACCACATATATAACAACTGATACACCCTCCCTTTTATGTGCACACATACACATGAAGAAGAGGATGAGGAAGAAGCAGAGAAGGAAGAAGAGAAAGAGAAGAAGAGGAAAAACAGGAGAAGAAACAGAGGATAGGCAGGAGGAATAAGAAGAGTTAAAACAGAGAAACAAAATTTACTTAAAAACAAACAAGAAGTTCAGTGAGATGGTTCAGTGGTCAAAGGAACTCACTACCACATGTAATGAACTACACTCTACTCCCTGGCCCTATATGGTGGATGGAGATTACTGACTCCCAAAATCTATGTACTCTTTGACTTAGCACCATGGCATGTGTGTGTGTGTGTGTGTGTGTGTGTGTGTGTGTGTGTGTGTACATGCAATTCAAATGTAATTAAAATAAATAATGAAATAAAAATAGATGAAAATATAATTTATTAAAGTAACAGGGCCTGCTGTGATCTCAGCAGAACTTGAAGAGGTTGCATATGAGCTGGCCTTGCAGAGAGTAGAAAGAACTGGGACAGTATTTATGACTGTCAGATTTCAAACCCCATGTTCTGACTCCTAACCTAAGCGAAAGAGATTTGCTGGTATCTGCTCTCTGCAACTAAGGAAGTCATCAGTGAAAGCCATATAAAGAAGATATGTTGTAAACAACAAGGAGGGAGGCACAGCAAGTGTCAGGGAAATTATATATATTCATGACTCTTAAAGAAAAGTGGATGACCAAAATATCTGAGCCTACTTTCCTGACCTAGCCCAAAGTCATTTCCATGTCTGAAGCCTACTTTCTTGTTCTAGCCTAATAGATTCTCTCCTGCAATTACTTTTTTGTTCTCCTGATAAGCCCTTAGAAACAGAGATCACAGGAGTGCTCATGGAGTTTTGTTTATTGCCTTGTTTGTTCTTTGACTATTTGTGTTTATTGTCTTGCTTGTTCTTTGACTATTTGCACCTATTGTATTGCTAGTTCCTCAACCAAGAACTGACCTTAATACTTGCATGTAATTAAAATGGTATAAAAGCAAAAAGGAGGAGGGGGGATGGGATAGGAGGTTTCTGGGGAGGGGAATTGGGAGAGGGATGACATCTGAAATGTAAATAAATAAAATATCCAATAAAATAAGATAAAAAATGAAAGAAAAAAGAAAAAGAAAGAAAGAAAAGTAGAAATGGACCCAGATCTTTGAAAGTGGCATTTTACACAACCTGAATGCTTACATGGTCTTTCAGAATTACTATGCATCTCTGGATTTACTTAGAATTTACTCAGCATCTTTTATTAGATAAATCCCCATCAGAGTTGTCACAGAGCCCTGCCTTATCTGTCTCTATGTTCGTGCAACACTGTGCAGTTTTTCTGTATGATCCATACTTCAGTTCATTCAGTCCCACAAAAAATCGACAGACCTGAAAATACATCTACCATTCTTCATCTCATAAATACTCTTTTTTAAAACTAAAGCCTGTTTTCTTAATTTTAGTTAATAGTCAGTAATCCAAATTGAAAATCATTTTACCGTTTTTTCTAGGCTACTCCATGTTCCTTTTAATGTAATAGCTGATATCATAATCTAATTTAAAATAAATCATATTTAATACTACTTAGCTTCTTCCTCAATCTATCCTTGATGACTTGCTTGAGACACTTATACTTATGTGAAATACCAGATTGTGTTTGTATACTTATATGTTGTCACATTCCCAGTCCAACTACAACATCTATTTCCCCTTGTCCTATCTTGCTATTAAGCTGCTCTTATATTTTGGCTCAGTTCTCATTAGGGGAATATCATGTTAGTATCTTCTGGGTAGTCACTTACAGATGTGTATCTAACCCATAATATGCCACTGTTCATTCACATTAAACTGCCTTTCCTACCTGATTAACAGCTAGCTCCTGAATGGGTAAAAAGTCACAGGTAGGACAAGGTGGATTGGCCAGTACAATAGCCCTTTTATTGGTACTTAAGTTTAATTTCACAGAGTACCAGGGTCATGACTGTACAAGATGAGAAAGTAAAATTCCCTAGGAGTTTAGTATTGCTAGAGAATTGAGACCTCTGCATGGATGAATGGCTTTGGAGTCAAACATGCAAAGCAACAAAAGTGTTCTAGAGGCAGAGAAAGGAAGACCTATTGTGCCAGTCATTCACTCGTTGCTCACTGGATGCTTTAGAAGTCTTTGGGGCAAAGGACTGAATCACACAAAGGACACATGAATGCTCAGGTACATGTAAACTCTTTTAGTCTTTAAGTCAATAGAAATATCTTACAGATGCATAATAAATAAAGACAGAAAAATGCAAGGCCAAGCTTGATTGGCTAAAAGTATTAGAAATGAGAATGGAAGAATCTATTTTGCCAGTTATTCTGGCATACATAAAAGGCAATGTAATTTATGGCTAGATAAAGTTGTTAAAATGAAGAAAGAATATATATATATATATATATAGATATAGATAGATAGATAGATAGATATAGATAGATAGATAGATAGATAGATAGATAGATAGATAGAGATAGATAGATAGATAGATAGATAGATAGATAGATAGATATATGGCAAAATATATTTCTATTATCTAACACAAAGGGATCTGAGTCTTAAAGATGCATGAACTCCAAATTAGGCTGAGTAATACATTATGAATGCTCTAGTCTGATATTCAGTTTTGTCCGGAAAATAGACTAATAGTCACTATCCTGCAATTTCAATATGATGAAGAGAGAAAATTGTCCTGAAGATTTGATTATATTTGGAAATTCTAGGATTGATAAAGATTTCCTAAGAATTATGTAGAGAATAAGAAGGTAAGTTCATAGAGAAGATTTATACTTAGAAGATGGACAAGTTCAAGGTGAATGTAACTTTTGGGAAACTCTCGCAAGTTACTTGTGTAAAGAAATGCTGCCTAAACCAATGGAATCAGAGAAAAGAACAATTTAAAACTAGAGATTTTACCAAACACTAAAACATGCCAGGGTGCATCAAACATGTAAATGTAAATCACAGAAACAGAAGGAACCCAGCGGAAAACAAATGGAGCCATGAAAATACAAGCAAGCCTGTTATCTGAATCTAATCTATGCATGCAAACATGCACATGGTGAATTTTCAGACAGAGGGAGTCTACATTCCATTATATTAAGTCAGATAAACAATAATAAAATCGACCCTTCTAAAACCTCCAGCTAATTTCTCCAAATGTCGATACGTACTCCAAATGAGCAATAAACAACCCTCTAAGGATTTTCCCATAACATAAAGCATTTAAAATATCAATTACCTAATAATTTAACACTTAATGAACTCATTAGTTGAAATGTTTATTATGCAATGATATTCTTTGATATTCAAAACAAATTATATTTCATTTCTACACTGCAATGAGCATAAGCTACAATGTAAATAAAACCTATTAAATATTTTGTAATAATCACATTAAGATGCAAATAATACTTAGCAAAAAAGAAAGAGAAAAAAGACATTTTTAAGATCATTGTTGAATATTATTTGAAAAAATATTAGCATGAGATTTCAAGGCAACAGCAGACATAGTCTCTAGGCACTATCACTGTAGAGGGACGCAGAGTCAAAACATATGGATGTGTCATACAGAGAGTGTGATACCACAGAAGTAGAGCTAAAATATCATCTCAGAGTATCCCATGTTCTGTAACTTTAATGATTTTGCTAGGGCACATATATAAAATTACTACAGTAAAATGTCTACTTGGGCTTAGTAATCAAAGGCTGTCTTCTTTGAATACGTGAAAAGAAGTAGACCATCACGTGCTCAATCAATATTACAAAGAGAATAGAATAAGGGATTGGATATAGTATGTTCTTGGTATGTGCAAAGTCCTGGCTTTATTCTAAATCACTAAACAAACAATAAAGTTAAAATGAAAAGACCTAATTGAGAAAGAGACATGTCACTTGGATCACAGGCAAATACTAGCCTTAATAAAGAATGAGGAAGCAAGTTTGTAGAAGTTGGACATGGTAGTACTTGCCCAGAATCCTGGAGGAATAAGAAAAAAGATCAGGGGTTGAAGGACAACTCTAACTCTACAGTAAGTCTGAGGCTATCCTTGAAGGCTACATAAAACCTCATTTCTAAAGATCTGAAACTTTGGCACCATTAAGAGTCTCAACAGTTAAGAATACTTATTACTCTTGCAGAAGACTAGGGATTGCTTCCAGAACCCATGTGGCTACTCAAAACTACCTGTCACTCCAAATCCATCATCATCAATCCGCTGGCTCCTTTCTTCTTATGGTCAAAATAGCTCCTTCTGCTTTCATTTTGCTACACATTATCTATTTTCTCCCCACTCCTGAAACTTCTTCCTCACATCTCAAAGTCTCCCCTCAACTCTCATATGCATATACAAGTGAAATGGTCAGTATAGGGTCATCAATCATTTTATACGGTATGGTCATATAATATCTCTCTATAATAGGTAGATATAGGCATGGATATGGATATGGATAAATATAGAGTTAAAGATAGATGCGATTTTAGAGTTCACATATAAGAGAAAAACTTGGCTTCTGTGTTACTTAGTATAGTTATTTCATTTAGCATAATAATCTCCTGTTGTAGCTATTTCCCAACAAATTTTGTTTTACTATTCTTTAGGGATCCATAAAATTCCCTTCTATCTGTACTATATTTTCTTTATCCACTCATTTATCTACTAGAGTGCATGCAGGCTTCTAAGCTACTTAGAGTAGTGCAGTCATAAAAAGTATCTCTGGGCTCTGTTGACTTAGGAATCATTTGTTTTCTTCCCATTACCACAATAATGTTAGCACACATACATCAGATAAATTTATTATGGATAATCACCCTTATCCTCCTCATCATCATCACTGCATTCAGTACCAGGGTTTAAACCAAGCCCTCACAAATGCATCACATCCCTAGCCCTGCATATGTTATTTCTAACTTGGATATTTGCTGTTACTCTTGACTTTTCTTCCTGAGTTGTTTTTTCCACAGCTGATGCATGTGCCAGGTCACTGCTAGAGTAACCAGCTCTCACTGCAAAGTTCACAAAGTTCCATCTCTTAGGAAAAGCTTTAATAGCTTCTTGGAAAATTCAGAGTGAACTCCAAGCCCTTGTTTCTTCTGATGGACAATGGACGCTGCAGTCCCCTTACCCTCCCCTTACACACACACCACCTACCATGTTCAGACCATCTAATTCTTACTCCTTGAGAATAATCTCACAAATTATCCCTTAGGAAGCCATTCTTACTCAGATTTACTCCCACTAGTTAAGAGACTGGGGGAAAAACAAAATGTTTTTCCAGCTCATCACCTCTCTATAAGTATGTGGCACCCATGAGAGAATCACATAAGTGATTTCTTGGGGAACTGGGGAAGACGTGCTCTCCACTTGAGTTTTATTAGTTTTTCCATCTAGGAAAAGCAGTAGCTAGAGTTTCTCCATTGATTGTCATGAAGGGATGGCCAGGAAAATAGCAGATATTGTTTCTGCTGTTAACATTGTTGAGTCACTAAACTTACACTAACATCATTCACAAGGAGAATCTACTTACATGAGGAAAATTCATAGCTAATCCCCTAGTAAGCTTATTGTTTTGATGTTCTGTGCTTTCAGGCAAAACTTTCATTCTCTAGTATTCAATGTTTAATCTTTTTGTCCCTAAAGAATAATTTCTGATAAAATAACATCTCTGTAATTAAAACTGAGTAAACACAGTAATATTGTGAATGAATGAATACACACTAAGTTGTATATTCTGTTTATAGTATTTATAACATTAAACAGGGCAAATTAAGTTACATTGTTTCACTTTATGAGTAGTAAAATACATATTCATCTTTTGATGAATATAAAGCAATCCTGAAAAATATATAAATCAGTTTAACTTGCAAATTGGATTTATAGATAGATTTTTATTTTTCCCAATATAATCTTCTAAATTTTTTTGTGACAATCTTTTGTTAATTCTTTACTCAAATTTATGAATAATGTTTAAAGAATTGAATCTCAAGAGGGATTTACATTAAACAGAGTATGATTTATAATATTATTATATAAGAGTTAAAATTTTTGGGTTTAGTTTAGCTAAGAAAGAATAACATCATTTTTTTTTTACTACAAATGTATCCAATATGAAACTCAACTAAAGATATTAAGATGATTTGTTTTATTCAAAGACTAAGACTAATATAAGAATATTAGGGTGTCTCTGAGAAGTACAAATTCTTTCTTAGGGTGCTAGGTTCTGTATAGAGAGTAAATGTGTATACTTGGCATGAACATTGCCATGTCAAGGATTCAGTGCCTCAGACACCAGAGCATAGGAAGGCCTCTGTTGAACCAGGGTTAACTGGATGAAAGGTCTTCCTCTGGTCTGGGTACAGTCAGTTGGCAGAGCATGCAGAAAGCATAAACACATTAACTGCAGCTTGAGACTGTTCCCCTACAGAGATCCTCTGATGAGATCAGCTAACCTACTACTCAGTCAGCTTAGATCTCATACATG
>JANHMN010000001.1:8463880-8563484 GCA_030674055.1 Rhabdomys pumilio
CTCTCTCTCTCTCTCTCTCTCTCTCTCTCTCTCTCTCTCTCTCTCTCGTGTGTGTATGTGTGTGTGTGTGTGTCCCCGTATTAACACTGAAGTCCATGTGGATGTCCCTGGTCTGTGCTACCACCTGAAACCACGTTGACGTCTGTGGGCTGTGTTGCCCACACGCCAACAATCATGTTCATGTGAGTAGTATATGCAGACACGTGAGGACACATTGATGTCTGTACTGAAAAGGATCACGTTCTTGTCTGTAGTCCTGCTGCAGCCAGAGTCCATGGTTATGTTCATGTCCTGTCTTACCACTGAAGGCTATGTGAATGTCTGTGGTCTATACTGCCAACCGATGCCACATTGATGTCCATGTGCCAAGCTACCACTGGGGAATATATTCTTATCTGTGGCCTGTGTCACTGATTTTGGCATATGTTGCTGCTCTGGGCTTTTATGGTATCCATTGCTTGAGTTACAACAGAGGTCTCTGTTAATGTCCTTAATCTCTACTGGCAGCAGAGATCATACTGAGGTCATGGCACATCCAGATAATGGAGACCATGTGTGTGTGTGTCTGTGCATGGTCCATGCTGTGCTCCCTCCAGAAATCATGTGGAAGTCTATGATCTGTGTTCCTTGTGAAGAGCAAGAAAGCTACTTTTGCAGTAGTATAACTGCAGACTCACTGTTGAGAAAGAGAGAAATAGAAGGTTTCTGTGACAACCCTCATCCCTTTATCCCCTATCCGCGAGAAAACCCCTAAAAAGAACTCTTAAAAATTGTGTTGAGGATGTTGAAGTATAGCTCTCTATAACTGATGGCTTCTTACAGGAGTGTGGTTGGGGAGAACTCAGTTTTGTTTAAGGGACTGCCAACCAGGAGTTTGACCATGATCCACTGAGTGTACGGACAACACAAATGGAATTTTTGTTGTTGCTGCTGCTCTTTTTGGGGAGAGAGAACACAAGGGTGAGAGGCAGACCTGGGATGATTGGGAAGTAAGTGTCATAGGTGTGCACGATGTGAAAAAAAAAAAAGGAAAGAAAAAAAACTTTGTATGTTTAAGATATACAGTTTTTTCACATGTTATTCATTAAGAAATAATCACTGGAGGCTGGAGAGCTGATTCAGTATTTGGAAAGCAATGACTGTTCTTCCAGAAGACCCACATAGAAGCTCACAAATACATGCAACTCCAGATCCAGGGGATCTGACATCCACACTTAGGCATAAATGCAGACAAAACACTGATGCACAGAAAGTAAAAGTAAATAAGAAATGATTTAAATGTAACAAAAAAAAAAAAAAGAAAGAAAAAGTCACTTTGCCTTTCCTAGTCTTCCTTTATATTCTGATGAGAATAGAAAATTCGTAGACTTTTGGCAAATTGAAGAATGTTTTAAATGATAACTCACCTTTGTATATATTTAATTTCTAGCTATTAATCAACATAGCTGAAACTGAACCTTACAGCAACATTTCTGCATGGTGTGCTCCCTTCACCCAACTCACTGCAAGAGTCTTTCTATTTCCTTATAATGTTTAAAAGTTTAGATTGCATATGTAATTAATGCATGAAGCTTTTCTCTTACTGTATCTGTTTATCTCATCATGTCTAAACTTTTTCTATTCATTCCACATAGGGAGTGCAGCAACACATCAAAAATATATATATATAACAGTTATATCCAAGTCCAATTTAGTGCGCCATTGAGCTCATAGGGTTTATAAAAATATGGTTAACTGATAAAAGCCTAAATGACCCTCACAAGCTACATAACAGATAAGTGGCCTCCACCAAGCTTGGGTAAAGACAAGAATACTACAGGGATGCAGTCCCCATCCTACTCAGTCTTCTGTTTCTTGGATGCTCTAGAATCCCCAGGACTGCAGTGCATGTAGGCAGGACTACATGAAGCTGAGGGGCGAGAAGACAAGAGGTATGTATGTCTTGTGGGTTGCTAGTCAGTATTTTTGTAGTAGAGTCTTACATGGATGTTAAGTATATGTTGCTTTATTCCATCCCCATGGTTACTAAAGGGGTTGTTATTTTTATATCTAAATCTCATATCAAGTTAACAGAGGAATTAAGTGACTTCCCTAGTGTCGCAATAAATAAATAAATAAACGTGTAGGTTTAGCAACTGGCTTACTGGCTATGTGCAATGGGGGTAATAACAGTCTTTGCCTGACAATTTTCAAGGTGTAGATTAATAAACCTTGCATGATATCAAGGCACCTACATGGTCTCTTTGAGGGAGACTGTGAAAAACATCCTGTCATTTTCATAGCATTATATCCCATAGAAAAAGCTGATATAGATGGCATCACAAAACACAAAACAATGAAATATTTTAAAAATCAAAAGTGATCAGTTTTGAGAATTTGTTACATATGTTTCTAATATAGTTTGCCAAACTAGTTATAGGTCTACTTTAATTTGTAATTGTGTGTATTTTAAACAACCAAATCCCCGAAAATCTATCAACTTGCTATTGAGGACTGACATGCTGTCTCTGGATCACTACTATGCCCAGGTTTTTTTAGAAACCTCAGATCTGTCATGCTATGACAGCTGGCTTCAGTGTAGGCATATTGTGTTAGAGGTCTATGCAGAAATTTCATCCAATAAGTTTCATTTGATTGATTGATTGACTGATTGATTAAAAAAGAAGCCAAAGGATTCTGGCTCCATCATCATTACCAGCCAGGCATCTTTCTGAGTGAGAGCAGCTCAGGAATCCTTCCAGTTGTGGTTTCTGAATGTATCTGTTATGTAAAGAAGCTAAATTTTATCTTTACTATACTGTAACCAGGCAAAACTTCTTTAGGTAAAAATTACAACTTTTACTTTGCTTCCTGTAAAGTTAACTCTTGTTAAAACCTAAGGTAGAAAGATAGGCAAGTTTGCCTAACACAAACTCAGATTCCCAAATACTGCTAAGGAATCTTGGAACATTTTATCCCGAAGTATTTATTATTACAATACTTGGTGACCAAATCGGCTCAGCCAAAGGATTATACAAATAGTGATTCACCATATATGTCAAAATATTTTCAATATAAATCACTGCTAAGTAACTTTTTGCTGCAATTGCCTCTCTTCAGTCTAAACAACTAAACTAAACCGAGTTCAAACAACTAGAACATTTCTAATCTTATCACCTCGGGTTTTCCCTTCAAACCTCTTCTTTGTCCTGTTTTTTTGTTTTTGTTTTTTTGTTTTGTTTTGTTTTGTTTTGATTCACAGAGCTTCTGTGGAAACACTTTTAAAAATGATGAAATTTAAGTCACACATAATATACCACTTTCTCACTGTGGACTTTCAATCCATTGCAAATTGTGCTTTTGCTATCTTCATTTTTTTATTCGCTAGTTAAAATATCACTGTCTAATTTTAGTGTCCAAGTCACAGTTTTATGTTCAATAATAGTATGTAAACTAAAACTTGTGCTTCCATAAAAAAATTTCTTCTGGAAAAAAAATATTGTAAAATAAGACAAAGACACTCCCACAGTTTCTTGCATTAGTATTCTGTATAAAGCAAAGCCAGCTGATCAGAGTGATGGAAAAGTGCTAGTCTGGTGAGGGAAATCCTCTATTGTGTGGTGAAAAGAGTACCTGGAAGGGTCAGACTGACATTTAGGTTACCAGAGGACCTTAACACAAATGGGAATTGTCATGGCAGTGCAGTTATATGCCTTACAAGTTTCAGAAGAGGAAAGGAAATCCATGACCATGGACCAACATCGAGGAGTTTAATATCCAAGGTAGGGCTTATGGGACCAGTCAGAATTTGTTTCCCATGCCAGAATATTGGGGCTTAAGTAGAGTGTGCCTTAATTAGCATTGTATTTATTCCTTAAATGAAGGATCACTGATGCTGACAAGAGAACACAGATGCAGGAAGTAAGTGCTTTAAAATAGCAAGTTCAGAGCTTTCTATAGTTACTGAAACAATGAATCCAAATGAGAATCGAATCATGTTTTGATCACAGTAAAAAAAAAAAATTCAGTGATGGTAAGAAATTATCACATCTCATCATATCCTTCAGAATTATATTCTACCTCATTGATAAATGTCCGTGGACGGCTTAGAACAGACCACACCAGACCAAATGGTTCCAAGTGGGGTTTATTTAGGAGTAGGTCAAAGATGGGGGGCAGGGGAGAAGAAGAGGAAGAAGATGGAAGAAGAGAGTGAGGTCATGTGGTTCTGCCTGTTTTATATGGGCCCTGATGTAGCCTCTCCCAGGTAAAGGTGGAAGGTAGCAGGTGGATTCTGGGAATGTATGGCGGTTGCCTTGGCAACGATGTGGGGGTCAGCCTAGATGTAATGTCACTGGTTTCAGAGCCTGATACCAACACTCATTGGGAGTTGGGAAACCACAGGCAGTTTTCCATGCCTTTTCCCACCAGCAAACTGTCTTAAGCCCATTGACTTTATCCTCTCTCTAGCAGGTGGATCTCCCAGGCTTTCTCAGGGCTTGCGACATATTGTGCTGTTCAGTTTTCTCATATGTTTGCTCTACCTTTCCTCTCCTTTTTGTCCCACCCCTTCCTCTTTCCTTCTCTTTTTTCTTTTCTTTTCCTTTTGTTCTCTCATTTCTTTCTTCCTTTCCCTATCTTTTGTCATTTTTTTCTTTCCTTCCTTCTCTTAACGTGTGCAGAGGGACAACAGTGAATGCATGTGGAGTGTGTGTAGGTGTGTGCACAAGTATGTAGGAGTGTGTGTAGGTGTGGGCACAAGTATGTAGGAGTATATCTATCTGTTTATGTGGATAGGTTTCTCTGGAAGTGGAGTGTTAATATTACACGTCTTCCTCAGTAACTCTCCACCTTATATTAGAGATGGAGTTTCTCGAGGAAACCGACGTTCACATTCACCACCAGTGGCTTGTCAGCAAGCCCCAGGGATCCACCTGTTTCTGTCTTTCTGGTACTGGGGCTATAGGCCATGCTCAGCTTTTATCTGGGTGACCAGTTTGAACCTAGTGTGACAAACATGTTACCAACTGAGTCTTCTCTCTGATGCCCACTTCCTTTCTTACTGGCCTTCCAGAGGAAGGGCATTGTTCTCGGTGGTGCTTGTGTGGCTGCCACCCCCAGCTGTCTAATCAACTGTCACCTTACTCTTCTTATTTCCACTTAGGTTTTAATCACAGCATGTCACATCACTCTTGATTGCTTCTTTTGTGCTTTAGGTCTCCTGCAAGCCCATCTATTTTAATTTCTAGATGACTGTCAAAACAAAACCTAACTTTTCTTTCTGTATTCACACTCAGAATTTTTTTTTCTGTCCCAGGACAAAACTTGCCTACTGGATTTTGGAATCATATGGAGTTAAATTTATATCTTCTATTATCAATTATAAACCATGGGGAAAAACAACAACAACAACAACAACAACAACAAAACAACAAAACAACAACAACAGCAACAACAACAACAACAACAACAACAAAGCCCTCAGTTAGCATCTTTGATTTTTGTTCTCTCTTTAAAAAGGATATAAGTGGAATGGTATTTTCTATTGAAGCACTTTATTTCTTTTCCTTTTATATTTGTTAGAATCTGAGTTTAAAACATGGTGCTATTTTTGAATTTGCAAATATGAAATCCTTCTAAGGTTTCTGAACTACCCATGGTCATACAGCAAGACTGGCAAACATAAAGACTGCAGCCTGCTGAGAGCCATTATCCCATGGCTTAAGATTTCCTGCCACTCTGTTTCTAAATTTCAAGAAGGGGGGGGTGCTGCAAAACCCTAATTTCTGGCTCAGTGTGTCCCTGAGATAACACAGTCATACCACCTGCACTGCAGTCGACATCATTTTTTTTTTTTAAAGCAAAACCAGCTCCCTGTTCCCACCCTAACCGCCCAGCTCTCACCTTGCTATCCCAGCAAAATAACACAAGAAGTAGAGAGGGTCACAAAACTAAATTATTAGAATTGTGTCTGGCTTCTGAGTGAAAGAAAGCATTGTATACACTTGAAGTGGTAACATTAAAATGTTTTCTCTTTGAGAGTCTGTGCTGGGGGGATTTGAAGTATACTCAACTCAGTAGATTTTATCCACATAAAGCACTTTTGTTGAAAATCTGCTTTTCTCCAGCTTGTTATTATTAAGCAAACAACCAGTCCTTTTCAAAATTGTAAAGCAGTTGCTGTTTTTCTTCTCACTCTGAATTCCCATCGCATTGCTTTGTGTCTCTTGCCTTTCTCTGCTTTTCCTAATGAGCCTACCTCTGTTCTTGTCACCACTGATATCAAATCTCAATTCCAGTAGCACATGCACTTACTTTGATGAATTATACTAACTAGATGACCCATCCCTCATTCACTCTTAATTTCTAAGAACCTGTGGTTTGATTTCATACTCTAAGGTCTTTGATTAGACTTGACTCATAGGTGGAGAGATAGAGAGAACCAAAAGGGACCCACATTAAGTGAAGCCTTCTTTTACTTACAAAGATGGAAGGGGGCATAGAAGAAACTTGATTTCTGCACATTCACCTGTTAACTGGAATAATTAATACTCTAGCTAGGTCTAAGAATTTTGCTTCTGCAAGTGAGGTCTTTTCAAGCTTTCATTGTGTTCAGTTTTAATTTACTTTATTTAAGCAACCACACATGGCAGTGAGGCAGTGTAATGGATGGTAACACAATATTAAAGAGATGTTGGTCTGGGTGAGCCTGAGTCCTCTTGTTTGTAGAAATACAGACTCATTATATTTGACTTTACCTTTGTGTTCTCTTTTTGAATTTACAGTTACTCTGAGAGAGTTGATGTAACCCTGATATCCCCAGATAAATCTTGCTGTACGAGATGATTTAGCAAGTGCTAATGACATATCCTTTTCAAAGTGCTTACAGTTTCCCCTTTTTATGCCCTTTTCTTGGTTTTCTGAAGTATTCGATTTGAACAGACAAGAAAAAGCCATCAGTGAATTAATTACTCTGAAACTCAGTAGTAATTCTAACACATGGCATTCATCTCCGTTTGCTGATGTCTCACTCTATTGCAAAACTAATCCTCCTTCACATATACTTTGTGAAGGGAATTGATTTGTCTAATATGATAATGAAAGTCAGGTTCACAATAACTCTGTGTTTAAGGTGTCTGTATGGAGCAGGCTTCCTCCAGGTGCATTGTGTATGAACTTCTTTGATCCTGTGAAGGGTTTTATGCTCCTGGAAGAGATTACACTGTACATATACTCCTCTCTTTGACTAGGAACATGCCTAAATTTCACAAAAAAATATTTTTACTATGAAGAAAATGTAAGTTTGTCATCTCTGGGATGGCAATTGTCCTATAAATGTCCATGTGCAATTGTGTTACCATTCAAGATTTGGAGGTCAGGTCACGTCACTCTTGGGAAGTGTTGAAAAGTTTAGCAAGTGTGGCCTAGGGGAAGGATTCAGGGCACTAAGGATGAAGCATAGAAGGGGACATTGGCTCCTTCATGTCTCTGCATTTGCTCTTAACCTTCATGAAGGAAACATTTTTGATCTACATGTTTCCTGCTAAGATGTTCTACCTTGTCACATGCTCACAGTCCATGGACTTTAACCACAGAAACGGTGAGCCAAAACATCCTTCATCCTTATAAACTGAGTACCTCAGGCATTTTGTCATAGTGAAAAAAGGCTAAAGAATTCAAATTATTTATTTCTAACACTATATTTCAGCTGTTATAAATAACTGTGAGAAAAGCTGATACTTATCGAATTCATTGTCCAAATACAAACTGGCAAACCCAATTTGGAATTCACCTAGTTTATTTAATTATGCTACATATTTAGATTTCTCTTTAGAACTTTAAAATATTCTTACTTTACCTGTTTTTCAGGACTCTTTCTTTCTTAATAATCACTTTAATTCACTTACATTATTATCCATTTGCTATTGCTGTAATGTTTCTGTTATATCTGCTGTAAAGGCCCTGATAATGTACGAATATTCATTCATCTTTCAGTCATTGGTACTCTGTTGGGTGTGGAAGAGTATCCTGGTTCTTGGGTTGTGGGTTTGGCCACGCCCCCCAGAATCCAGACTCCTGACAGGAGGTCTAATCTCCATTCAACCTGCACCCTTCAGTCTGGTACACTGGTGGAGGGCATGATAAACAGACCCCAGGCCCTAGAGAGATTTGCATACTAATGAGGTACACGAAGGCCAGAGGGTGGAGCCAAATAAGCATTCCTCCCCAGCCCCTCCTCCTTCCCCCTCCCTATTTAACTCAGGACTGCCCTGGGTATTTGGGGGTGTGCTTCCAGATCCATCCACCATCCACCATGCCAATAAACCCATTTTGGAAACCCAAGGACTTCCTCGTGTGTTGGGGCCGTGCGTTGAGGAAATGTGGAGAGGCCATTACTGAGCCACAGGGCCTAACTTTCAGCTAGAGGAACCCAGAGCTTTCACAGCCAACTGCACACAGCATGGTGTAGGGAACCCTGCGGGTCCCCAGCCATTTTTAGCTACAGTACTCCAGTAGTAGGAATGCACACAGTAAATGATGGCAATTAATGAGTAGTCCTCGAGCCAAATAAAAGGCATTTAAAATGCTTAAGTCATCCTTCTTTAGGAATTCCTCATAAAGTACTTTAGAAACTCCTTTGCCTTCCTGCTATGATCAAATAGTCTTGACAATAACATCGAACTACTGAAAATAGTGACCTTTTCACTTACTCACCTAAACTTGGAGTGGATATATTTCACAAGGAAGACTCGGTGTCCCAGAGTGTTGTTCAAAACTGTAAATCTGTGTCCTATGGTTTACATTGAGCAATAACCCATGGAAGTCAAATATCCTCAAGTAACTGCGTAAAAATTGCCTTTTGAGTAACCATTTTCTAGAAAGGCTGAACAGCATCCATCTGCTTAATTTTTAAATTATAATTACATTTTGTGCCTTGATTCCTCCATTGCATTCCAATCAATGTCTTTTTCCTGACATGAGTTAAAAGCATTAATATTTTGAACCTTGCTCTTGGAACAAGAAGATTTGATTTCCGTCTCATTTCCAAAATCTATCACTGTAAAATCATTGACAGGACACTTTTTCTTTTTAACACCAATTACATGCCAAACATCATCCTCAGTAATTGTCACAGCTTATTTTATTTAATGCATCATTAGCCAAGGTTACATGGGTATGCAATTGGCAGAATATTCAAATTCATGCACTTAATTAAAAAATGTACGTTGACCTTTTCTGCTCTTCTTCCTGTCTCTTCTCAATCCTCTGTAAGCATCTTTTTGTGTCTCTCTTCTCAGCAACCATCCTGGAAGGCATATCAAAAACTGTATTTCTTAGAAATAAATAATTTTGCAGACTAGGGAAAGGGTTATATGCGTCTGTACTCTCAACATTCTATGAAGAACTTTCTTGTTAAGACTTGGACCCCATCCAAATGAATTTATATGCTTAATAGCAGAAGAAACTCATCCAGAGATCTCCTATACTCATAAGGCCATCCCTAAAATTTGCAGCCCAATTTAGTAAATAAACTACAGCTAAGTATGAATCCTTGACATGCACACATACAAAAGGAGAAGTGCCCCCTGTGCACCTGAAATAGAAGTTAGATTTACCATCTGTGTTTGACCTGACAGTGTTCTCACGGACTCAAGCAGTCATAGCTGAATATTATAAAAACGAAAAATAGACTAAGATGTCATTGTAGTCTTCTCAGGGACAGAAGCCCATGCTACTGTTGGTACATACAGCCTGCGTAAACAAAGAGACTGCTGACACTCTGAAGACCTGGTCACTTGCCAGGAATTCCTGCAAACATTGTTAGGCAACTTGAGCACAGCATGACTAAAAATACCCAGTATTCACAGAATGTTAGTAGGCACCCCAACCTCTCAGATTGCAGAGTAGCAACCCAAATGCAGATGGTTTCTCAAAAGATAGGAGATACAGAAAGCAGAGGAGGCCATGTTCTCAAAGTTAGCTCCACATTTTGTAAATACAGCTTGAGAGTAGTGCCTCGAGTACTAGTGTGAATCTGCATTAAATAATTCAAAATATTTTAAAAACTATCTTCAGTAATTACTTTCTTTAAATAAGAATCCAAAATCTCATTTGAGGGGCTCCTGTGATCGTCGTTGTTTTTTTCTCCTACCCCAAAGCATTTACTAAGTAGCTGAACTGGCAATATTTTTTTTTCCTTTTCTTTTCTCTGGTAGACTCTCTGAAGAACAATTCCCAGCTTCTCTTTTGCATTTGGGCCATTTTTACTCTTTTCAATTTTCTAGTGTCTCTTCCAGCCTGAAAACTTTCTGCCTCTGTAGAATCGACTGCCTGATTCTTTCTTTACACTCCCCAAAGTTTTATCCTGAGGCATACATAATTTACTCTTCAATGCTTATTCAACAAGACTCCCCTCAACCTTGCCAAAAAGCATACTCGGGCCAAATGGAATTCCTGTGCGGACTTCTTTCAGAATCACGTCTTCCAGCCAGTGGTCCAGCCAAAGAACTATCTGGGCAGCCTCACTTGCTCACTCGCTCGCTCCCTGACATACTTTTCAGCCTTGCTGGCAGGCAGCCCAAAGTGCAGTCTGCCAACACCCCTGTCTCCATTTTCAACAGAGCGCAGATCTTTAAGGACTTTCTCTCAACTCTCAGAGCCACTTAGAAGGAGCTCTAACCCTGTCTCTGTCAGTTTCCTGTCCGAACCGAGCTCCTGCTGCTTTTAAATTTTGCTAAAGGGAAACATCTGTTTCTCTGCGGGTTTGCTTCAATGTCCATGAAGGCGCTGAGGTGGTTTTGTTTCTAATTTTCCTTCTTTCATGAAACGTTAGCAATTCCAGCAGCCATGTTCTTTGTGTTTTCCCATAATTCAGGCTTTAAATTTAAATGCGTTACTATTTTATGGAGTTTCTTGGGAACTCGGGATTTTTCTGGGGCTGGGATCTTCAGCGTTCTATTGACTATAATTTATTGTACGGTTTAGTTCTTTCCGTCTTCCCAGATATCTATCAGCTTCAGTTTACCCCATGAACTATTCTACCTTTTACTCTTTGGAGATATTTCTCAGCCCCCACACTTATAAGTCATTACTTATTTAAATACATTTTTGTATCTCCTTACAATTGATTTCTGACCAATCCACGCATTTGCATGAATTAACATTTATACAGGCATCTCCATTGGCCTTTGCTTTCTCATCTAAAACAAAAGATTACCTGACGCTACCGAGCATCCTCAAAAACTCTGAATTCTAAACATAACACACATTTGACTTCCTGAACTCTTTTTCCTCAGTAATATTCCAAGACTGTTCTTTCTGCAACTTGCTTGGCAAGCTTTTACTTCATAAAGTATTACATGGGCATATGACTGAAGGAGGGATTCTGGAAGACAATGAAAAGAAATAGGTTGGGATTCAGAAACTAGCCATGCTTTGCTGTCAATCTGAGATATTACAAAAATAAATAAATAACCAAAAAACCAAAGATCCCATCTGTGACTGAGAGATGAAAAACTATGAACAACAGACACTCTCCTTGAAGAAGCCTGTGTCTGATTCCCAGCTCACTCTGGATGACTTACAGCTGGCCATCATTCTGTCTGAAGTAGATTCTTGCCAATCTTTTCCTTGGTCCTTTAACTTCAGTGCCAGATCTCTCTGGAATTCAGTCTCCAATGAATAACTAGAAAGCTCATTTTATAAGAATGTTAAACTAGACCTTCTGACTTAGATTTCAAATTTTAAGGTGTTTCGTTTCATTTAAAGGTATGTGATATCATGCTTACCATCCCTTGGACCTTACAAAAAGTGTCCTTCTTACTTGTTTGTGTCAGAAACATACAGCCGCATGCTGGTCTATCATCTTCTTCTCCTCTATCTGGTGCTATATGGAAAACTTTCATTTCACATGTAGGACACTAATTCATACGTGTATCCTTGCCCAGGGAGATGGTTTCACAAGGGACACAGACTCCTTTACTCCTTCCCCATTCACAGTAGCTAATATACAGGAGTGTCGAATAGCTGGAAGTAAGAGTGAAGTTCAGGTGAGCATGCATCCCTCCCTCTCTGCAGCTTTACAGGGCAGCATCTATCTACCTTGACCTTCCGTGAGCTAAGACTGCAGTTTCTACGAGTCTTCCAATAGACTCATCATGCAGATTCCATTAGCTTCTTTCTTTCCGTTCCTCTTCAAGTCTAGCACAGCATCATATTCAGAACTCCAAACATTCCTTTAGCCAAACTTGATTCAATTATCATGATTGCCACATCTCATCTGCTGGGATTCTGGTCTATGGAGCTCACTGCAATTGTTCAGATTTCCAAGACAATTTCGGTGCTGATGATAGGAAAGTTTCTTTTGACGGTAAAAACCGAAGCAGATATATTTCCTAATATTGGATAAGATTTCCAAAAGACAAAAATGTGGAATGAAAATATTGTTGACTAGTACTGAGAGAGGAGTCCCCAGAGGGAGCAGAGGTTAAATTAGTGGAGATACAAGCATGGAGGGAGGAGAAGAAAATATGTAATGGGGAATCAGAAATAAGGTAAGTGAAAACCTACCCAGAGAAAGGGGCAGCTCCTTACAACAAAATATTGTAAACAAACAATAATAAAACTCAACAGAGGTTTGAAGTTATCTTTCCCTTCCCAAGACATCAAAGACAAGAGCACATTTTCTGAATAGACTAAACACTGTGATGCTTGCAAGGGAATTAGGCCTTGGTGAAGTTATGGTCTGGGTGGGCATTCCAAGTCTATAGACTACAGTGCAGGGGGGAATTTTGTAACAGGAAATTATCAAAGACCCGATTCCTTTCTATTTGTGAAGAGAGGAGCCAGAGACCAGAGAGACTTCATTTTTTTTTTTTTTTTTTTTTGCATCTGTCACTAAAACCACCACAAAGGAAGAAGAGCCAAAGGCACTTGTGGTTTCAACTGACTGGGAAGTACACACTAATGAAAACCTGGGAGGCTGACTAGACACCAAATAAGACAGTTAATTGAAAGACATTCAGAAATGTGTGATTAGTAGAGTGAGCAGTAAAAAGGCTGTTTGATAAGCTCACTAATGAGGAAAGCAGAGAACTTGTACAACTCGACTTGTATTCTTAGGACGTAGGTACTGTTTAGGGCAGGGCACGTGTTTGTTTTTTACACATTGTTTTTACACATTAGGGGCGTGGCTTTTACGTATTTCCATACAGATGTGCAGAGGAAGAGCAGAAATAAATCACAAGGCGACCTTGTAGTTTGAATTAACATTGTTTGGCCAAAAATAAAATAGAATTCTTAAAAGCCACGCTATGAGACTGTGTGTCTTGCTGTGTCTGAACAGGCCTGTTAGGGCAGAACAATGTGCATGTATACTGTGAAAGACAGGGTCTTTATATCCAGAGTAAAATGCAGGCTTTCAGTGACAATTCTAATGTGAGAAAAGAATGGAAACTTTCAGGACCTAAGGCTTTGAGTGTTCTTAAAGGTCATGAGATACGATTTCATATCTCACAAGAAATCACAATGTCAGGATCAATGTGTAAGCTATGTTTGTCTAGACTATGACAAGTAAACCTTAGAGAATGTATGTGTGTGTGTGTGTGTGCACGTGCTCACGCATGCATATGTTTTCAACATGTTGAAAAATTGGAAAAGGGATAACAGTTTTATATAACCATTAAAATGACCTGTAAATACAGTACTCTTTGGTTAACTTGACTGATCTGAGTTGAACATTCTGTTCTGACAAGTGGTGAGTAGTTATGAAAACTTAATGTTTTGGTCAAAGCACTCTTTCAGCAGATTCTAAGTCCTGTAACTTAAAGCACGTTTAAAATCCACCATATTTCCATATACTTATATTTAAACTGGAGGGAAAGATAATCACATCCACCTTCTCTACAACTGAGGAACAAGTTAAATTTATTGCACACAAAGCCTCTAAGTTAGGATTAAATCAATGCCAGCCACATTGCAAATCTATCAACAATGTTAGCTATTATTGAAAGTGACACTATTTTAAGTAGATGGGCTTCAATATGTATAGTTTTAGGGGCATATAAAAAAGGAAAAACTGGGAAGTATCTCCTAAGAAGTACAAAGTGCTAATGTGATTCCATAAATCAAAGTTATGAGGACCCAACTCCTATCATAACATAAATTTGTTAACAGGGCCAAAAAAGATCCCCAAATTGTGAAATCTTGTGCTTGTGCTAGTTTAATAATTAGAGAGGAAGAATGGCTCTCAGTGATGACTGCACATTAATATAAAGTTTTAAAATAAATTAATTGGTCTCTCTGAAATTAAGTTAAAGCAGTATTTTAAAAAATAGACACACAAAATGAGATCTAGAGATGGTGCTTGCATGGGCATTGAAATAGTAACCAAGCTTGGGAAGTCCTGTTGACGAGGCCATTCCTGCCCTGGATATGGGATTGGATCAGCTTACAATTAGTCTTCCCGTGAGAGAGTAATGTGATTTTGCTATTCTGAGATAGAATGGTAGATGATGATATGATAATTTTTAACCTTGTCCATTGATCTCATTCTTTATATGAATGTACATTAATTCTAGAAGTGCTATTTTTTTTTTGAAGAGATGTTAAATCTCAACCATAATGTATCACCTAACTCTAGGGTTTCAGAAATCTTCACTGAAAACAAGAACTTCAAAGGTTGATTTGTTTTTGGTTTCTCAACTGAGGATGAGTTTTGTAGGACATAATGTTTTGCTTCAAAAAGAAATATTGTAGTTTCTTCAATTTCTTTTTAAATGAAGAAAAATTTATAATCATGGAATTTAACACATATACTCACAAATTATAGAATTGTGTCATATGCATTGGTCAAAATTAATCAACATGTTGTTGAGAAATACTTTATACATAATTTAAATTTGCATGTATCTGATGTATTTTGCTAGTACAGATTATATCTTTTTATTCAACAACTGTCCCATTAAAAAATGCATATTTTTAAATCTTAATTCAGACTCAATGGGTATTGAGCCATAAGAGCTGAAACTGCGATTTCCCACTACTGTAGTTTTAATTTACAAATTGTGAATGCAGGTATTGCTTTTTGCTGTCTGGAAACGGCTTAAGTAACTTTGGGTATAAAAGGAACATGAGGAGCAAGTAAAAGAGACTTTATCTTTTTGCTATTTATTGATAACTGCATGTAATTGCAAGCTCCATAATGTGGTGGTTTGAATGAAAATGTCTTCCATAGTCTCATAGGAAGTGACAGTATTCTGAGTTGTGACCTAGATGGATTAGGTGTGGCCTTGTTGGAGGAGGTGTGTCCTTAGGTGTGGGATTTGAGGTCTCAGATGTTCAAGCCTTACGAGTGTCTCTCTTCCTGATGTCTGCTAATCCACACCATAAACCTCTCTGCTCCTTCCCCAGCACTATGTGCCTGCATACAACCAGTGATGGTAACAGATAAACCTCGCAAACTGTCAGACAGCTCAAATGAAATGTTTCTTGTGGATCACTTGCCACAGTTATGGTGTCTCATGACAGCTAGAAAAACCCTAAGAAGCATGCCCTCCATTACTGGATTTTCTCTTAAGTATTTAAGTTATTATCTTAACAATTATTATCTTAACATATTAACTTATTAGTTATTATCTTAACATATTAACTTATAATTTTTAACAACTGTATGATTATTCAAGGTGCATTTTTAAAAATAATTTCTAGGGGCATTGCCTCAGACAAAGGCACTCTGAAACTGTACCATTTAAATTGTGGGCCAAATTTTCAGGAAGTGGGATCTTCCAGATATTTCTCATTTGAAAGCATTATTTATTGTAGAAAAGACAATCAGAATTGACATTTTTTTCTGTCTAAGGATCAAATAGGTTTCTCTTATTTGGGTCCTCTTAGTAACTAAGGATCAACTGTAAACGGATTCACCTTTTCTTGTCTCAATCAGTAGTCACAGTAGATGTAACTCTTAAAACACAGACTGCATTGACAACCACTCTCAAAGATCTACCAAGCCCTCCACTGATTTTCTTTAGAAAATAGAACAGTCTTTCGAATTGCTCTCCAGATCTGACCCGTCTTTGCTCCTGATAATTAGAGTTTCTTCTCTGTCTCTGCTATCTTCTCTGTGTTCTGCCTTCACTTCTCTTTAACTGGCACTCACAACTTAGTCAACGTGTTCGGAATTGTCAGTGATCTTCCAGTGCACCCCATTTGCCTTTGCAATGTGCTCTTTTGAAAACATGTGTAGATATTGTTATGGATTAAGTAAAACTATTTACTTTAATAATGGTGTGTTTGGGTTTGTCTACGTGCGCATGTGTGTAATCGCTTGTGCCCATGTGTGCAGGCATGCCAGTGATCTGTACTCAGGAGTCCTGTCACTTTTTAGGATCCAGAAGAGATTAACCTCAGGTTCTCAGGCCCTTTTGCCAATTCCTATACCTGCTGGCTCTAGAGGTGAAACGTCTTTGATTCCTCACTGAACTATTTCTCTTTCTCTTTATTCCCCATACTTCTGTCACATACTATTCAACTTTTTCTCCAGCACTTTTCCTCCCTCGGTGCAACATAACATTTCAAAGTACACCTTACCTCCAGGAGATTGAACCCAAGGTCTTGAGCACATTAACTAAATTATCTAACATAGGGCCACAGCCCCAGTCAATTTAAAAATTATGAAGACAGGGATCAAATTTGACTTGTCTCTGAATCTATAGGACTTGAGAAGTATTTTGCTCAGAAATAATATATTCAAAATGTATGCACTCCAAAAAGTTAAACAAATAAGAAAGTGTCTCCAACTGCATTGTTTGAGAAAGCTATTGTTTATAAGAAACATGCTGAATGAAATCTCTTAACACATCATTAACAAGATTTTTTTTAAGGAAGCGTGTCATTCTGAGCACTGTGTGTGGAGTTCTGCTAATCATGATGTAATCTGTGTATATTCAAATAGTTGATCATCTCATATCTCTAATATCTTGCCAGGAAACATTGGAAAGAAAATTTACTTTTCTTTAATATGGTACTTTTTGAAAATGACGCTAAAAATGTTTTCAAGCTTAAAAGTCTTGTTTTCACGTAATTGAATAAATAGAGCATGTAATCCTTCTAGGCATAGAGAATTTTGCCAATTTTAACAGGAAAATTTCATGAAACTGTAGAAGAAATATCTTGTTTAATCTTTTTCCCTAAATGATCATCTGTAGATAAACATTGAAGGTTTTATTCTATTTCTTTTCATATAAACAAATATTATCACTGTATTCTCTATGTAAAAAGGGTATTTGAGCAAGCAATGGGGAATCCAGGTAAGATCATAAACCTTTGCAGTACAGACAGGAGAACTGCCTCTTGTAATTGATGAATACATCTCTCATTATTAACTCACATAAGAATTTAAATCTTATTATTTAAAATATTCAGACTCACAAGTATTTTATTTTCCAAAATGTATACTGGAGGAAATGTAGTGACCATTACTTGTTACGTACTGAATTCAAGTTCTCTACATGCACTGATTTTTCAAAATTGGGCATTTACGGACGAAGACATACTAGTTAAAATTTTGTCTTCTCAATGTTTAAGGAATTTTTAGTTCCTAATGTGAGGACTGTTCTCTACAAGTGACTACAAAGACTCTATAGACATTATTAATCTACAAGTGACTGCAAAGACTCTATAGACATTATTAATCTTCATGGCGGATACAGGGAGTAAGAAGGCAAAATCCAAACAGAAAAACGTGAGACCATTTAGATCATGGCAAGAGTAGAGAGTGCAATGAAAATAAAAACATCAGGAAGTGACTGTCTACTTCTGCCTTTGGTGTGATAATCACCTACCAATAAGGACACAGACACACAGGAATTAAAATGGGCATGGTCTGGCTGGTCTGGACTTAGGTATAAATTTATGGTTAGCTGAATGCTATTGAGTTGAATCGAATCTCTGTGTGCTTCTGGAGGTGAGATGTCACCAGAAATTCTAGTAGGAAGAAAATCGCTGCTGCAATGGTGTGAATTAAGGAAATAAACTATATTTCCATACAGACATTCAGTATTTGATAACTTATGAAATTTCTAGAGGTTATGGATCATTATTTCATTGGTCCCAATCTGCTTTATTATCCCCTCTATATTGAAATATTGGTTTCTGGGAATAGCCTAGACGCAAATTATCCCATGTGTTGAGTGCTGAGAAACAGTCAAACACATCCTAAAGGAATGGGATATAAAAATACTGACTGCACCAAATAGGCCAGGACAGCAATCAAAATAAAATACTATTAAAACTGATAAAATGCCATTTAAAACTAATGTGGTCCAGTCCAGCATAGCTATGTTTTCTTGTTCCACAGATTCACTAATCTGTTTATTTATATTTTGAAAGATATACAGTAAGGCCATCATAATTATGCATTAAAATTTTAGTATAATCCAATAAATATGATTATTTATTCCATGATCAAAACTATTCCTATCTCTGTGAGGTTATAAATGATGGCAGAAATACTTAACATTGAGGAAAAGCATTCACAAAGGTTTCGTTCTTTTCATTAACTGTTACACTAAATCAAAGTCAACAAATTAGAGGTGCAATGTCCTAGAGTCATAAATCTTAAAATCATGGATATTTTAAAATGATGGAAACACAAGTATTACCACTGTTGTAAAAAGAAACTATTTTATGAAAAAGAATTTGCTATTCAACAGAAATAGACTAAATACTGGTTCTAAAAAGAAAAGTGGTAATGAATTTGAAAGAAAGCATGGAGGACTATAGAAAGGATTTGAAGAAGAGGAAGAAGTGGAGAAATGATGTTATATTATAATCTCAAAATTAATTTAAAAAAGAAAAGGAAAATCTTTAAAGAAAAATATTCAATAGATTTGCATGGGCTACTTTGAAGGCTGGTGTGTAGGACAGATGAGCTGATGTGGATGAGTTAAAAGTTGAAACATTATCCTGGCTTAACAATTTAGAGGCTGATAAAAACCAAAGTCATGATTTTTTTTGAATATATTTGCTTCTGGTAGTAGGTAGATGAAAAATGGAGAGATAGTGCACATAGGGCCATTTCCCTGCCTTCATTTTTAATAGGAAACTGAAATCTCTGATTATCCCAGTGTTCTTCAACCATTATAAAATGATGACGTGTAGTGTTACTGTCAGGATGAAAAAAATGTTGCTTTCTGAGGTATAAATTCTGACGCACTACTTAGCCACATTCATTCTTTAACTGTCAAACCTCTTAAACATTTTACTCATGTCTCCATGACAATCTATGCTTCTTTTTATTTTAATACATTTTATTTTGATAAATAAATGTATTTAATCTTTGAATTTTTGACTTACAGATCTCACCTCATAAAATAAAGATGTCAAATCATCTAACACATAGTTGAGAATTTAGCATGTAGACAGTAGATGTCTGGTGGATTGATAAACATACATCAAAAAGTGAAATGACGGTATTCCCTGCCTTAACAACTTTACTATTGCCTAGTTTCAAATGTTGCATACACTTTGACCTAGATAAAATGTTTGCACACAGGGATGATTTACCAGAAAACCTGAAGCTTTTTTTTTCTCATTGATATTCTTTAAAATATAATTTTAAAATTAATTCTTCCAGAATTTCATAGATGCTTAAAAAGCATTCTGAACATGCTTTATACTCATTCTGGCTCTGTGCTAGAAGATGGACGGTCTTGGTCTCTCACAGACCTTGTGTAGGCTACAATAGTTCCCTATGAGTTCATCAGCATGGCTATCTGGAATAGCCTATAGAAGGCTCAAACACTAGAAGATATTGATTCACTGATTAATATTTTTAGTTTGATTCTAGTAAATGGCTACTAGTTTTTCTGCACCTTAGGCACTGCATGCCAAGCGCTGTCAACACAGATGCAAACAAATAGGGTACTATTACTTCACATTTTTTCTAGGCTCCAAGAGGGACCAAGGCTGAATTGCTTAGGGTGTAGCCTGGGAGTCTAAATAAAAAAGTAGCATGTGGCCTTGATTTATAGAGAAGCATAGGAACCAGATTAACAGTGCAAAGTAGATGCAATTATAGTGTAAACTTTCACCAAGAGAAAAACTGCAGCAGACGTGAGCCTGTGAAGTATAACCAAAAACTATGCTTCCTTAACTTCTCAATGAAGGTGAGCAGCAATGTTTGAAATTAATCTGTACTACTAAATCAGGGACCACACTGATTTACTTAGTATTTCACTAAGTATAAGAATAATAAAAAAAAGTTACCTTTATAATTAAGGGTTTTACTTTGTTGCTTTTTGTTCTCTATACAAGCTAAAACGTGCAGTGTGTGTGTGTGTGTGTGTGTGTGCCACTTATTACTTGCTGATTAATAGTGTTCAAAAACTCCAAGAACAACAAACCATCTAATAGCTTCCCTAATGTCATTTCTAAATTTCTAGTTGAGATTGCTCATCACAGCTGCACGGTATCACCTGTGTTCAGGTGAGCTGCTGCACTGGGAGGAGAAATGCGATGCCAGTCTTTGTCATGGCGAATGATCAACAGGGTAGGTACAAGCAGCCCAGCCTGCCTCTCTCTTTATGTCAGAGAAAGAGAAGCATACTGAGAATGAATCAGCTCTGTGACTTCAAGCAAGATGGAAATAAGAAGGTCTCCATAAAGGAAGACTGACCTGTTATCGAAAATACCATACTTAAGTAAAATAGCACCTTGACATGTGGGTTATTATGAGCTGTTGACTCTTTCTGTAAAACACAAGCCATTGTATAATTTGCAAAGGATCAACCAGTTAATATCTGGTTGTAAATGCAGGCTACCTAGAAATATTATTTCTTTGTCTATTGTTCAAGTTTCCTTGGCAACGAAGAGTTGAATTCTTTAGTGATTTTTATATAATATTATTTTGAAAAGATTTATAAACTACTGAAAAAAAATTTAATCCACTGAATATACACTCAATACATATGTAATACTAACTCTCTCTCTCTCTTTCTCTCTCTCTCTCTCTCTCTCTATATATATATATATAAAAATATAAATTTATATATATTATATATTATAATATATATAATATATTAAATTATATATAAAACTATATATAATTTAATATATAAATTATACATTATATATTATATATTATATATTATATATTATATATTATATATTAATATATATATATTTTCAAGACAGAGTTTCTCTGTATAGCCCTGGCTGTCCTGGAACTCACTCTGTAGACCAGGCTGGCCTGGAACTCAGAAATCTGCTTGCCTCTGCTTCCCAAGTGCTGGGATTAAAGGCATGCGCCACCCACTGCCCGGCATCTAAATATATATTATATACGATATATGTATATATAATATGTGCATGTTTCTATATAGTGTAAGCAAAGACATGGGCTCAAATATAAATCATAGCAACTGTTGTCATATTAATTAAATTTCCTTTGTTGCTGTCCATAAATTTATTCTATAAAATGAGAAAAGAATGAGCACAGATTGGGGTAAGTAGACAGTAATCAAATTCTCAGATATAACATGGGTATGTATGATCATGGAATTCTGAGGTGGAAACCCTGAAACTCAACAAAAACATTCAGGGCAATTCCATTGCTGTGTGAATTAATTATCAGATGTCTTCATTTTCTTATATTCATATAAAATCTTCATTACACAGACACACACACACACACACACACACAAAACTATCTAATTTTGATATATAAAAGCCAAGCTAAATTAACCAATAGACATACTATTGAATAGATTTGTAATGTAAGGAGACTCTAGTATTTCAGTGTGTCTACACATGTGATTGGATAATCCTTCACAAAATCCTGCAAAAATTATTACATTATGACAGGAACATAAATAGCAACCACAACAGTGTAAAAGGTATTTATAGACAAGCAGGGTAAAACATTCTTTTTATAGCATGCTATTCATGTTGTGTTGAAGCTGCTCACATGTAACTAGTGACTAGTGGCTCTACATCCAACCAACGGATTAAGGAGATATTCTTTGGGAAAAAGGAAGCTAAGCTGAAGAGTTTATGTTTAAATCATCTAGACCCTTGTCTCCCCTAATTTACAGACAATTCAGAGAGAACAGAGAAATATTCTCCTTTCTGGAAACTTTGTCATACTCACAACTTACAGGTAGTTTTATAGTGAATTTGGAAGCTGGGGAGTGTTGTGTCTTTCTAGAGGGCCCATGTCCTGGATAAGAGGCCAATTAGTATTTGATTTAGCTTGAGACCCACTCCTCAAGAGGGAACCTATGCCTGACACTGCCTGAGTAGCCAGAACCGGAGATGGAGTAGCCCAGAGACCTAGGGTACAAACAAAACATGACTCAATTCCCCAAATCAATGACAAGCCTCCTAATGATATTCTACTCTATTTGTAGGTCAATGTCTTGTCTAATCATGAGAGAGGCTTTCTTCTGTATTAGAGACCCACAGATAGTCATTATGAGGAAATGGCGTCCAATAAGAGGTCTTCTTTGGGTCTGTTTCCTCAGAGCTCAGGAATCCCATTGAAGAGTGTACAGAAAGTTTGTAGAAGTCAGAGGGGATGGCAGACAACAGAAGAGTATGGCCCCACTGAATCAACTAAACATGGCTTACAGAGACAGAAGCAGCAAGCATGGGCTCAGTATGGGTTGCATCCAGTCCTCTGTATGTATGCTACGCCTGTTAGCTTGGTGTTTTTGTGGGATGCCTAACAGTGGGAGCAGACTTTTCTCTGACTCTTATACCTGCTCCTGGGATCTCTTCCTCCTGTTAGATTGTCTTGTTCTTATTTTATGTGAGTGTTTTTGCCGTGTCTTATTACATCTTGTTTGAGTCTTGTCTCTTGGCTGTTTTCTGAAGGGAGACAGAGAAGTGTATGCCAGGGAGAAGGAAGATGAGGGGAGGAGAAAGGAGAAAAGAATGGAGAGGAAACTGTGGTAAGAATGTATTGTATGAGAAACGAATCTATTTTTAATAATAAAAAACCTAGCATACTTAACAATAGTCTTACAACTACTCTATAAATGAAATAAGCTTACTTTAAAATATGTCCATTCAGAGCTTGGAAAATGGTCCAGTAATTAAGAGTATTCTTTGCTTGTTCAGACAACCCTACTTCAGTTCCCAGCATCCATATCAGATGGCTTACACCTGTCTGTAACACCAGCTCCAGGAGATTCAACATCATTTCTTGGTATCGACAGGCATCCACATACATGGAATATATTGACACAGACACACACATATGTGTACAAGGAAATTTCTGTAAACCACACACACACACACACACACACACACACACACACACACACACACACATTTGAGTCAAGGACAATAAGAAATTTCTAATTATCCAACATTATACAGAATATCAACTGAACAGCTAGAGAAGAAAAACGGGAAGTTTAGTTTATGGATTTGTTGAGTTAGTGCAGTGGGCTGGGCTGACACTTGCTTTCACAGCATCTTCAACTTGCTTCCTGTCAGCAGGTGCAAGGCTGCACATGTGCACATTGCTGGCACCTGTGGCACCTGTGGAGCACCATCAGGCCCACATCAGCAATTCTCCCTGATATTTTACCTGAAGGTGCTGCAGTTTATTCTGAGCTCATGAGGGGCTACTTCACCACCTAATTATCACTCTGGGCACTCTGTTTTCTTTGAGACAAGATTAAAAATTTAGATGTATATTACCTTATCAAGGATTTACAGCCTTTTACAACAGCATCAAATATTAAAAGGAATGGTTTTATTTTATACAAATTGTTTTTCTTTATAAGTTTTACTGTAATAGACCTTTGTCTTAAAGAAATAAAGTGATCGTGTTCTTATGTGTATGTGTATTTACTTATACATTTACATACCCAAATTTAGTATGTTGAACACATGCAATGCTACCTGTGTGCACTGACAAAAAAGGCTATGAATGTGAAGAGGAGTGGGAGTAGCACATGGAATCATGTGGAGGAAGCTGAGAGATTTCATAATAAAATACAATCGAAAAAGACAAACAGCAGAAGAAAGTGTATGTTATATTAAAACAAATTAGGACTCAATGGAGAATGATGCCTGATCATTCTTGTTTTTAAAGACCGCGCTGAAAGTACTTAGTACAGAAAGACATCACAGTTGACCTGTACCTACTCTGCCTAGACTGGAAAAGCTCAATTCACACACGTGTTTTCAGTGAAATATATTTAGAAACTCTGTGTTCTATGCTATCTATGTTCTGTAGACACACATAGTCCCATAAAAATAAATACATTTAGCTTTACCAATTGCAAGTGTATAAACTGCAAATTAGCCCTCCAGATTGGATGAGAAGTATTTTTCAGGCTTTACCCCATCAGTTCCCTTTCTGTGATATAATCATTGTCTTTAGCGCACTATGTGGGCAGATCTGATCAGGAGAACTTTGTAACTTGCAATAACCAAAGACAGATGTCAGCATTTGCATCTGTTTTCCCACATGCATGACTTTTTTTTTATATATATGCTGTAAACATGAAATCTTAAATCATACCCTACTTCTCAGGCACCATTCTAAGAAGTTTCCAAGCTTTTTCACTTGATTCCAACCAATATTAGAGGGAGTGACACTCATTCTGTTAGACTGTTTAGAAAGTTCTAAATGCTCATTAACATTTGTGGTTAATTGTATTATTTCATCCTTTAATGGTTGCTAAGCAACTATAGATGGCAAGTAATCCAAGGGTTCAGAACTTTGTAAATACCTCTGCTGGCAGAACGAGTTCCTCTTTCTTCAGGAAGTAAGTTTAAAACTGGTAACTTATTTTTCTATAAAATTTAAGTTTGGGGAAGTCCATAGTATCTGCATTAAAAGGCTTGGAGGAACAGAACAAAACAAAATCCAAAAATATCAGATCTGTTTAATCATTTTCTACCCATTCTACAAAATGAGCAAGATAATCCAGAACACCATATAAATAACCCATTCAGGTATTCTGTACCACAGAGGACATGTGCTACTCTGTGCAGCGTTTACATATTGCTTCTCTTCAGACTGTTATAATGTGGCTGTGTTAACTCATAAGTGGTGTGTGTAGTATACTGTGGATATATTTATTTATGTCTGAGAAGCTAGGTGCCGGCTGTGTGTCTATCTGGCAGTGAAGTCATGTGTGTTCTGACAGTGTTGCATCTCAGGGCACCACAGAACAGCTGGTCCAGGGTTCTGCTGATCCTTTCTTCCTCTCATGTCTGCATCAGTGCTGCCATAGCAGCACGTTCAATCCTGATCACCTGGCTGCAATCCAGAAGAGAACAGAACCGTAAAGATGAGAATCATGATACCACTGAAGAGCTAAATGGCCTAGATGAAAATCCCACCCTGATTAGAAGAAATTATAAAATCATTTCAAGATTCAATTTACAAATTACAAAATAAACCATTGGTATAATTGTTAAACAAAATAATAGAATGTCTTATAAAATAAAATTTCTCTTATAAAATACAATTCCTGGCAGCTGAGTAATCCAAAGTCTACCAATATGTTTAATAATTAAGTCACTCTCTAAATTATCAAAACTCCTGCCATGACCTCCAGTGCCTGATAAACCACATAAATGTTTGCAGATTATGAAGTGAATTCACGGGGAAAGAATATTCTTACTGTTAGTGATTTCTTAATATTTGAAAAATGGACACCTTTTTAAGTTTGTTTGCCTTTTGCTTTCTCTGTTTTATGAATCAATGAGCAGTATAAAGGCTGGATAATTGTAATGATTGATGAAGAATCAATCTATTACAATGAAATTATTGAATTTAATTGAATTGAAAACACTTTCAGGAACTCATCGAAAATTTTGTTTTCTGTGTTATCACTTTATTCTTTAGTACAATCCGACTTTAACTTGAGGTTTAGTTAAGAGGGAGTAACCATTCTCCAGTATGTCTGTCCCTTTAAGTACATAGTGGGAATATCTGTGGACCAGCTGATGGAGGTTCCTGAAAGGAAACCCGAGTATGCAGTAAGGAAGAAGATGATGGTTTGAATTAGAAGTGAACTGGATTGTGTTGTTCCCACTTTTCTAAATCTTAGATTATTCCTCTTTGTCCTGATGCAGCTTTAGAGCCAGAAGTGATCACTGATTTGGGTAGAAGACATAAAGAGAATCCGCCAGTATTTATACTATTAAAGAGATTGGCATCCCAGTGAAGACGCCAAATTAAAAGCAGTGACAAAATGGATCAAGAACAAATCTTGTTCAATGTTTACTGATGGGTTCTCTTAGTTTTTTAAATGTAATACCAATTCCATTAATCCTTTACAGGTAATTGAAAAAATATGTCAAATTACTTCATGTTTCTGTCTCGCTCATGGTGTCCTATTTCTGTCTGTCCCTGTGTCCCTGTTTAGCTCCTTCCTAGAGTTTGTCTTCCTCCACACTACTTTCTGCTGTGTAGGCATGGTGGAGGGCCAAGGGCTCAGGTGTTTGTCCCACCGATGAAGACGACCTTCTAACCCCACTACAGAAGCTAACATTACTTTATCTCAAAATAAAAACACATACATACAACTACAAACAATTATACACTGAATAGTAAAATGTTCATCAAATTATGTAGAAACAGCAAGTTGGTGTTCAAAACTAAAATTCAATGTAATTTTTACAATTTATACAAATTAAATATTAATGAAGACAGGAATAAAGTAATCACTTGGAGAATAATCCTGAGGCAAATAACCAAAAAAACTGATAAGTGGCTTTTGTGAAATTATTAACTTCCATTTATTGAAAGGAACTGTAAGGAAAACAAAATTTCCTTGTACAACTGGATGAAATTGTACTTGAAAAACAAATATAATCAACAACTATTCTCAAATTTACCAAGGACTCTTAAAGCTTAGTAATAAGAAACCAAAAAAAAAATTGATTACAAACAGGAAAACCTTGGACATATTCAACCAAGATAAGCATAAGCATATGGATGGCAAACATATCAAATTCAGGACAATTAGGAAATTACATATGAACACAATTAAGGGCCCTCACACACAGGATGGAAAGGCCAAAATGCAAATCATTGACAATAAAGGCTGGCAGAGAATCATAGCAATGGGGACTCTCTTTTGTTTCTTAATGTTGAAAAACAGTTTGATGGTCTCAAATTCTGCTAAACCTACTCTTCTTAGTATCCCAAGGAACTGCCCTCAGTGATATTCACTGACATGGATTGAAAACTATCTTATATTTAAACACAGTTCATGATAATTTAACTACACTATACACAACTGTCTATAATGTAAAATAAGCAAGATTTTGCTAAGTAGATACATGATAGAAGGTTGTATGGGATTTGTTAGTTATTGTATACAATTATAATAAGACCTGAATTGTAGAAACATAAAAGGATATGGAAGAATTTTAGTTCTACATTACTAAATAAAAGAGCCAGTCCATAAAGTGTACATTATATAGGATGCTAAGTGCATAACCATCTAGAATAGAGAGAAAATAAAGTGCATTTGAAATTGATTAGAAGTTCTCAAGAGATGGTAGGGAATGAGAGAGAAATAGGAACAACACAAGTGTATTAGGTCAGTAAAACGTCTGATGACAGTGAACACTCGGCTCTACGCATTGGATAGAATGTATGGATTCCTCAGCACCGAGAGTGAACCCCAATGAAAACATCAGGTCTTGAGTAACAATATGTCTGTTCAAGTTCACGGATTGTAACAAGCATAGCACTGTAGTGGAGAATGTCCAGGAGAGGGTGCAAGTACCTGTGTGTGCAGTTTTCCTGGAAGAGAAGAGTTGTAGAAATTGTAAGAACCTGGAACTCCTTTAAAAATAAAATTCATAGACTTCAAAAGCTAATAAAAGAATCCACCCTTTTTAGCAGAATGACTTAGAAATAAAGTGTCAGAGAGAGAGAGAGAGAGGGAGTAACATGCACTATTTGTACCATGCTGCTTTGTGTGCACAAAACTACAGCCTCACTGAGAACCAGATTAGCAGTTCCTTCTGCATGCATCTAGGAGGTTATGATTGATCTTCTTAGATATTTGACTGGAGAAATGAAAGCTTACTTCCATCCAGAGCTGATGAGCACATTCTACTTATAATCAACTAAAACAAATGAAGTGTCCTCCAGTTAGGCAATACTTTAAACATGTCTGCATATCCATTTAACAGAATACTATCGGTCTACAGGAGCAGGGGAGTGTGAGTCCACACAGTTTGTTCCAGTTGACAATAGTATGTTGAATGAAAGAAGTCAGCATCTAAGGTCAAACAAAATGTCATTCTGTTTATGTAATACCTTAAATAACATAAAATATAGTATTAGAATATAGACTAGTGTTTCGCCCTGGTTTGCTATATCAGGAATTATAAATATGAAGGAAAAAAGATAGAAATATTTTGGGGTTTCTAAATTTACACAAATCTGGTTTGTTGTATTTAGATATCATAAATTCCTTAGACAATGATAACAACAAAAATTTTAAATCTTATTCACTTTTAAAACAACATAAAGCTATTAATTAAAATTAATACTACTAATTTTATTTTATGAAGAAGAAAAAAAGACTCGTAAAAACTTAAAAGTTTTGTTCTCACGGTTACAAAAGTTAAATCACAAGAGTCAGGAATCAACTTGAGACAGTCAGTCTCCACCACATAGCTTCACACAGTAGGGCGAGAGTCACAAATTGTTGCTGAATTAGTGCAAACATGAGAGAAGACAAAGACTCATAAACCTCCTTACATGGGAATCATTTGGCTATCTCATCCTCTCTCTGGCAGCCATCTTTCTTAGAACTTCTGTTAAGTAAGCCAATAGATTCCAGGTCAAGTAAGACATGTGGTCATTTCACAACCTCACATTCTGACAGAACAGTGATAACCAGGTGAGTGAAAGTCGAGAGATTTGGGGATCCTCAAGCTTATTTTGTGTCTCCCAGAGGCACCTGAAGGTCCCTCAAGCTCTGCCTGGGGAAATGCAAGAAGGTGTCACTAGAACTTGTACCTGTCAATCATCCCCAGGAAGTAGTCAATGAGGAGAAATAAAACACTTAGCTGTGTAAGAAAGTTTTATGAGAAATGATTTTAAACTAGAGATGAATATGCATGCATATAAAACAGTATGTCATAAGATTTGTCTTCAGCTATACAGAAGGACTTTTCCCAAAAGTGTTCTTTAATGTAGGATCATCCAGATGACAGTGCATTAACACGATTAGAGTTGGATTTTATCTTTAACTATTGTATTAAGGTATTGATACAATAATACATAGCCAATCCCAGGAATATATCAAATCCAAACTTTAAACATTAGAATATTTAAAATGGATATAAGTATATTTCTTGGTTGAAAGGTGAAAAATTAATGTTTTCAATGGGCACCGTGTGAAAAACTTTTAATACAGTTATTCAACAAATTAAGCACTTAAACTTTAATTTAAAACTCTTTTCTATGTTGCATATAATAAGCACTTAAACTTTAATTTAAAACTCTTTTCTATGTTGCATATAAAAAATGTCTCCTATAATATGATGAGGAATGATTGAAAAATGTCATCTACCATCCGTTTATGAAACAGCTATGGTTTTCTCTGCTCAGTGCTGCAATCTTATCATTGCACTAGATGGTTAGAAAAGAGAAGTTTCTAATATATCTTTACACTAAACTATTGGATTTTTAAAAACCAACTACATTGCCTATATTTATTTCTTTAATTTTATACACAATGTCTTTTCTATGTTTGAAAGGTAATAAATTGCATGAACTTAAAAATAAAATAGAATGGTGGACAGACGGGCTCCTCCCATGGTGCTCAGGTGGTTCCATTGTGTGTAAACAGTGCCCTTTGGAAAAAAAAAAGTTAGGTCAGTTTTCTGAGTTTCTAGAATGACCCATCAAATTATGAATTTAATAACTCATATACTTCACATAAACCTAAACCTAAACAAAGAACAGATTACTTAACCATTTAGATATGTCAATTTACTTAATACAAAGAGTAAATGTTAAATTCACAAAAAATTTAGCCTTCACTGTATTAAGTCAGTGATCAAAACCATCATCACCATCACAGACGTAAATCAAATTAATGCCATCATGATGCGCTGGCTGCTTGCTTATATACTCAGTTTTCACACAAACCTCCCAAGTGTGTCCCTGAGACACATCCCAATTTTCCAAAATTTGGAACTAGAGTCCACTTGAGGGGAGCTAATGCACAGACCCCAAATGAAAGCACTCTTAAACAAAGAACTGTCATCATATTTAAACATTGCAGTCAAGCCAGATAAAGAAAAATTGTGAAATGTTTGTAAAAACATCCTGATTGGAATAATAAACAAATAAAACTGTATATAAAGACATGAACGGGGGATAGCAGGATAGCTTGCTCAGTTAAAAACAAACAAACAAACAAACAAACAAACACCTTGCCCTACAATGTTGTTACCTGAGGTCAATCCTCAGAACCCAGGGAAAATCTCATACACAGGCTCACACTGTAATCCAAGCCCTGAGGAAGTAGAGACTGGTACATCCCTGGGGTTCACCAGTCAGGTCATCTAGCCTATTTCATTAGCAACAGGATCCAGTAAGAAGCTCTGTCACAAGAAACATGGACAGCTCCTAATGATAACAGCTTAGTTTGACCTCTGCTCTGATAGAATACCCCCCCACACATACATATTTACACATACACAAAAATAAGGGAAATACAATGTGTAAGACTAATTCTCAAAATTTGAAGATGGATTATAGCTATAGCCTATACAGCTGCACCTTATTGCTGTTAAATTTCATAATTGTGACATTACTTAGAAACTCACTCTCACAGCAATCTCCTTGATCCTCTGGCTCTTACAATCTTCCTGCTACCCTTGGGTAAGTTTCCTAAGGCTTAGGTGTCGGGAGTGTTTTGTAGGTTTATCATATAGGCATAGGCTCCAAAATTCTGCATTTTGATTGGCTGTGGTTTTCTGTAGTTGTCTCCATCTGCTGAAAAAAGAAGTCTCTGTCATGAAAGATCAAGACTATATTTATCTATGGTCAAATATGTTTACATTGTTAGTGTTTATATTGTTAGCAATGATGCTATTTTGATGAATGAATGCTTATGTACTCTTGTCCAATCAGCATGACTTTACTAGCACTGAGCTTGCTTTCCTGTACCAGATACAGCGTCCCATTCGGTAAGCAGACTACACTTGTGAAATCTTGCCAATATGATAGGCCAGGTGTGAGCTGAACAAGGACAACACTAAAGGGCATGTCAAGGTGGATGGAGAAAAGTCCACAGTGCTTCAACCCAGGGAAAGGAACTAGAGTCGATGGAAGGAAGCTGAGAGGCAGAGCTGGTTGTGTCCAGAGAAGATCTTACTAACTGGTTGCCCATTGTGAACGGTCAGGCCTGAAAACATATATACAAGTGACATAATATGGGCTCAACAGGTGACATTTAGAATTATATATGCATGCGATGCAATAACAATTAGTGAAAAGGGGGGACACAGATTTGAAGGAGAATAGGGAGGGTTGGGGGTTGCATGGGAGGTTTTAGAGGGCAGGAAGGGAGAAAACATAATATAATCTCAAAAGTTATAATTTTAAAAGTCCATGAAAACATTTCATAAGCATGATAGCTGCAAATTAAGTAGTTTGTAAAACTCTACAAATTTTACAGAAGCTTTACAAACTTTTTTGACAACATTTAAACTAAAATTATAATACAATAGAAATTATCTTAAAGTAGCACATTATGTGTTTTTTTTTAAGAAAATGAGGTTAAACATCAAAACCATTTTCATTCTGTATCAATTTTTTTTGACAAATTGTTATGCTTCACAGATAATAACTTTAAATTCAACTGTTATAATTAAAAGAGTTACAGAAATGAAAGTGAAATGTATTCTGGTATTTCTAAAGATTTAGTTGAGTTTTAAAAAGTTAAGTGTCTGACAATTATACATTTTCATGATTACAGTGTTTCAGTTTATAAAATAAACTTCCTTTAAAACAGAGATGTATTATTATATATCATACAACCCAAACATAAGCAGAACAACACAATACTTTAAGAGGAAAAATTTCACTTTAATAATGAAAATATTCACACAACAACACTATAACATTTATTACATTTTCTCAGAATTTAAAATACAATTTCTTTCTTTATTATGACTGTTACTTTTTCATCAGTTTTCTTCTAAGAGAATAGCATAGAATTTCAGAGAGGAACATTGATAAACATATTTTCCAATACAAACTAAAAGATTACCTTTGCTTTTCCTAGAGCACTAAAACAAAATGTACTTACATTTATAGTGCCAATTCTTGAACTGATTAAAAAAAAATCAATTTTTTGCAAGCAGTCTCAATACATAAAAAAAGCATAACTTTCTAACTTAAAAATTAAAGAGTCTCATTTTTCTAGAGATAGCCAAGGTTATTTAAGGCTTTTATGTTTATTCCAGAAGCCAAAGAGTCTCTCCATGTGACAAAAAGATGAGGACAGGTGTGTACTCCACTAAGGAAAAGGCAAAAGCAGACTGAGGTCAGTGAGAGGACCAGTGGAAGAGGCCCAGCATAAGGAATAAGAGGACTCCATGGAAGCTTTGGAAGAGAAACTCTAGCTCGCTATTGTTGCTGTATCTCACTGTCTGCTTCTGTTCTTAGCCTCTGCCTTGTAGCCCATTTACATATGTATGCTTTTGTCTAAGTAATCAAAGTACAAAATACAGAAATGTCTGAGGCTAAAGACATGGGCTCTCTGTTTCTCTGATTTCTTTGACTCTGTCTGTCTGTCTCTGTCTCTGTCTCTGTCTCTGTCTCTGTCTCTCTCTCTCTCTCTCTCTCTCTCTCTCTCTCTCTCTCTCTCTCTCTCTCCCCAGGACTATCTTCTGCAGGGGGGCACACAATGTCTATAATCAGATGAGATATCATGCTTAAATTAGAATTATTATCTCACCATTTTGAATTTCTTCATATGTTAGGGAATGGGGACCTGGATTTTTATGTTCACATGCTACATGAATTATGTGATTGTTTTGATGTCCTATCTATTAATTTTTTATACTATTGATGATCTTTTTTGCCTGTGTGCATGCATGACGTGTGTGTGTGTGTGTGTGTGTGTGTGTGTGTGTGTGTGTGTGTGTGTAGTGTGTATGTGTGGTGTGTGTGTGTTACATGAATGTTTGTGTCAGTGTGATTGCAGCTGGTGATCAAGAAAGCAAGACAGGTGTCTTTTAGAGTTCTCTGCTTTATCTCTTAAGATCTCACACTGAACCTGCCAATTCCCAAGCTTTTGGCGAGGTTGTGCAGATCTCCAAAGATTCGTTCTTCGTGTGACCCACCTCTCCCAGAACTGAGATAACAAGTGTTCATAACATGCCAAGACTTTTATTTTTTACATGAGCATTTTTAGAATTTAGATTTGAATCTTTTAAGAACTTCTGACATGAATACTCCCTGTTTACATCACTCCGCCTCCCTGTCTACATCCAGCTCTGTCTGTTTCACCTTCCCAATACCTAAAGACACAAGACCTTTTCTTCTATAATTAGAAGAAAATATAAACACAACTTTTTTATATTAATATAATTTCTAGCTTCCTCCTAAATACTAATATTTACACCCACAGGTAAGTGTAGCTCCCATGCTTCACCAAAGGAACTTCTTGAAGCAGACAGACTGCAAGAGATGACATGCATCCTCAATTTTAAGCAGCCATTTGGGATTAGAGCTCAGTTCTCCCTGTCTATGCAAGTGCTCTTACCTACTGAGTCTGGCCCTGAGTTCCCTCTTTCACAGTTTAAATCTTAGTTCAGTGAAGAAATTTATTTTGTTTTCTTATAGATAGTGTACCTAGTATACCTGTATTAAACTGTTAGGTTTTTCACTCTAAAAGTCTAACACAACACTTTTTAAACAATCTTCTTCTTAGACTGTGATATTCACTTGGCTGTACATCTTTTCAGAAAAGGAAGTAGATTCCTTAGGAAATAAAGTTAAGAAAGAGAAAAATAATCTAAGACTACAGACATCAAGTGTGATGGCAAGACTGGAATCATTTGATATAAAGAAGGAATGAGGTCCCAGGAAAAATTTAGAGTTGGCAATGCCTACTGCTATCATTGCAATACTATTACTTAACAAAAAAATCCCTAAGCCTCATAGATGTTGATCTCATGATAAACTTAATTTGTGTCACCAGAGCACTTCTAGAGAGCATCACATGATTCCTTAATTCTACAGGTAAGGAAGAGCCTTCTAATCCTTAATATAATGGAATTCTCAAAGGAAATTTCTGTGAAAAACAATGTCAGTGCTCTGAAACACACTGGCATTATTAAGTTAGCATATATATATATATATATATATATATATATATATATATATATATATACATTTATATTTTATACTTATGTATTTTTCTAAAACCAAACCAATTTTGTGAAGAAAGAAATATACTCAGAGTTTATCTGCCCTTTAGAACTAAAAGAGATTTGTTAAATTTAATAAAAGTTAACATTTTACAAATGAGTTTTAACATAGGGTTGAGTTGTCAGATTCACAATCACATCTGATTCTGTATGAAAATGTGAGTGATCAGTCTATAAAAAACATACATTTAATGTTTTTACCCATTGCTCTAGTATAGACTCTACTATACAGACTTAAATAGTTTTTTATTGAACACAATAATCAGATGTCAGTAGGTCTTTACAACCTCAATTCTCAACAAGCAGCAATATTTGAACTAATCACATCATAGTAGGTATTTATTTTGTAAGTTTGTTTCATGTGATGGGTTACTGACACATTAGGTTTTTCTATATACCTCCTAGGGAAGTTTATATATTTGAAGAGACATCAAGGTTATTCTATTAAATTGGTTATAAGCCAATTTAATAAACATATATGCTATCTTATTACATGTATAACTATTTTTGAGTATTTCATCTATAAGTATGTTAGACTTATTTTATTTCTATCCTTCTCCCAGCTTCAACCTCTTAGAGTCTTAACTTCTTATATAAGTACAGTCATGGGATAATAGAGCAAGTATTCATATGTACACACACATACCCATACATACCACTCTACTGAGTCCATTTTCTGTTGCCTAGATATAGTTATCCTCAATAATAAAATAGAGAATATTTTATGGGTTCCAAGAAATATGAGCATAGAGCACATTGCTCCTATTTCAATTTCTATGATTAAAACTATAAAGCAGTATGAATTACTATTTCTAGTTTAGACTCTCGGCTTATCACTCTCTATATAATGGAATGATTCCCTACTAGGCCACTTGCTGCAAGACCCAGTGAAACTAATATTTCTAACATTACTGTCACTCCCCACTCCAAGAAAGTTAAGATTTACTCTTACAAATCAAGAGTACTCAACATCTTTGTTCACATCTAATCTAGCTGGTTGCATAGATTTGGATATTTATAAAGTAGTCATTTTGGAGTTTTCATTACTGGATGTCTTGTAAAAACAAAATAAAAAGCATCAACACAATCAAATTTGTAATTATGAGGATGTTCAGGAACTCGGGAAAACTTCAAACTCACTTCAGGGTTTCAACCTTCTCAGAACAATGGTGAAGAAGACATCTCTTGGCACCAGGCACAGCTCTATCTGTCAACTTGCAGTCAGGAAAAAAAATTGGCTTTGTCAGGATATGGTTCTTAAAGCAAAAGTAATAAATTTTATCCAATTGGCAAGCCTGCAGTGTGGCTAATTTATTCATTATCCACCCTAGAAAAATAATTAAGTCATGCTTTCTTTCCTGGTGCTTCATTACTGTTTAGGACACCCACACCCATTTTTTTTGAACCATCAGTAAGAATGCTTATTAAAATAAATTAGCTGCAAACTTTTAACTCTGTCTTGAAGGAAACTAATCCACTTTTCCAGTAGAAGCAACATTGATTAAATAAACCTGGTTCCATGCCGAGCAGATTAATTCTTTGAGCCACACTTCCAATGCTAAAATGATGCTGTATTTGTATTAGTTTGAACAGTGTGTAATAAGCTGTAAATTTATAATTGTCATTAACATCTTCTAATGTGCCTCTACTTGTTCCTTATGTGTGAGATTCCTGAGTTATAAGAGAGGATCCATCCATGCTAGAACCCTATATATTTGATGTCTAAGTCATATGTTAATACATATTTACTTACAGAACATTTTTTTTGTGTACTATATTGATTGACTTCACCATGAAAAAACTTTAATTATTTTTAGGAGTTCCTGTGGTGGTTCACATTTTAATCAAATTTCTCAGGAAAATGAAACATTATAAAATGTAGACAAAATGGTCAAGATGACATCTTCGTGTATAGTGTTAGTATTTCGTATTGACTGCATCAGAATATATCTAAACTATAATATCCATTTTCTCATAGATTTAAAAGAGGTTTGTGTAGATCATTTGCTTGTGTTGTGCTTTCAATTCCAACACATATTAGGTACATCTCCTTACCTTAAGTTTGTTTACCAGAATGACTAATGCCAACAAAATGGAAACTAAGTATCCAAGTTTAGTTTGGAAACTAAGGCTTGTAAGTATCCCAGGCTAAGGAGTTTTCCAGTATCTTTCTTTTTACTTAGATGCTCAGGTTAGAGTGTTAAATATGTTTGTTACAGATACACATGAGCCCTTTGGCCATATTTGGTAGTTGACAACTGCCTGTAACTCAAGCTCCATGACACAATTCTTTGGCCTCCATGGCCACTGAACTTACAGGAACACACACACACACACACACACACACACACGCATGCACAGAGACACACACACAAACACACACACACACAGACATACATAGATACACACACAGAGACACACATACAAACATACACACAGACACAAACACATACCTACACATACACACAGTCACACATAGACACACACACACATACAGACATACAGACACACAGAGAGACACACATACACACACACGAAACCCACCTATGCACATAGTTAGTTTAAAATAATACAGATAAAATCTCTAAAAAGTAAAATAAAACTACAGGATACACCTCATAGGAAGCTACAAGAAACAAATGAAGACAGGAATTATGGAAATGCAGGAGGAAAGGACTGCTCAACCTGAGTCAGTGAGCTGGAAATCTTCACCATCTAGACCATAAATGTAAGAAATGTCAGCAATGACTTAGCTAGCTTGGGAGTGGGTTTTTTTTAGAAGGATGACCCCATCTTTTCCCCTGTACTTTTCTGAACCCTTGTTTGTAGTACTGCAATAAAAAAATACATTAAGAAAGGCTTCAGCACTGCGGGACCCAAGACTCTGAACAAGCCAAGGCACAGCCAGTTCTGAGGAGGACTGCCCTAGTGAGCAGGACCAGGCTTCTCTTTTATCTACAGGTGGATGAAGGTTAGAAGAGTCTGGACTGTTTTTAGACCCTTGAGTCAGTTGTATTTGTGTAATGCATTTTATAATAAATAGGGTAGCCTTCAAATAAACAAGGAAAGGAAAGACAAAATAAGAGAAGAGGAGAGGAGAGGAGAGGAGAGGAGAGGAGAGGAGAGGAGAGGAGAAGAGAAGAGAAGAGAAGAGAAGAGAAGAGAAGAGAAGAGAAGAGAAGAGAAGAGAAGAAGAGGAGGCTTCAGCAAATGTCAGTTCTTCAGTTCTTCATGTCCTGGCCTCTGGAATCACAAAATTTTGTTCTTTATGAAGTTCCCACCTCTGGTATTTTGTTACACTGACATGGAACAACAATTTAAAGGTTAGAAGAAGTTGCTTTTATAGTCATGATAGTAGTCATGAACTCCTAAAGATTTTTCTAACAAGTATAATTCATTATTTTCTGAAATTTCTATAAGATTGTAAGTAATGAGGCTACAGTGTTAGTGCCATAAATAGCAAATTTTAATTCTTTGTCAAGATTCTAAAGTTAATGTCGAATATAAATTATCTTTAAAACAGATACTCAGAAAAAAATAGAAAGCTTTTCTGTTCCTCAGAAAGATTTAGAAGATCTTATGTTTGCTATGTTTGCTTATATAACCAACATTGAAAACTAGGCACTGGCAAGTAGAACTCATTGGACCTAATTCTTCAGAATCAAGTTATTAAATTCGTACTGTTCTTTATTTTCCAGAGTAATTATGTGTCTGTGACCAGGCATGATTCTTCATCAGAGGCTGCTCAATAGACATTGAGAGAATTCACTGTGAACCAAGGGCATCCACTTACTCAGTTTTAACACAATTGTTAATCATGGTTCACACGTTTCTAAAATAGAAATGAATCCTTTTATTCATGGTGATTGGGACATTTTCAAGCAGATACAAGACACATAGGTCTTCATATCACTTTCTACCATCATGACAATGTATTACAAAGGCCTTCTGTGACAGTAACCTTGCTCTTACCTTCAGCCTTGACACATTCTTACAGTACAAACCATGGAGTATCTCAGGGGAAGTTTCAACTGTAGGTTCTCCTTTATGTTTGCTTTGTCCTTGTTTGCTAGTCCTGCCTCTCTTCTGTCCCATGTTCCACTCTGCAGTGGATAAACAGAGAGTCACTCCTAAGAACTTTTTGTTTCACATTTCTCCTGAGATCTGAAGGTGAATTACAGATAGTTTATACATAGAAAGTCATATGTCCTTCTGGGAATATATTGCAATAAAAAAAGGTGATTTCTTTTGACTATGAATAAAAATGCATATTTCTTCAACATTATACCAAGCATTATAATAATAAGCCAGAATATACTTTCATAAATTATTAAAATATTAATGAAAAATTAGATTGCTAACTGTGTGATCTGAATTTTATGATAAAAATATAGTAAGAAGCCTTTGCTGTGTACTCTTCTCCTTCTCAAGGTGAATGTGAAATTGTCTTAAGAATTCAGACTGTTGAAAATTCTACAGGAAACAATTCTGGGCATTCCTCAAAGGCTAGCTTGGGAAGTGACCACATTAGAATTGTGCTTGAAAGAGTCCCGTGAAAGAACCAAGATAATTTTGCCTTTTCTGTTTTATTTTTTTATTTTATAAAACATTCTGTTTATAGAAGGCACAATGCAGACAGTTCCTAAATAACTATACTTAATATGCCTTATGATTATCTTCATATTTTAGTTTGGTAATTTTGCCATAACTAAATCATTAATAGTGCTACCATTTTTATAAAATGATGATGCTTGAAATGACATTAGTTTTTCTTAATATCATTGTAATATGACATTTTGAACGTAGGTATTGTCAACTTAAAGTAAGAGGTAAAAACCCAAGGGGTGACTCGCTCATCAAGCTTGCCTTCCCATTGATGGGAGTACAATCAGGTGACGGGCGGAGTTTTCCCACAACATTCAGTTCCCTTGCCTGATTGCTTTACATCGTATGAGGATACAATGAGCTATTCCTCTTGAGGATTCTTTTGAATCCTCAAGACCTTTCTAAGATGAGAGGTCATCTTAGTAAAAAAGAAACAGTTCGCCATACAGCTCACCCTGCTGAAATAATTGTGATTCAGTGGCTTATAAATTTCCAACTTTCTGCATAAAATTGTCCATACAGTTTTTTTTTGTCTGTGACTTAATGACAAATTGCATTTATTAGTATGTCTCTTGGGACCTTTTATGCTATATAAGTTGCCCTGTTTCTGTTTAGATAGCTTATATAAATAGCTTACCTCAAATTTGATATTAGATACTTTTCAGGATTACCCTCTGTGATAGTTGCATTGATGGTCAAATAGAGGAATAGGTTTATGGAAAAGTGTGTGCAGAACTATCTAGAACATATTTATTGAATTAAGAAGACCAATTCATTGTGTGTGACAACATTTCCAGGTTGGGCTGGGCTGGGACACTAGAGTATATAAGATTAAGAAGGGAAGGTAAGCTGCAACATGGATTCATGTTTTTTTCCTCTGATGGTGGATGAGATGTGACCAGAGAAAACCACAAAACACACATGTAGACCTTTTATTATTTGGACTATTTGACTTGTGAGAGGATGAAGGCTTGGAGAAAAAAATAATCATACAGACCTGTGAGTCATAATTCCATTGTTTAGACCTTTCTTATGGGCAACCTATCTGGACTGAGTGGACCTCTCATCTTCTTGAGAACGTCGGGGTGGGCTCAGCAAGTAGAAACTAAGAGGCACTATCAGTAGATTAATCAGGATAACTTGGCAGCACTTGTACCGAAGATGGTTAGGCCAGGCCATTTAGAATGTCATGAGAAGCCTGTTGGAACTCTCTCACTCAACATTAGAGTCAAAAGCAAATTTCCAACAAGGTTACAACCCAGGCTTATCAAATTTCTCTTGAGATTAGAGATCTCAGACAGCTTTTCCAGCAATATTTCTGAGACATGACATATATTATTATGAATGAATGTAAGACCAATATACAAGAAAGGCACTATTCTTCACAAAGAAAAAAGTAGTTCAGAACTACAATTTTCTGTGAATTTTGAGACAAAGACACAAATAATAGAAAATTGTAAATAAAATGTAATTAATGAATGCAGTGATTTTCATTGTATTTCAAATCTAGACAGATAGCCCTTGATAGAGGTAAACATAGATTTTTTTTCATAGAACACTGTTTTATAACAAACAACTTTATGTATTAAAAGTTTCTTTACAATTTTCAGATATTGCTGAAAAATTATGTTTTAAAATAGAAAAAAAAAGAATGGTCTAGCTGTAAATATAAAGTCACATTGCACAATTAACCTCAGCTGATTTTCAGCAGCAGTCTCATATTTTTGTTAATTTTGATGGAAAAATCTTTCTAAATATTCACAGCTAACAAAAGAAGAATATATATATATCTTTACTATATAAACACTAGACATTAGCTTAATTAATTTTAAAATGCAAAATAATTATACCAACCAAGGAAACAACAGAAAAGAAGCACACGAAGAATTTTAAAGAAACAGCAGAACAAAAATACAGATGTGTGTTCAGCTCACATGAGCTTTTCCCCAGGACATTTCCAGACTATATATTTCATTCTCCTGTATTATTGTTACATGTTACTGAGAGAACAAACATGTGACCTGGTTACCATGGAATACAATGTTGCCAAGGTGATTCTATGTCCATTGATGTTTAGGTTTCTTAAGACTGGGGCTTCTGTCCTGGTATAGACTAGGAGTTGTCTTCTCAGTGTGCTCACTTCTACTCAGCAAGCAGCAATGGCTCAATGAAGAAGATGAAGGTGGCCTGTGGCATCATATAGAAGGGAATTGATGGAAGGGGTATCTTTTACATCTAAACTATAAAATCAAGGAGGAAGACTTCCATCCAATAGCTTGTAAGAGCTACAGCTCTACCATGAACAAGGCAAAGGTTCAGATGGATCATTTCAGCAAGAGAATAATTATGACCCGCTGAACATTACTAATACTCCTTAATCAGAACTTTGTGAGATACTTTGAGGTGGTGAATCCATTCACCAGTAGCTAATGTCAGACTACAAAACTGTAGATGCTGTTTAAGCAGCATAATTGGTCATTATTTGTCATTTGCAATAGATAGTTAGCATATACTGAGATGTTTGCAAAGTAAATATCTGTACATAATATCAGGAAAATGTTTTGAAACTGGATAATAATGTGGACTAAAAAGACTAAAAGAGGCAGAAAGATACTAAATTATTTTAAACAGGGTTCTTAAAGTCCCAGAATTCTGTTGTTTGGCATAAAAAAGAATGGGCACCTATTCCAACAGTTACCCTGAGAACAGTCTGCTTTACCCCTGAGTGGTGACTTTGTGACACCATGCAGTGCTATTATAAAAGTTGCCAATTTGATCATTTATTCACATCTTCCAAAATTTACATGCTTTATTATATAATACCCAAAACTGTACTTCTCAATGCATAGAATGACATTATCAGAAATGATCAGGACTGTACAGCTCACAGTAATTGATGTAAATTTACCCAACTCCAAAGCTTTGCTTTAAAATCCTTTCTGTTAGAACGAAGGTTATCCTTCATTTTCTTTCAAGTGACACAATATTTGTTAATTTTATAAAAACAAATTATAATGATTGCTTTGGTAGACAAAGTAGTGTTTCATGAGGAATGAAATCTACGGGACTTGCCAAGCACAAACATCTCCTAAACGCAATTCACATTGTTAAACATGAGGTTCTAAAATTATTCAGAGTGGTTTTGGGGGCATCATATCTTATCACATGCAATATTAAAATATCTACTAGCTGGTTTCCATTACTATGGAAACACATCTGAGGAAAACACCTTAAGAAAAATTTATTTGGCTCAAGTTTCAGCAGCTTGAGTACATAGTGAGTTGGCTCATCACTGTGTGATTGTGTTGGACCAGAGCATAACAGAAGAGAGTGCGTGGTAGGACAGAGCTGGTCATTACATGGCACATGACAGCCAAGAGGGGGGGTGGCTAATAAATGGTCAGAGATAAGATGTGGCCTTAAAATACATACGTTTCCCCAGTAAATAATCAATTATGTTACTGCTTTCTATTGTCCAGGTTAGTAAGGACTTGCCAATAAATCAATCCATTGATTAATCCATAGCCCCCATGAGCTAATTCTGCCTCTAAAACTGTACCTCTGAATATTGCATTAGGAATCAAGCCTTCAGCAGATGATTTTGGAAAGTGTCTTTTACATATAAACTATAAAATTAAGCTGAAAGACTTAATATAGTCAACACTCTTACACTTACATATGGATATTGTTAATTGAACAATCAATTTACTATAAAGCTATAACAAAGAACAATACAAATTATATTAATAGAATCCAGTGCTCCTTGTGTAATTTGTACTGTGACACCAAAAGTAGTTTAACCTCTAATTGCTTTTATAGCAGTATGCAAATGTGAATATATATATATATTAGAGATACATATGCAAGTATCTAATCTCAAAGCTTTAAGCTAATAGTAAGGCACAAAGATAGTCATCTGAGACAACAGACTCTCATACAGTTCAGAGTCTCTGATCAAGCAAGTCATCAGTAGTGTGTAAAAAATGATCAAACTCCAAGATCTGCCTTTGTCACTGCATAAAGCCACCAGGTAGAAGATGGGGAATTTAAATATATTGACATGTTTTATTTAACACATTTTCTATTAGTCATAATAAGAGCAACAACGACAATAATAATGAAAAACTTCAGAATTCAAGACCATAGCTAATTTATAGTACTTTTGTTTGTTTGTTTTGTTTTGTTTTTAACAAATAAAATCAATCCATGGATCTTTTGTAAAAGAATGTGAATTCCCTTTGAGGATCCCCCAGGGAACTCTCACTCTTAAATGATACTTACTTAAGGAGAATATGTTAATGTTATTACTGTTTTCATGTTATCATATCTTTAACATAAGAAATGACTAACTGTTCTGTTTGTACCATATATGTCTGACAACAGATAAAACTAATAATATATTTTTTTATATTTTTGTGTTATGTTCTACTTTCAAAAACTATCTATTGTTAAAACAAGATCAATATTTATACTTCATTTTATTTACTGGACAACACCAATATACTTTTTATACAGCTATTTTTTATTTTAAATCTAGGCCATGTCATGTACAAATATACACGAAAATTTTTGAATCTAGGCCTTATTCCTCAAAAAATTGTCACTACTCTTTTCAAGGAAAACACAATGTATTTTTAGCAGGTTAACCAGGTACCGCATCATACCTACTCTCTGCAAGAAACCTTGGAAATGTAAAATACATAGAGAGCATTAACACAAAAGAAAACTTACAAGATTCATAATGTTCAAATAATTTATAATAAGATGCATTAATAGTTAAAATCAACATTTAAAAAAATCACAAATTGTTACTATGTTTCCCAGGCTGGAACTCCTGTTTCTCTTTTCTCAACTTCCCAAGTGTGGTGGTTAGAAGATGCTTGGTCCATGGGAAGTGTCATTGTTAGGGCATATGGCATTATTGAAGGATGTATGGCCTTGTTGGAGGAAGTGTGTCATTGTGGGGGTGGTCTTTGAGGCTCCTATGTTTAGGTTCCACTCACTGTAGAAGTTAGTCTTCTCCTGGCAGCCTTCACGTCAAGATGTAGAACTGTCAATTCCTTCTCAGCTCCATGACTGCCTGGATACTGCCAGATTTCCCACCATGATGATTATGGTTTGAACTTCTGAAACTGTAAGACAGCCCAAGTTAGAGTGTTTCATGTATAGGCTTTGCCTTGGTCATTGTTTCTTCATATCAAAGGAAATTCAGACTAAGACACCCAGTGAGGGAGTATCATAACAGGCTGAGCAATGAATTAGTAGTTTAATGCTCCTTTGCTTTCTTATAATTGTTAACATTCATATATATTTCAAAAGCATGATTGATCTTATCAAAATAAGGTATTAGAAAACAGAGCTTCCATTTGGACTAGATAAGAGTCATTTCCTGAAGGAAAGGTAATAAGTATTTCTGTAAGAATAGATGCTGTTCAATTCACACATATTCTGGTGATTAAAATTAAGGGCATAATGTAATTCATAAAAAGTAAGAGAATGATAGCTTGCAGCAGATTCAGTAATGCACTAATTAAAAGGTAATAACTATTAACTAGCCTTAACATTGGGACATATTCCACCACCCACATGTCTAATATGGAGAGCTTATTCTCACAAAATAAAAGTGCAATTTTTGCAGCAGAGGAAAAAGCAAATGGTACAGTACAAACAGCTCTTATACATACGTGCTCAACTAAATTCTCTTGTGAGTGTGAGTTAGTCTTGTTAGTCTGAACTGTTTAAGGAAGAGAAATAGTGATCCTCTGGTGTTGAAATGGCACAGATAGGGTTGGGCTAAGTGGTACCTTGGTTGAGGAATACAAGATGCTATCATCTGAATGTGATATTTAAGCTGAACTCATATGTGTATCTGGTAAAAAAAAACATATTTTCAAATAAATATTTTAGGCAGACATGGTGGGAAAGTTATACACATTGTCTATTGAAAGTTCTGTGAGGAGTAGTATATTGTTGAAGTGAACAAAAATGGGTGATCAAGGGAAAGAAAAAAAATGAAGAAATGAGTAGGATCCTTCATGAGTGCAGGCAGTGCATAAGTCTTCAACTTATGCTGTTTGTCCTAAGATGAAACAAAGGGAGACGTTTTATCACCAGCATCCTATTCTTCCAATAGGCATGAAAATGCTGCGTAGGAAATAGAGGCCTTCTCAAGGTCAAGGCAGAATAATCCAATATAGAGGCTGTTGTAATTCCTACAGAAGAGGAAGATTATGGTTCTATCTTAAGGTAGTTGGAAGTCAACTCCCTGACAGATTGAGTGTAGAGCTAAAGAAGAAAGACTATGTCAGATAATGTTCTGAGCAGCTGGAGATAAAAGACACTATCTCCTAATGTAAAGAGAAAGGCTGTGTTCCTTAGTCAGAGGGATTCAAAGATTTTAGAAGTTAAGATTTGTAAGTATTACAGACTTTATTGACAGAGTAATTGGCATGAAATCAAATATCCATTTCTGATAACAATGATATAAAAATACACGAAATGTACGGGATATTTTCCCATAAAGCCTAATTGCACAAGTTGATGTTTATGCAAAAATATGAGCTGAAAAACATGGTATTCATCTAAAGGTCTCTGTCTGAGGACACTTTCTGAATTATGTCCCAGTGAGATGATGGTTTTCCTTGGCCGCCAGAGAGTGTTACATTTGGCCAGGTTTCCTTTGCAGTTGGGTTTCCAAAATGCTACAGCATGCATTAAACACACTGCCTTTGATTAAAATATGACATGAAATTCCAAAGAAAGAAAACATATGAACATTTTAAAAATCCACTTACATTTATTTTACTTAAGCGATTCTCATAGAACAAACATTGATAATCTTTGAAGAAAAGTAACATAATCTAGGCACCCTGAAATGATCATTCGACAAGTTAAATATGAAGAACTTAATATGTCATGAGTTAAGCATATATGACAGACTTTAAGGTTAAGATGCACATGGACATTGAGATGATATCTTCTGAAGGCACAAATAGACATATACTTTCTGTAATGAGAAATATAAATGGAATTGAAAAGAAATATTGGAAGTAACGAGGCAAATTCAGTGGGAAAGGCCAAGCATGTTTAAAATTTCTACAAAGGAGCAAGAGAGATGCTTAACAGTAACTAATGGTGCACACTGTTTTTGTAGAGGTTCCAGTTTGTAGTCTTGATAACATCACGTGGTTCACAACTACTTGCTATGACAACTCCAGATGATTCCTTGATCTTTTCTGGAGCATTGCGATTATGTACATAAACTCATATACAGACATACATGTATTCACATGGTTAAAAATAGAAATGTAAGCAAACAAACAAAAAAACAAATCAGAGAATATATGTCCCGTCCTTATTTTTCAAAAAAAAAAAATCCTCTGATGACAGCAACACAAATGAAGACAAAGAAACAGTAGCATGTGTTACAAGAATATCAGAATCTGTAAAACAAAGGGTCAGTAAACTCAGAGACATCAATAATGTAGTAAATAACTTGAGAAATAAATTTGAAAAATTGAACAAAATAAAAAAATTGTGAATAATAAATTAGCCTAACACAAGTATGATTAAATATAGTGTGCCCCGCGCAATCGTCTCGCCAGCAAGAACGCACGCGGGCACCAGGATCCTTCTGCAGCAAGCGTTTATTCCGATGAAAGGAGAAAGAGAGAGAGCCCCAAAATGGCACTGCTTATATACACCCTAGGGTGGCGTGGACATATCTGATTGGCTGCTTGCTCATAACCCCGTATAACGCCCAGGGCTGGGCAGTGACTTGGTGCACTTTCACCACTTGCACATGCGCAATTTACTTGTTTACCCGCGGGAGCACCGAATGCCAGCGCCATCTTGTAATGGGGAATGCTGTCACCGCTCGCCGCGGCTCTCTACAATATAGGATTAAAATACTAAGGAACAGAAAATAAATACTACCATGTTTATTTAAACCCATCCATGTCCAGATTCTAGAAGGTTAATATAACTGAAGAGAGTGCATGGAAAAGCCTATATCTTTTCATAGAGGATAAATAAGTAGTCCAGAAAATATGTTAAAATTTAATTACTGAAATAATATTTCAAAACCTTGTGATGAACTGCTGAAACGGCACATTTATTAAGTATACACATGAATGTGTACAACAGATCTTTATAATTATGTAAACCATGAGATTGCATGAAATTAGGGAAAATAATGGTGCCTGGGCTCGGAGGTACCACTGACCACTTTTTGGTGTACACCCCTCCTTTCTGTTTCCCAAAAATGTTTATGGTCAGATTCAGCTCAGGGTGTTCTCATTGCTGTCCCCAGACAATAGAAGACCTGGGCTTCAGAAGAAGCAAAAAGCAGGTTAATTTGGGTGTTTCAATTAGCTGAGAGACTGAGCTTAACTTAGTTCCCTGAGATTCAGCTATTTACACCAATATGGGTTCAGGACAAGGAGCCCTTTGGAATTTATTCACTGCCCGAATGAAAGTGAAGCAAAACTAGAAAAAAATTTTCAAACTTAATGAATGTGGCCTTTACTCAAACCCAAATCCCATGGCTGTCCTTTAAGGGGTAAAACTGTGGCAAATGTGCTTTTCTCACCTGCCCTTCCTCCGCCGGAACATCCCACAGCTTGGGCTATTTATCATACAATTGATGGAGTTTGATTCCTCTGTCCTACCGCAGTTGAGAATTGCAAACACCGAGCTAAATGATTTTTCTGCTGACAAAAGTTTATTTTTAACTTCGATGGTTACTTAAAGAAAACGACTTCTTAGAAATAGGCTAAAGATTGTTTGAACCTACAATCCGACACAGACTCACAATGTGTGAATAGATAAAGTGAAATGCGCCTATAACAGCATTTAACTGGACTGTTTACCGATCTATGCTTCTATTACGGAGGACTCTCTTATCTCTGAAGTCTCCACTGGGAAGCTTTGAGAGAGAATAGCCAATAATCATGTAAATGATCGCCATCTAAACACAAGGCTGCCTTTTCCAAGTCCAGGAAACCATTGTGTAAAGTGCACTGAGTGAGGGGCTTTACTCAGAAGACACAGATCTCAGTTCTTCCCAGAAATCTATTTTTCTAACTCCTATTCAGAAAAGAAGTTACCAGGGTCCAGATGAAAAAAAAATTCCAAGAAAAAGAATAATATCTGTTACTACAGTTCATGAAGAGTGAGTTGAATTTTGTAATTAATGTTATATTTTTCCTGGTTAGCAGATCATTTTATGTATCTTCAACAATGCATTATTACCAGTGTGTCAGTCTGTGCCCAGATTTTCTATGGGCTTGTCAGCTATTGAAAATCTGACTTTCACTTTAAAAATAAATAAATAAATAAACCATTACATTTATCTTTGCATAGAGCCTGGGTCACTTTGTTTATATTGTTTGTAATTGAATGACTCACACCATTTTAGCATTTTTCCCACAAAGGCTATAGAATGTTGGTAACTTTCAAGATTTAGAGTTAAAACTTCCTTTACTACAACAAAATCAACTCCTTCTTCACTTACAGTGCCTTGCCCTCCTGGGCCTGCACCTCTGGGCTCAGTCGGGCCTGTTTCCACCCTGGTTGACTTAACTTTCTCTTGCCCATGGTGGGCATTGCCCCTATGCTCCAAAGAAAGGATGTTTTGTTGTCAGTTCTTCTGAAGTTGGAACTAACTTAAGTGTATTTGACCTAATGCATTGTTTTGAAGTTCATGCTTTTGAAGGTCTAGCTTTTCTCATTCTTTAGTTTTGCTATAACAAGTTTTATACATTTATATATTTATTTTTTGTTGATTTTTAAGAAAAAGAAGGATAATTTTACTCTAGCTCTGCTACATTTACCCAGAAACTATAATTTTTTTTTCAATCTGGGGATTTAACTCAGGATCTCACATGGTCCCCTAGCCCTTGAAACTAAAACTTTAGAGAGACAGGTGTAAAAGCACTACTCTACAGTATTAATGATATTTATGGTTTAAAAAGAATATTTTAAACAAAAATCTGCATGGATGTGATCATTGTCTACAGAAACCACATAATGGTGTATATTTTTTTGTGTGACTCATAATAAAGTTATCTTCTTTGGGTAGTACATATATCTAATGAGTTTTATTTCGCTGAATGCTGGATTTATTTTGAATGTATTATCTCCTATAAAGCCTATGTAATTGTAGTATTCCACATTTAGAACATTCCCTTTTCATATTATTTTCCCTCGCTTTTTAAAAACATGGCTTCTCTTTTCTACCATGGAAGAAAAGACATTGCTGAGACACTGAGATGGGAGGATGAGAATCTCAAATCTCCACGACTGTGCGTGGGTCAGACTGCACATTGCTTGTTTGGGAGTTTTAATGAGAAATATAATATGGCACTCTTAGCATTGCTGTGCCAGCTAAATGAGTGAATGCATCTAACAATCTCTCCACAGGTGCAGGCAGCAGAGGGGAGGCAGCCATGACATACACACACTCCGCCCTGAAGGAACCCTTGCACCAGGCTCCCTGTCTTTCAGAGATGAGTCCACACACCTGCAGCAGTAGTTGAGATCATTTAAAATTCACCCCATTTGTCTGAAATTCTAGAGTCTGAAGTTAAGAATGAAGCCCTTTTAAAAATATCTAATTGTTTCTCCATGAATGACGTAAACATTATTTTCCCTACGTCTTTTTTTTTTTCTGTGAAAAATGAAATCACTGAAGGATTAATAATTGCATCACTCTGCTCTGGCTCTAAATATATTTCACAAATATTTATGGAGCATTAAATGAATCTGAAGTTACTATGACAACCTTCTTTCTAAAAGTAGACTTAATGTAAGCAATATTATAGATGCATAACTCTGTACCAGTAAGATCTATGGTTTTGCAGGCTAAGTAAAAAAAAATGTAAAAAAGCAGATAAAATTTGATCTTCATGAGTATACAACACAATGAAGAGAGACACGAAATAAAATATCAAGTGCAAATTAATCACAAACAATGGAAAGTGATTGCGTGAATAAAAGCAGAACATTCTCTGTTTTTACACCAGGTGTTTCCATTATTGCTATTTTAAAGTTTTATTCTTTTCATCTGATGAAACTTTTGTTCTAAACAGCACATTCAGCAGATTACTAATATGATCAAATAGATCAGAGAGGGAGAGTCTGGGCTGCAGTGCAAGCACAGAATCTTAATGTCCAATTTCGCCCTTCACCAACAGGCAGCACTCTGAAGGAGTCTCCACAGAATACGAGAGATGCGAGAAATAACTCCTCTATCAATGGTACAAAGAGAAAGGGAATTTAATGAACTTTGCAGAAGTTAAAGTAATTTTAAACTCATTAAACTTGCACAGCAATCTTTTATTGTTTCTTATGAAAAAATCCTTGGGAATAAGAAACTGTATTTCAATATTCTCCCGGGGAGTTTATATTCTATATAAATATGCACATCTCAGTAAAACATGTAACAGTGGTAGAAAACTGTTTGAACATGTATATTTAAAAGGATATGTAGATGAAATGAAGTAACTAAATCTACAAATTTAATTATTCCACAAAATTCATAAAACTAACTCTTCAAAGTCAAACATGTGCACAAACTTCTAAATGTTTAAAAGTTCTTCTGAAGTTACTCATTCTTTCTCGGTCAGGTCACAGAACTGAGGTACACACATTCAGTGCTGAGGTTCGTTATTGCTCATTAGTGTTCCTAGGGAAAACGTTAATTAAATATTATTTTCATTTCAGTATATTTTGATATTTCTGAATAATGCTTCCTAAGTGAATTTTTATAAATATTTGGATGTTATATTCAGCTGAAACTAAGTAACCTTCTTAAATAAAACTTACATTTTTCTGAAGCCTTACACGCCATAACCGACAAATACCAGAATTTAAAGCTAAATGAGTATGTTAGGAATGTAATTAGAGGCAATTCAGTGCTGGGCTGCAATCCTTTGCAGGGTACAAAAGTCTCATGCCACTGAGAAATAAATTGTATATGTTAAGTTTGAATGATACAGTTTTACTTTGTTAAAATAAAAGGATTTATTGTGCTTTTTCCAAACTTTATAAGGAAAGAATCTAGTCTGTGTGTTAGTTTGAGACTTAGCAAGTAGATTTTGGCCAGAGAAATATTTAGACCATTCTCTTTGGGTGAAGTGACACTCTTGCATAACACATCAACAAGATATTATTAGAGCAAATCAGGAGGAGAATGGGAGGAGGAGATGAGGGGAGGAGGGGATGGAGAAGGGAGGAGGAGAAAGAAATGTAGGTCCCATAAGGATTAGTGCAGTATTCTGAAGTACTAACTGTCTGTGTAGCATTAATTATATATTTAAATACCTAATTCCTCATGTCGGTAACTTGTTTATGCTCTGATGTGTTGTTTCAAATGCACCTAATTTCATGGTCAATCACTACATTTCATATCTTTTACTTTTAATCTTCTCATATTTTTTTTTTTGTAATCACCAGATTAAAGAACATTTGTAGAAAAGCCAGCTTTCTGCACTTATTCGAGTGGCCAATGATGCTTGAGAATAATAGACAGACAGATGTATACATGAAAGAGAAATGGGAGAGAGACAGAGAGAGACAGAGAGAGACAGAGAGACAGGCAGAAAGATGTGTGTACTATATATCCTATCTGCTAAACTCTGTAGTCAAGGTGAGGGTTAACCGTCTGGATATATGTCTTCATGAGTCAGTCTCCCACTGAAGGCAGTGTTAGTTGATTTCCCTCTCCTTTGTCTTCTAACACTTATTCCACTCTAAGACATTCACTTTAATCCAGTTCTGCTTTCCCTTAGAGAAAGGACTGAAGGAGCTGAAGGGGTTTGCAACCCCATAGGAAGAACAACATCAACCAACCAGACTCCCCAGAGCTCCTAGGGACTAAAACACCAACCAAGGAGTATACATGGAGGGATTCATGGCTCCAACTGCATATGTAGCAGAGGATGGATTTATCTGGCATCAATAGGAGAAGAGGCCCTTGGTCCTGTGAAGGCTCAATGCCCCAGTGTAGAGGAATGCCAGGGCAGGGAGGCAGGGGTGGATGGTTGGGAAAGCACCCTCACAGAAGCAGGGAGAGGAGTGATGGGATAAGGGGTTTCTGGAGGGGAAACCAGGAAAGGGGATAACATTTAAAATGTAAATGAATAAAATATGCAATAAAAGAAAAAATGATACTAAAATTTGACAGCTTTCACTGCAGAAAGTGTCCAGAAGCTCAGACACATCTATCACACATTCTGTCTCGAGATCCATAGTTGATAGGCTCTTGTTTCTGTCATTGCAAAAAAAAAATCTTGTGTACAGCTTCTATTTCCTTTCATCTATATAAAGAAAACTTTAGCACTACTTTCCTGTATGTATGTATGTATGTATGTATGTATGTATGTATGTATGTATGATGTATGTATGTGTGTATGTATGTATAAATGTATATATGTATGTATCCCTTCCTAATATATTCATTTTAAACAACAGTAGGTGAAGATAAAGATCAAGAAAGACATTTATGTAAACTTTTTATTAAAATATAGCATATGCCAAAAAAAATTCACACATTTTTAAAGATTGACTTAAAATTTTTAAATTAAAGGTGATTAAAAATTTTGTCATGTTACAAAATGACATGAGAAGCCAATACCAAGTTTAAGACTAAGAATGAAACTGGTGATTAAATAAACTCATAAAATACATCTTCAACTCTTCATCCAGTAATACTGTCAAAATTGTTTTTACTTTCACATTATTTTCCATTTCTACATAAATAGAAAAGGATACATAATCCTGAGTCTTTCTTTAATTCAGCAATATGTGCTGTGACTCACTCATGTTACTCATACTACATACATCCACTGTGGGTTGATACTCTTGCTTTACTTTAATTACTATAGAATTGTCCACTTTGAGTCTCTGTTGTGATGAACACCATGCCTAAAGTTGGCAAAGAAGAGTCTCCTTATCTTCAGCTTCTAGGGAACAGTCTGTCAATTACTGAAACAAGTCAAGACAAGGAACCAAGACGGAGCAGAAGCAGGATCCATGCAGGAAAGTTTCTGGCTTCTGACTGGTTTGCACAGCCATCTCTCTTATACAACCTGGGCTCACTGGGCTCATCCTGTCTAGGGATCCCACGATTTATTGTGTCCTGGGCTCTCAGACATCAATCTACAATGAGGCAACTCCCCTCAAAGACCAACCCAGAGTCCAAACTGATAGGAAAATTTTCTTAATTGACATTCCCTCAATGAAACGAAAATGAAAATCAGTCAATATACTCAAATACCAATGTATAAATATAGTAGAAAATTCATTAATCTCTTCTAGCAAGAATGGGCATGGTACTGTTTTTAGCCTGGATAAGAAGTGTAGTTATGAATAGTCTTGTATATAGTAAAACATGTAAGACATATATTTGATATGTACCCCTGAGTGAAATGAGGTACCAGCATGCTCATTTGCAAAACCAAAAACTGTGATTGTGTAATAGGAGGCAAATGAGTTGTGAATTTAAATTGTATGGACAAGCAGCAGGATCACAAAAGTATCTCTGTGTGTACCTGCAGGATGGCACACTCTGCATCTTTAGACAGCTGTGCCCAGTTACTCTTATCTTCTGTTTGGCAGGGCTCAACCTCACCTATCCAAAAGCATACTTTAGTTCTTGGATAAGACGTTCTTACTCCCAAGTAGCCGGTCTCAGATATTGGCAATGCTAGATTGTTTTGGAACATATTCAATTCCTTCCTTTATTTCAGAATTTAATTTCCAACATTAGTGAAATTCCTTCTGACTTACTACCAATATCCAGAACATAATCTACAGCAATTCTTCTTTCTCTTGACTGAGGCATCAGTTGCATCTTTTGACCAGCCTAATCTCATCGTTATCAGCCCAGTTCCCTTCAGACCCCTCCACACTGTGCTTGCTTTCCCATTATACTTTCATCAAAGGAGTGACATGAGCATATAGTGAATGGCTTCCTGAGAAGAGCGTACTGTTCTGTCTCCATGTGAGTCAGCCTCAAAGGACTCATCCTGGATCACAAAGCTCAGGGAATCTTCTCTCCAGTGTACCTTCTGAAGCTTCCTGATGCCTCCTCCCTCTACGCGTCGTCTCTTTCATTTCACATGCACCGCCCTTGATTCACTGTTTCAACTTCTCAAACCATTATTTCACCAAAATACTTACATAATTTATATATCACTTCTTACTTCAATCAGAAAGCTTCCGTTTTCCAAGTCTTTTCTTGGCCGCCTTGATAGAACTGTATCCATAAGCAGTATCCCCCTTCATCATATTCTATGCTTCTTTTCAATAATCTTGTCTTCTTCCCAATTCATTTTTCTTCTAGATTACATAATACATACACGACAAGTTTATCTGCTGATATTTTTTTTAGCCTAAATGAGGACACTTTAACTTTTCATAGAAAAATGACTGTCTTGCATATCATGCAATAAAGCAATTCATCCAATCTTTATTGGATTTGAAATTGGTTATTTATTTATTTATTTATTTGTTTGTTTGTTTTTTTTAGAGACAGGGTTTCTCTGTGTAGTCCTGGCTGTCCTAGAACTTACTCTGTAGACCAGGTTGGCCTTGAACTCAGAAATCCGCCTGCCTCTTCCTCCCAAGTGCTGGGATTAAAGGCGTTCGCCACCACCACCCCGTGAAATTGGTTATTTATGATTGAAAAAATTGACAGTGTATTCCTGAAATTTTAAAGTCAACAAGTTATCCTTTCTTTTTGACCAAAATTATATTAAATATGGAACTGTTTTGTTTTCTTTAAAAAAAAATTCAAAGCGAGCAAGTTCCCTAAGAAGTTTGGGTTCACACTAGTACTCATAAACATTGTAAGTGAAGCACAGACAAACACAGGCAATCAAAACAATAAGATAAACAAATATCACATATGGCATAGTTATACTTCAGTCTACAAATTTATAATTTTAGGGACTAAATGCATTTGTTTTTTTTTTCACTGCTCAAAACTGCTAAATAATTCACTTGATACTGAAATATGTCTATAATTTTAAATTTTCTACAAGTTCATGGAAGTCCTGAACCCATCAGGGAAGTACTTAGAGCTCTCATTGTGCAGAAGCCAGTTATTTACAGTGTGAAATCATTTACCAGATTTGTTACATTGGGTCATCAATTTAATGTGCATAAACAGAAATTTCTTCATTTGAAAAGCAGTGATAAAATATATTCATGTATTTCATCTTAAGCAGCATAAATTGAATAGAGCATGGCAAAGCCCTTTTTAAAGGACAGAGTATTGCTAAGATGCACAATAGTATGAACAACTATATAAACTAAATAAGTGTGTGCAAATGAACAATTCCAAAATAAAGTGCATGCTGGATGTGACCACTCTCCCCACTTTTATACTGAAGTTATGTTTTGGGTCTCTTTCCTTGAGACCACTTTCCTACAGGACACAGTGAGAATAACCTTTAATACTAGCCACTTGAGGCTGAGGCATGAGAATAACATACATACATGCCTAGGCTCCAGAGCAAGTTTAGTGCTAGACTTGACAATTTATTGAGGCATGTTCTCAAAATAAAATACAGTAATGAAATGCCTTTCAATTCATTCAGTATCCTGTCACTTGTCAACAATGGAGCACTTTTCTAGATATTTAAGTAATATTAAAAGTTGACATTAGTATGAGGTGAAATGATTAAGAAGATACATAAAATGTTTAGAAGGCTAAAGAAGTCTAGGCTAGTAATGATTCATCTATTTAGCTATTCAATTAATGCCTATCAGAAGTTATGAGAAGAAAACATGCTATTAACAAAAAAATACTGAAGGAGAAAAAGATTATAAGGTGGCTATAGTTGATTAGGAAAGAAAGCAGTTATGGGAAATGCAGAGATAAATGCAAAAAATGCTGATTTATATAATTCTTTCAACAGGGGAGTAATTTTTTTGTTGTTGTTAGTAATAATGGCTGAAAAGGATTTTAAAAGAAGAAATTTATGGAGTCTCAGACTTGGATGGGACAATTTATTAGGTATGTATACTCAAGAATGTGCATTAATGGATATATGCCTTATTAGTAAATCTAGGAAGGTATCACTGTTGTTTTATAAAAAGAAAGAACCAGGTACAGTGATGTGGGAGGGGTGCCTCAGGGAGCCCATGCTAAGGCATCCTTTTCCCTTGAGGTAGCAGACATACAAGAGGTAAAGTGTAGAATATAGTTTATTTAGGAAATGGGAAGGAGAGTTGAGAAGTGTTGAGAAGGGAGTAGAGACAGAGAAAGACAGACAGACAGATACACACACTCATACACACACTCATACACACACTCATACACACACACACACACACACACAGAGAGAGAGAGAGAGAGAGAGAGAGAGAGAGAGAGAGAGAGAGAGAGAGAGGCAGTGGCAGAGACACAGAGAGAGAAGAAAAAGAAGGAGAAGGGAAGAGGAGGAGGAGAAGAGAGTTATCTGAAGCTTGTCACCAGCTAGGAACATGTGAAAAGAGGGGGAGGGGAATGAGGAGAGAGGGCGAAAGGTGTTAGGGAGAGGAGAGAGTCAGAATAAGACAGTGATGCTGAGGGGAAAAACATCCTCTTTTACAATAAGTCAGGCCTACCTAGGTTATATGATTGGGAAGAGAAGTAAAGCAATTTGCACACTATTTTTATAATATGAAAAAATATTTAATAATTAAGGACTAAATGTATGATACCATTATTATAAGGTACACATTATTAGTACAGATTTAATTTTGATTATTATTATTATTATTATTATTATTATTATTATATGTGTGTTTGTGTCTGTGTGTGTCTGTGTATGTGTGTGTCTGTGTGTGTTGTGAGCATGTGGGTGCGCACCACAGCAGGCATGTAAGATCAGAAGGAATCTCTTTTCTCCTACTACTCTATGAATCCTGGGGATCAAATTCAATTCCTGATATTTGGCAGTAAGTGACTTTACTGCTGAACCATTTCACCACACCAAGCCCTATTATATATAAATAATATATGTATCTCATAGAAAGTAAACAATACAATATCTTCTTTAGCTTGTAGAGAGTCAAGAAATTTGGCCTTTGCCACACTTTAACCCAGCACCCATGATTCCTTATTTTGACATTATTTTTGGTTTGTTGTTGTTATGGTTTCAAGTCCTTTCTATCAACATGGTAAAAATACATTTTTGTCACTTGACTCTAACATGAAATGGCTTCCTTCTGTGATAAGTTTTGATAAAACAAAACAGAACAAAAACAAAAACCCAAGAATGGTCTAACTAATCAGTCAAAGAGAGATTATTGCAACAAAACGTGCTGTAGCATTATGAAACTAGACAAAGATCAAATATTCAATTATGTTAACATTTTGGCATGTTTGACATAGAAATGATGGGAAAGCAGCACTCTTCATTATAGAGTACTATCAGTGGATGGACTAGATGTGACCTAATAACCAATGGAAGAGCAATTATTCCATATCACTAAGGTAGAAGAAGTTCAAGGAAAACATAAAGATACGTTGGCACAAAGCTGGAGTCTAAGAGCCACAAAATGCACCAAACTTAACTGAGAAAATTGGCAGCAACTGCAGTATTTTAGATAGCATATATGATAGAAGGGATTTGTGGGTAGAGCTGACCATTGCTGTCAAACAGTCTGATGCCTTTTAAGACTTATGACCAAATATGACATCCATAATGGCAAAGGCATGTCCACATAGCATGGAGACACTGAGTAAGCCAGAGGAAACGGATCACTCCAAGTGTTTCTCTAGGGATCTACCAGTTAGGATTATACAGGCAGGAACTATGCTTCTATCAACTCAAGTACCTGATGGTGTTTATAGTAACCAATCAAGCAAAACATTTTAAAAATAACTTCACTTACAACTGTTTTAACAAATTTAGGAATGGCACACTTTTGCCCTCCTGCCTCTATCCTCAGATCACTACTTGAGGTTAGTGGTTGGGGCTGGAGGAGCTTCTGTTTTAAGTGATCAGGACTAGGATATTTTGTTGAATGGAATTTGGTTACTAATCTGTGCCTACTCTTGTGCCTGAAAGTAATAAGGAAAGACGGGTCTTATCACAGATACTGTCACCAAAAGTATCACTAGAGCACACGGACACACGACAACAAAATGCACAAATGTAGAGAGTGCACTGGAGAAAACAAACAAGCCGAGCCCTTCTCCCTCATAAGGCAAAGATTTGGTCAGAAGTTGGATAAAATAGAAAATGACAAAAAAAAAAAACCACAAAAACAACAACAACAACAACAACAAAATTCCAATAACAATAACCCCCCAACCCCAAAAATAACAACAAAAAAAACAGTCAACCAAAAAATAGCAACAACAAAAAAACACCACCACCACAACAAAACACAGTGATTTGGAGCCACCCAGGCAGTATCTACATCCCTCAGAAAATACTATAGTTCATTATGCAGCTTAAAAATACCAAACAGTCAAAGCATCACACATTGAACAAATGATTATGTACCCTGTGGGCTAGAAGAACAGTTTGAGTCTTTTACATTAGAATATTTGCCTTTACTGACATCTAGGACTAGGACTGAACTTAGATTTAGAAATTGTTAACGAACTTTTCCTTGTACGAATTCCTTCCAAAAGGACTCAAGGGAGAATGCTTCAATTCTATTTGGGAGAAGAAAGAGGAGGGTAGAGGGAGTTGGGGAACCAGAGTGGGAGAGCGGAGGGGGAGGGGAAAAACGGGAACAGGATCAGGTATTGGGGGAGGGAGGAATAGGAGTGAAGCCCTGAAGGCCAGAAGAATGAATGGAAATAAGCAACCTCAGGAGGTGGAAGGTGGGGGCAGGGGGGCTGCTCCAGAATGTCCCAGAAACAACAAGTAGTTGAGAGATGCTCAGGACTCATAGGGAGGAACCATAGATGAAATGATCAACATTGGGGAGAACAAATTCATAGAGTCCATCTTCAGTAGAAAGACAGGGCATCAAATGGAGGGATGAGATTAACATCCCACAGTCAAAAACTCTGACCCAGAATTGTTCCTGTCTCAAAGAATTGAAGGGACAAAAATGGAGAAGAGACCGAGGGAAAGGTAGTCCATTGACAGACCCAAATTTGGATCCATTTCAAGGGGAGTCTCCAAGGCTTGACACTATTATTGATGTTATGGTGTGCTTACAGACAGGAAACTATCATGGCTGCCCTCCGAGAGGCCTAATAAGCAGCTGACTGAGATAGAAGCAGATACTTACCCGCAATCAATTGACTGAAGTCGGGACCACTGTTGTTGAATTAGGGAATAGCTGGAAGAAGCTGAGGAGGAAGACGACCCCATACTTCGACCTCAACGAAGCTGGACTCCTGTGATCTCTCAGATACCGAGCCAGGCAGCATACACTAGATGGCCTGAGGCCCCTGACACATATACAGCAGAGAATTGCCTGGTCTGGCCTCAGTGAGAGAAGATGCACCTAACACTCAAGAGACTTGAGGCCCCAGGGACTGGGGAGGCCTGGAGGGATGTGGGTTGACGGAGACATCCTCTTGAAGACAAGGGAGCAGGAATGGGCTGAGGAAATGTCAGAGGGCTAAACTGGAGAGGGACGACAACTAGACTGTAAAATCAATAATAATAATAATAATAATAATAATAATAATAATAATAGTATTGATCCAAAATTGTTTGGCTTGTTATAGTCTAAATTTATTGTTCCCAGAGCATATACTGTCCCATTTCTTATATATAATGCTACATATCTTTCAACTCCAAGGACCACAGCTTAGCACAGGAAGGCTAAAGGCACTTTATCCAGATATTTCAGGAGTCTGATGATGAATTTCTAACATGAAAAGGCAGTGTGTATCCTCTTAAACTAATAACTCACACAGCAACACCCAGGCAGTTTTTCCTCACATTTTGGAATTAGTATCTTTGTGCCTTCCCTGGACCTCCATGTCTTACCTGTTCTTGGATTCATCAGACTCTCTTCTATTGTGTACTTTCCACTGTTTGACTTTTGTTCCAGTGACACATATATTCTACTTTCCTAGGTATTCTTTACATTAATAACCAGGATTATGTGGCTCATACAACAGAAGTTTGTTTCAAAGTTCTAGGGACTACGAGTCTAAAGTCATTTTGTGATGAGTGAGTTTGTTCTTTTCCTCTTTCCCTTGGCTCATGGGAGGTCAAACTTCTTGTCTCCTCATACAACCCTGTGTGAGGAGGAGCCTTTCTGTCTCATTGTCTCAATCTATTCATACTAGAGAGGACACGACATGTGTTATTTCACTTAATAGTTACCTTCTCATAGGACAGTGACATTAACTGTTAGAATTGCAGTATATGAGTTTTCAGGTACACAAATCAAATCATTGCAACATTCTAGCAAGCTCACAACGAGTAAGACTGATATTTGGTTCTAGTTTACCCTATTATTCCGTCTTTATGTGGTGTACAGTGTGGGGTATGTGTTGACATGTGTTAAATGTCTGCTTGATCTGTTCACTCATCATTAAGGAACATGTCCCTACTCCAGGATCCTTCCTTCCCATTTCTCTCCCTCTCCTGCTCATCTTAGTATTCTCAAGAATCTCATCAATTATTTAAGCCTTTTCCTTCTATTAATGTGTACAGAAAAACAGACTTTAAACATATTTTAGAACCCTGTAAACACTCTCAATTGAAAAGAAGTGGTTTTGTATCTCTAGTTGACTAACAGCTGGATATAGGTCTCCATTTTGGTCATATTTCTTCTTTCCTGCTCCTTTTTATGAACAGATAATATCCAGCATCCAGAAAAACTCACAATTTTCTAATTCACTTAACTGTGACCAGTGAACCAATAACCTTTTCGTTATGGGGATAAAGCTGTCAGAGTCTATTTTTTCTCCAATCTTTGTCTTCTTCCTTTATCCAAGATGTCTTCTTTTGCAGTGTAGTTTCCACCTGGTTGGTGTTCACTGGACTCTGATTCACCATAGCGAAGCACTACTTATAACTAATAATCCCCAGTACACAAGCTTCAAAAGCATCCAGGAAGCCCCACGACCTCATCTCATTCTCTGATAATGTCTCCAGAAACTGTAAATAGACTTGCCAGTTTTATGGTAGAATTTTGCCCAGAGTCCAAAATGGGAAGTAGATAAAAGATTGACTATCTCTGGCTACTTCCCAGTCCATGAAAAGCTGAAATCAGAAAAGATCTCCCTTCTCTCTTTCTTTTCTTCTCTTTTCTCTTACATAGCTTGCTATTGTTACCTTATTATTTATTTAATCAAAGAATATGCCTAGGAATCACCTTCCATGATCATAGAACATCTACCCCGGTGCTGAACTTTTCCCTCTATAGATCATAAGTTTTATAATTACGCTTATCTTAATGTCAAAGGATGGCCTTCAAGGTTATTTTTTAGTAGGGATCATATTTTTATGTTCCAGGCACTAAATTTCCTTGATATTATTTTTATTTTCTATATGATGAATCATATTTTATCACTGAATATCATGAATCACACAGCCACAGCCAACATTTCCTAACCAAATATACGCCACTTCTGGAAAAGAGCAGGCTCTAGAATAAAGAAAGGCTACTGATTTTAATGAGCTATTATTATATAAATATGAAACTAAAAATCGTGCCCTGAGTAAATATGTATGTACATGAGTTGTTCAAAGAACTCAAGCTAAGCACATGATTAATTTAAGAGCACACTAAAATTTCAAAATGATTATTTCAAAATTCTACTGGGTTGGATTATAATCAGCATTCTTACAAATGCATTTCATCAGATATAAAATTATACATAATATAATATTCAATTTAATCATGTCTAAGATTTTTCTACCAGACCCAATGCCAATTATTCTAATAATTATTTAACATAAATTTTATTTTGGCTTTCTGAAAATCAACCACATGTTTTTTCTTGGTTATTTTTATATTGTCTATTGAACATGTTGGAAAGGAATTTTAAAAACTGAACTGGCATTAAATTGACAACAGCTTAAATTCTAAAATAATGTGTATTACAACTTCAGTTTTGGCCATGTTTTGTTGGTTCAAAATAAATCTGAAAATTTTTTTTTTAATTTATGTAAAAGTGTAAGCCCAATTTGGCTCACTACATGTATAATAATAATAAAAATTATTATCATTGAATAAATTATGCTCTCCAAAAATGCCACAATTGGGAGTTTAATTTTTGCCATAATGCAATAAAGGTTTTATTAGTGAAATAAACATAAACATAATATTTTGACAACCTCTAACTAATGAATTCTCAATTGTTTCAAACACAGAGAAGAATTTAGTGTAGTAAATAATAAAATTTATTGTAAATATTGACAGTATCTGATAACAATATTTTATATCACTATGTATGCTGAGGAAACTAAGTTTTAAGGAAGAAAATGCCATTTCAGATACATAATTACAAGAAATTGCAGATTTAATTAAAAACTTTTGATTAACTAGGATAACATATTATCCTTTTAATAAATTTTACAAAATAACATGCATATCGTAAACACAACTTCTTGTTGATTGGTTCATCACTGAATAATAAGAAGGACTGATAACTAAGTGTTATGAGATTAGGTTGCCAATGTTCTTTATTCCAAATATTTTCAACTAATCTCTTGTGTCTACTAAAACTTTTTTTGCTGTTGAGTGTAGGAAGAGTTTCAGGGCTATTTAAATAAAATTTGAAGAAGTTTCTGGAATTTGAAGATAACTTCATAGGTTTAGAAAAGTAGTTAAGAGTTTATCATTTGAGAATTTGATCAAATTTTGTTCACAATTTTTATATTTCTGGGTAAGCATTGTCAACATATTAAAATGATGACATCTTTCTTGTTATATATTGTCTGTGAGGATTGTTTTCTCATTTGAAGTTGACTTAATGTAGCTTGTACAAAGGGAGATTCATTAAAATATAACATAAAACAAATTACATATTTTTATAAATTACTAAAAAGATCCTATTATGAATTTCTAAAGGATGTAGTTAAAAAATGACTAATGCATGTATAGATGGCTATTACTTTATACACACCTTGATCAAATTATGGCATTCAACTCTTTTCAATAGTTTCAAGTTTTATGACATAACTGATGAAACTTACCTATTTCATTTGTCAAAACAAATGTTGGGCATTACAGAACAAAAAAGGCAATTGTAATACAATCCTAATGTTTATGTTGAAATAAGGTAATACATGTGTCAGCTTGTATTTCCTTATGTCTACAGTGGCTCCACAGAAATGAAGATTTTTAAATCAGTGAAAAATCAGACTAGCTGTTCAAAATATAAATGAAGGAAACCAAATTTGTGTCAAAGTTCTTTGGTTAGATTATGTTTATATGTGTGTTTCTATTATTTTGTAGTGGTAGGTCGAAGATGTCCCATAAACTTCCAACCGTCTAGCTAGTTAAGGCAAAGGCCTAATGGGTGCCAATGTTAAAGCATCCAAGATTCTGACAAGTCAGATTTGTTTATAAACAATTCTAAACCAAAACTTCAGTGAAGGTACGCAGGAGTTGTAAATACTGTAGTCATGTATGAGGTTCTTAAAAAAATAAAAAACAGAAGTACAGAAAAATGAATGATTACCAGGGGGAGGGGGAAGAGAATCACCTTCACCAAGGGATGAGCCATCTCTTTAATTGTCCAATGCACAGCACCATTGTCTCCTTCGAAAGCACATACATGTGGACAAGAAAGATGGAGTCAGCAGAATATGTTTATGCACACACATACATATAAACCATTGTAAATCATATCAGATAGCTGTATCATGCACACTATCTGTAAAATATATAGTGTGTTATATGAATGGAAGAGAGGCTATCATCATGAGAGTGGTGGGTTCCAGAAAATAGGGAGAAAAAAAGAGAAGAAAATGATGTGATTCTGTTTCAACTAAAACATGTAAAACAGAAATTAAAAACTTCTGTGCTATCTTTTCCAGTGTTATGTATAAAACACTTATTTGGATTTTCTAGCAAATGGATAACTTAGATTCTAGAAATTTAGGTTAGAGATATACTAACCTAAATATATTTCAGTGTACTTGTTCCTATTCTGGGAAATTTGCCATTTATTTCTCCAGAGTGTTTTCATAGAACTGGAGTTCAGTTATCTGTGAAATTTGAGACAGGAAGATATGGTATGTTAGAGAAAAGCATCTTCATGTTTTGCCCATAGGTGGAGAAGAGGGTAGGACTTGATTCACACTTGGTTGGATTTGTACTATTCAAGCCACTCCAATGGATAATTGTGATAATTCAAATCTTACTGCAGGCAGTTAGTGTGTAAAAACGAATAGCTTATTTCTCAGCAGTGAAGTGAGCCGATTGAAGCCAGATCTGATTATATTAAAGGAAAGTTTACTGGGAAGCTGTTCTCTGCAGAGTGTACTGGCCTCAAGGATTGAGGCCAGGGGAGTTGAGAGAGAAGGGAACTGAAACAAGAAGAGAGGGGAGGGTAGGAGGGAAGGGTAAAGAGAGCAAAATGTCTGGATTATATAAGGAGCAGCCTTTTGGGGAAGGGCAGCCCATTCCCTGGCAGAGTTGGGGGCAGGGTACTCCAGGTAGGGACTGAGGGAGGATAGGAGAACCTAGAGGCCAGGTCTGGTTTGATAAGTTAAATACCCACATCAATCCCTAGGCCTGGATCCATATCAAACAGGTACTTGCTATCATTTTAAATTAGGTCAGTGAAGAAATATTCATGTCTTTCTAGTTTGATGATTTCAGTAATAAAACAAGTAACAAATTCATCATTTTTTGTAAAGATAAGCATTAAAGAATCATGGGGTTTTTTTTTTGTTTTTATGATCTTATATTAATTATGTTTAAAATTGTGTGGTGATCAGGTGTGTGGATAAAGAAATGCGCATGAGTGTGTTTGTGTACATGAGGATTGAAAGCCAAATTCAGGTGCTTTCTACAGCCTCCAGGGATTATTTATTTATAATTAATTAATTTCTTCATATATTACATTTTTATCCATATATTATATATTTGAAAATTTCTCCTCCCAGAATCTATCCAACTATTTAAATTCATGCCCTCTTTCTCGCCTCTCTCTCTCTCTCTCTCTCTCTCTCTCTCTCTCTCTCATAATAAAAACAAAAGATTAAACCAAAACAACAACAAAATGCCACGCAAAATGCTAAAGCAAAACAAAGATGTGTATACGTGTACAAGCGAGCACACGCATGGGCACACACACAAAGGGAGAGGAGAAGGGGAAGGGGAAGGGAGGAGGGGAGGGGAGGGGGAGAGGGAGGGGGAGATGGAAGGGGGAGAGGGAGGGGGAAGGGGAGAGGGAGGAGTAGGAGGAGGGGGAGGGGGAAGGGGGAGAAAGAGACAGAGAAATTCTTTACCTCAACTAGACACCACAGACAACCCCAGGATCACAACAGTGTATTTCCAATACTGTAGGTTATTTATAATTTATAAAAACTGAGTCTTTCACCAGAATCTGGAAGTCACCTCTCCAGAGCTACAACTCCCAGCACAAGTTCAGCACCTGGTGTTTACATGGATGATGGGGTCAGACTTAGGTCCTCATGCTTGTACTGCACATACGCAGTAGAGCTGTTTCCTGTTGCTGAGCAGTCTCTCTTTCACTCAATGGCTACATAATGTATATATATGTGTGTGTGTGTGTGTGTGTGTGTATGTGTGTTTGTGTGTGTGTGTGTGTATATGTATATATATGTATGTGTATATTTAAGTATATATGTGTGTATATATACATATATGTGTACTTATACATTTATATATATGTATATGTGTGCATATATATACATATATATATATATATATACATATATATATATATATCCACATGCATATGATATATAGACAGATATGATGAGCATATATCAGATTATATATACATTTTGTCTATATGGGACACATATATGAATCAACACAAATACAAACACACAGATTATAAAGGTAAGTCAATTTCACTATATCATAGTTGTAAAATCAACATCATTAAATGCTTTTCAAGACATTTTAAACATTTGCATCAACAATAAGTATGTTTTCTTCTTTGATGTAATGACATAGTATGTATTGGTATCTAATTCAACAGATTTCAGGACTCTTTGAAAAATATGTATATGCTAAATAATTTAAATTAATTTTATATATTAATTTATTGTAGAGTATCTTACCTGATGATGAAATGTGGGTTTTATTAAAGTCATTTTTAAAAATACATGGGTAATATATATATATATATATAATGTTCTGTTTTTTTAAAGTTCTTTTTTTATCATACTTCGAGATTGTACAATTGTGATTTATTTTTATCCTTTCAATGAGAAGTTATTTTGATAAGTGAATTTTTATAGCTTCTGTGAAGAATAAACTTTTTTGTCTGGATTTTTTATTAATTTCAGCTTTCTTTTTATCATCAAAGGACCTTGTTTTCATTATTACATTTAGAAACTTAAATTTTCTTTAGGAATCTAACATATAATGTGTTAGGAAGGGTTACTAACTTATACCCAAAATAGTATGCATTATCTAATAGTGAGTGAGAAGTTTTAGGAATGTGAATATGCTTTTAGGGAGCTGACTTTGGTCCCTCATTTCATGCCCTGACCTCTATTCAACTCACTACTTTAAAAGTTATGGCCACCTATGCATATCTCTCTAAGTTCAATGAATAATCCATTTTGTATAACTCCACACATATTAGCTTATCTTATTTCTCTAGCATCTCTTTCAGTTTTAATTTTCCGGCAGTTCATTTATGCCTCATGCTTTAGATTTTGTAACAGCCACAGTCTTCTGAAATGAAGACACAGTAGTGTTGGTGTGCTGACTGGGAAGGTTCTCTGTGCTGGAGACATACATTAGCTTTGCATGGGAGGGGAAGTCAGCATTTTTAAAGAAGGTCATGTAGGTTCCTAAGTGGCCTTTCCTCCTTGTCCATGCTGTCTGTGTGCATAGTGTCCCATCATAGCTAGAGCATCTCCCTGAGGGTCCTAGGAGAAAGCCTGGTGTGTTTAGCCGTCTTTAGGATCTCAGCTCCCATTTTACTCTGAGGAGTTTTAAAAATTTTCCAAAGCTTGGGACAAGCTTTTTTTAGATCCTGAAACTCTTGTGGCCTCACCTTTGAAGTTGGCAAATCCCTCACGAAAACAATAAGAGAGTCAATTTCAGGGTTTTAGAGTGTTCTTTTCCTCAGAACAATGACACCTCCTGTTCTGAAAAAAATGACAGAAGACTGTTAATTTCACATAAAGATTGTTAGCAATTTGCTTGGCCCTTTTGTTGATGGCATTAGATAGCTTATGTAAAATTAGTACTCTGCAATTATCAATGGCAACACTGTTCCATTTTTAAATAAAATGGTTAAATGTGAAATTAAGGTCTTTTAAAGGGTTTATCTATTTTATGTGTATACACATGATACATATGAATGAGTGTGCACTTGTGCACCACATTCATGTATGAGGCCATTTAGATCAGTCAGAAAAGGCATCATGGGATACCCTGGAACTGGAATACTGATGGTGTCAAGATTCTGGGAACTGAACCTGGGTCTCTTGGAAGGGCAAAAAGCAATCTGCTGAGTCATCTTCCTGGCCAATAAAACTAAAACCAACCAAACAAAAAACTTGTTTGTCTTTTTGCACATTTTTCTCAATAAATTAATTATTTATAGTGATTTCTATGCCAATGTCATTATTTGGAAAAATGAGTGCTATTTTCAAAATATAAAATCTTTAAGCTATTTTTAAGTAAGAAGAGATTGAAATATCAATAGGTGCTGGGCAACCAACTAAAAGTTGTTTTCCGAGTTTTGATCTGTCATAATTTTCTAAGATAGTTTACATCTGCTGCAATGGAAAGCTTTTTGAGGAAAAGTGAGAGCTGCACTTATCTGTGGTTATAATAAGTATTTACAATGTTGTAAAAATTACCTTGGTCTAGTAAAGTGTCAGTAGTGGGTTCTGTTTTTAGATACATTACCGCACTAACCTCAGTAAACTTGGGAAACTATGCAGTTATATTTTAATTTGCAAATTATTATGAAGAGATAGAATTAGAGCAATCTTTCTTTTCGAGGTCTTCTATAATTTCATTTTGTGTGAACAAATTTTAAAATGTCATAAGCAGCATAATTTAGTAAACTTATTTTCCTAGAATATCTAAATTTAACCTTAAGGGTTTCGTGTCTTATCCATCATTGATAGATGTCTCTTCTGTCCTTTGTAACTATAGTCTTTAGTCTCTATATTATTTGACAATATGTATGTTTTATTTTAAATTGTATCTTTATAAATGTGTATTATAACTCAGTCCAGAATAAAAAATAGAAGCTGTTGCTAATAAATAGATAACAATGGACAGCAAGTTGGACAACATTTATAGGTCAAGAGGCACAATAATTATGTAGGACTTCCTGCAGTTTATAATAACCAAGGTAAAATTACTATTATTTATAATTGCAAAGAGTGATTACGCCCTAAGGATAAGTTCACTCTTAAGATAATGGGTGCAGTTATAATTCAACAGAAATGCTTATAGCCTTGAAAAACTGCCCATGTCTCAGTTCAAGTGTGAGAAAGAATTGGATGCTTAAGAAATCATTAATAATGATGGCATAAAATTAGACCAATTATAACAAAGAAAACATTTATCCAGACTCTGCTTACAATAACTATATTTTAGATGCTTCATTATAGAGTTTTATATAATACATAAAGACTTAATATATTGCAGAGGAAACTTCATTATCTGTTAAGAGCCTATTATGCACATGGAGAGACCAATCCTCATAAAAACCTGGCTTAAAATTTATCTACATTTATTTATACATGATAGAAATAAATTTAAATGGTACACTGAAGTTCAAGGCCAGAATTTTATGTTAAACTAGACATAGATAGGGACAAAATGTACACACTGAAAATACAATATGAAATCCACCACATTTATTTATATTGTTACACTTTCAGGAAATGTTTATTCTCAATAAGATTTTTTATGGAAAGAAAAAGGCAGCTCTTGACTTCTCCCCCTTATACAGTGCCACAAAACACATAAACAAATCTGAAATAGGCTTTACTGCTCAGTCAGTAAAGATGTTGCATTGTAATTCTCTGAGTTTAATCCTCAGTTCCAGTGTTAAAATGTCTGGGGTGCGCACGCACACACACACACACACACACACACACACAGACACACACACACACACACACACATATATATATATGGCCTATCTATCTATCTATCTATCTATCTATCTATCTATCTATCTATCTATCTGCAGCCCAGTTCAGGGAGAAGCTGAGACAGACAAATCCACAGACCATGCAATCTTTCCAGTCTAGCCTCATTGGTAAGATTCAGACCAATGAGAGATCCTGCCTGATTCAAAAACTGGGCAGTATTCATGAGGAAGATGTGAGAGTTTGTCCTCTGGCATTCACACATATGCGTGAGCACCCATGTAGACATGTGTAACTCCACATACATAAAACGTAATTAAATAAATGTTCCAATATATTTGATAATTGGCCAGTTATTTAGTATCTCTATTCTTTTGTTTCATTTTGAGACTTTTGTAGCGGTCAAAATTTTCCTTCTGATGCCTAGTTTTCTCCTGGACAAAGCACTTCATTTCTGGCATTTCATCCATTCCAAAGGCTACCGTAGATATAATCTTGAACTTTAAAGCACTGTTGAGAGTCTTTGCTTGGTATCAGGCACTAGGTTGGTATCACAGGTGAAGTAACAGAAATCATTCTTTGATGAAGATTTCGATAGCCTCCAATCCCACACTGCAGGCAAGTCAAACTGCAGGTTGATGGTTTTGTGGCTGGATCCCAGTTCTTCTCGAGGTCTTGCCTGGTTACAGAAGATGACCATTTCAGGACTTGTGTCTCCCATTTCTAGAAGTCTTTGCTAGGGTTACTCTTACAGATTCCATGGAGTTTCCATTGCACTTGGTTTCTGTGTTGTCCCTGAAATGGCTCCAAATTCCAGTCCTTTAGCCCAAAATTTTCTCCCTCCTTATCCCCTGGTTCCTTCTTTACCCAATCCCACCTGCTCCAAGTACTGTGAAATGTGTTCTATTTCTTCTTTCTGGGAAGATTTCTTTCTCTCTCCCCTTAAACCTTCCTTGTTATTTAGCCTCTCTGGATCTGTGGACAATAGCATGATTTTATTTTTTATTATTTTTATTTTACAGCTAATATTCACTTGTGTGTGACTGTCAACCATGGGTTTTTTTTTTTTTTTTTTTTTTTTTTTTTTTTTTTTTTTTTTTTTTTTAATAATTTCTGGGTCTGGCTTAGCTAACTCAGGATATTTTCTAGTTTCATCCATTTGCCTAGAAATTTCATGTTGCCATTTAAAAAAACAAAAAACAAAACAACTGACTAATGCTCCATTGTGTAAATGTACCACATTTTCTTTATCCATTCTTCAGTTGAGGGACATCTTTGTTTATTTCTAGTTTTTGGCTATTATGAATAAAGCTGCTATGAGTATACTTGAGTAACTCAGTGTTGCTTCGTGCTTTCCATTATTACCAGGAACAATGCTGACAAGATGGAATACAGTACATGATACAGGACGTGTATGAGGAGCATTGATGGGAACCACTTCTGGAGGAACTGTTTGACGGAAGACTCATGTACTGTGGTGAAGTATAGGAACAGGAAAGTACACAGAACAGGTACAACGAGGGGCTGATGCAGAGCTCAGTGAACTTAAAGATGCTGAGGACTCTACAGGCATGTGGGCTCTTTTGAGGACTCAACAGCATTCAGTATGATTAAAGGTTAGAAAACAATGGAGTAGTGAAATGAGAATTGGCAAATGCATGCCAGCCAAGGGAGGTTCTTCTACACACCTTGTTAAGTAGTCTGACTAATTATATGTAGCTCACTGTGCACACGTAATAATGTCATTCTAAATGTTTCCTAATATTATAGAGTGAGTAATTAATACAATTTGCTATGCTTGGTATATTCATTCACCTCTGTACGCACAAATATTTTGGAATTATAGTCTACACCACATAAGCAGCTGCAAAAAGGACAATTTTCATGTAACTTACTTTGGGGTTTTTGTGTGAATATTGCCTTTTCATATGTATATAACTAGGTTTACAAAAGAAATTTAAGAAAAAAATATATATCATCTTTAATTTTATAAGCCAAAATCTGTACAGTAAATAAATTTGAATAAATTTTACTAAGCTATTTTACATGCACATGATACATTTAATTTTTTGTGCTGTAGAATAGCTCCCCCTCATTTTATTCCCCCCTTTTAAAAATTATTTATTTTACACTCCAGATTTTATTCCCCACCTCCCTCTGTTCACTCTCTGACTGTTCCACCTCCCATCCTTCCAACCCACCTCCCTGTCTCCACGAGGCTATCCCCATTCTCACCCCCCAACCCACCTGACCTCTAAACTCCCTGGTGCCTCCAGTCTCTTGAGGGTTAGGTGTATCATCTCTGATTGAACACAGACCGGGCAGTCCTCCTCTGTATATGTGTTGGGAGCCTCATATCACCTGGTGTATACTGCCTGTTTACTGGTTCAGTGTTTGCGAGATCTTGCGGGGGGTGGAGGGGTGAAGGTTCAGAATAATTGAGACTGTTGGTTCTCCTACAGGGTCACCCTCCTCCTCAGCTTCTTTCAGCATTTCCTTAATTTAACTCAAAAAAGTCAACAAGCTGAAGGGTCCAAGTGAGGACATCTTAGTCCCACAGGGGAGGGAGAAGAAAGCAATCCCAAGTGGTGGGGGGAGGGAGTGACTTGGGAGGGAAAGTGGACAGGGGTCTGGGGAAGAGGGGAACCTAATCTGGTATTGGGTGAGGGAAAAGGAGTGAAGACCTGAGGGCCATCAGAAAGAGTGTAAACAGAGGTAAGAGGTTGGCGGGCCTTCTAGATACATTTAATTTTTAGATTGTTTTCACTAAGATTTTAAATATTCTAACATTTCTCCCTTCCCCCTTTCACCTTGTAAATCCTCCTGCATACCACCCGTTATTCTCTTTCAAATTCATAACTGCTTTCCTAATTCACTATTACGCACACCTCAGTACAACCTGCTCAGTTTCTTCAATGTTACTTATATATGTTTTTAGAGCTGAGTATTTGGTATTAAAGCACCAATTGGGTTGTTCTTAAGTGACAAAGACTATCTCTCCTAACTCAACTTTTCTAGGCCAGCACAATCCCTAAATACTTCAAAGTACTTTCTCTTATACTGACAAGTAATAGTCCTCCTCTCAGATCAAAAGTCTGGGTTTTGCAGCAAGTGATTACACAAAACCTCAACTAATCAAAATGCAGAGTTCTAGAGAGCATAGTCCCAGTGGTTTCATCTACAACTCATTACTAAACCCAAGGCTTAGCAAACATTGAGGGAAGAGAGGTGCAAATATTGTTAGAGCCAAAGGTACAGAGGGTGCGCTGTGAGATTTCGTCACTCAGAATTTCAGAAGTTCCCTCCAGAAAGTCTCACCAACACAGCTGCCTGGACATGAGCTGAGCAAGGACTGCAGTAGGCCATCATATTCTTTTTATTACCTACTTCGAAATTCTAGTAGAAATATATTGACATTATTTCAATTTATTTTATTCTTTCACTCAATTCTGAATAGTCTATAAGCATGCTAAGTCATATAAACAGATACTAAAATGCATATGTATAATTTAAAATAAACTCTGCTCATCAGTTGTGCACAGGTGCCAATTGTAAGAAAAAAATCCATCTTCTGTAGACATTGCTTCATGTGAATTTTATCTCCCGTTGCTCTTTATCATAACTAAAATGATTAGATAGTATCAACCATCTAAGCTTAGCTTTTCCTAGGGATAAAAGTGTTTCATTAATTTCTTATATGGCACTTACTTAAATCTTACTTAATTGAAACCAAAGAAACTCTGTTTAATAGCATTCATTTCAACAATAGATCACAGTTGATTTGTTTTATGTACTCTTCTAATAATCTGAGCACATAAGTGTAAATATAATGGGTAATAATTGATAATGCATAAGAATGGTTTACAACCAATCTTGCACTTCAGCCTGACGTTTCTGTTGCATTGATTTCTGTTTGGCGTCAGGGCATTATTTCTTGTACATGTTGTGTCAATATTATGTCATTTGCCTTCTGGGAATTTTCAAAAATGTTCTCTTAATATTTACATCATTCTTATTTAAACTTTAAACCTATTTTTAGTGATTGTTCTGTTCAAGGTATGTCATTCAAATTTATTTTCTTTCCCCACAGAGTAATAAATATGCCTATTCTTTATTAATATTAAATTAAAAATCCTCTTTATCATGCACTGATATTTAATATTTATCCTGGTATTTAATATTTATCCTGATCTTTTAGCTGATTTTTTCAGCCTTTTCTGGTTCTCTCTGGGTCTATTCAGCCTCCAGTTGTTTCGGTAAGGCTACAACAGTCTGGCTATCACATTATTCTCTCTGTAAAACTTTCACATCTAATACTTGTTTTATTTAAATTCTACAGATACTCACAAACCACACATTGCGGTAAATACTATTTATTTTAGTTCTAAGAAATAATTTAGGCATGCAACCATGTTCTTACATAATTATTTGTTTAGTGAATAATTCCCCAGTTTCAGGACACATGAGCATTTACAAAATTATAATTCATTTCAAAACTATAAGGTAACTGGAGATGTTAGCTAGGTAATTCACTGAGCTTCAAAAAATACTTTTTCAAATATGAGGACCTAGAAAAAAGAACAATTCTGGTTCACAGCATCAGGGGAACTATTAGAATGAGTGCATGTTCTCCACAGTGGCAGCGGGTGATGCTCCCTTATAGGAGAGTATTTGCATGTTTGCAGCACCACAAGAAGGACAGCACATTGGGTAAAATCAAGTGTGAGCTGCAGGAAGTTTTTTGACACAAGCATTACTTGTCAAGTATAAAGCCAAAGAAGTAATTCAATCCTGAAAACAAAACTTTGGAAGATGGTAACTTAAAGATATAAGGCAACTGCATGCACATGAAATGTACGCATTCCAAATGCTGAAAGGATGTATGAAATTTCGCATATGTGAAATTCTGTGAGATGGATCTCAGGTCAAAATGTGGACAAGTTGTTTGTTACTGTATAATGTTTTATGAATATTTTTATATTTTAAGCAAAAAGATTCATGATTTCTTTTAAAATCACCAGTAAAAATTCATTAATAAGTAACTATATATTTCAATAAATAAAATAGTGTAATGTCAAAAATAGATAAATTAGTGTATTATGAAGAAGCAAACCTTAGAATAGTGCAAATTCTTCACCATGGAGGAATAATTACGATGCTATATCATAGCAGTTTGGAAGGATTTGGGGGGAAGTACTGGATATGAAGACATTGTTTTCATAAATGAAATTAGTAACAATAAATGTATTAAAAGGAAGACATGAAAATAACTTTTAGTTTACTATTACTATTTGGAACAAAGTAAAGAAATCCAACATGATTTTATTTTTTTAAAAGGACCTTATGAAAATTTTATGATAGAGTAGCAATAAACCAAAAAAAAATATTAATAATTTCTTATTGCCAGATTATAGTTTATTCTCACATTTGTGGCTGCCTGTGGCTACGATCAACTGGATTTATCTGAAAAGGGGGCTGGGAATGAAAGGGGGACTGAGGGCGAGAAAAGATGGAGCCAAGACAAGTATTTTGATCAAGGCTCGAAGTTTAATGTTCAGCTCTCAGTTTAAAGGGGAAGCTACACCATAACCCTTCTTGTTTCAGCCAGAGATGGGTGGGGGAACCCATCCTTGGTCACTGCTGGAGATGGGTGGAGAAACCCATCCTTTGTCACAGCCAGAGATATCTCAAGGCAAGTTCAGTGGGCAGTCTATTTTTCTAAGTTCCTGTAGCAGGCTGTATGTGCAGCCAAGGTGGATAACTCCACCTAGGTCATATTATTTGGTCTATTGTTGTAAACAAGGTTTTTCAGGCCTGCTCAAGGCTGAAAAAAGGGTATGCACTTTTAGCATTGTTTATAATAGTAGTAAATAATAATAATAATAATAATAGTAAATATTTCTTATCATTAAGATTGATTCTGATTTTTTATTTTGATTTCAAATTTTTATTCAAGTATATTTCAGAATAGTTCTTCAATTTATCTAAAAGAATATTTTATCTTTTTATTAAAATCAAGCTATAATTAATTTCTTTGAGGAAATATCCAGATCTTTATATCATGGAGGCATTTACCCAAAAACATCTTCAGTCTTTTCGTTCCTTTTTTCTTTCTTTGAGAATCTTGTTTTTGAGATCTCTCTCTCTCTCCTGCCCCCCCACCCCCCGCACTCTCTCATAAGCTGCTATTCTCTAGATTCTTTTGGTATCTTTTATATATTTATAATTAAGGTTACACATAGTTTAACCAGCATTTTTCTTATCCAAAGTTATTTACAAATTATTGGCATGTACTGCTTATGTGCTTTGATTTTATCTTACACCATCATCACAAACCTACAATTTTATTTTAATTTTGTAGAGGGAGAAAGTACTTTTATAATATTCTGTATTCTGTAGAAAATCAATAAAGTAAAGCTTCCTATTACAGTTTAGTGTTAAGAATCCAAGTCACAAAATGTAAGTTTAGTACAAGGAAAACATCATGAATCAGGAAGAACAAAATGATGACAAGAACATGTTGTTACCCATAGGAGGTGGAAATCCTCAAGTATAAAAACAAAGTGAAACAGGAGTCCTCGGAAGAATGGAAGAATGGTAACTGCAATGAGCACCCTAGAGCAAACAGAATTCCCACAAGGTCCCAACCCTACACAAAGAACTACAATTACCTGAGGAGAGCTGCCAGCAGCAGCATCAGTATTACTCTCCAGGGAACAACACACCAATAGGTTGTAAACTATTGATCACGTGATGATCCCCGGGATCATGCATACAGCTAGCATCATAAGGACTTAACAAGTTATGTTTATGAATATAAACATATATGTGAATGCACATAAAGATACAGCAACAATTAGTAAAAAAGAGGCATACATTATTAGAAGAGTGGAAGAGTGGAGAGTAGTATCTGGAAGAATTTGGAGTGAAGAAAAATAAAAGAAAAATGTAATTTTATTATAATATTAAAATAAAATAAAAAAAACTGGGAAATCTCTTCACTACATCCCACCCAGCAAAACACATTTTACTTTAATAACAGTGTCAATCTCATTGAAGGAAGAGGGATTACAGTGGACTATTATCATGTGTTATTTAAAATCTGAAAAAAATTAAGATAATAATACTACAAGACAGACTTTAGAAATTCAACAAAATAGTAAGAATTGCAGAACAAAATTAAAAGGAGAAATATACGAGCTTCAGGTAGAGATCTATGAACTTCTAAAAAAAAAAGAAGACAGACTAGATAGGGGAAAAACTTGCCATGGGACATGCACACTAACTTAGCTGCTATTATCAGTTAAATGGTAAAATACATTTGATGAATTTGTATTATATGTCTTGATTTCTACACAGTCACTCACCAAAAAAAAAAAAAAAAAAAAGAAAGAAAGAAAGACTTAGTTGCCTTTGCAGTATTCATATTAAATTTAGCCACAGTTTTTCAGAACTACATTTACTATGTTATTCTTTCCTAAAAATGGGTCAAAATGACGATACTTCAATGTTAAGAACATGAATGTAAGATAAAATCTGTATTCAAATTCTGAACGACTGTTTCACAGTTTCAGTGTAACTGTAGAGTGTGCCATCTGCACTGTCTGCAGTTCATGTATAAATGCATCTATAAGACACCCGAACACATCATGTGTACCCTCATCCCCTGTGTGCTGCAGAGAAGGATGGGAGAAATCACCAAAACAATGATACAGTGGAAAGGGTGGCATATGAATTTCTAGCAAAGGGTGTATACAAGCCAGGTGACTTTTTCAAAGGATTCTGAGACAACAGCATGCCAGCACAGCTCAGACTCTTTGCGTCCCAATATCTAGAACTAAATTGGTCCTTGGCATGTAAAGGCATAAGTGCTCTCCTCAGAATAAAACAGCAGTGTTCAAGTTAGAGCTAGACACTTCTTATTTCCAAGTTCCTATCTACCACCCTCAGGTCTGCTTGAAAAAGCTAGCTTCAAGTTTGTATACAATACTCTATGTTTTATCTCATTACTTTTTAAATGTGAAAAGCAGGTTACTTCTAAACCAGAAATATACCCTTTAAACTGTATTTTTATAATAAAATAAAAGTAAGACAATGCCTTTGGGTTGACACAGTAAGTTATTCATTCTTTCAATAAAGACTAATGGATTTAACATGAGCCAGCTACTCTGAAACATAGGGCAAAACCATAATTGTAGAAAAACTTCATTTTAATTAAATTTAAATTATTCTATGCTGAGAGAATAGGGAAATCGTTAATAAATATCATTTCTGTCAAGTAGTTTGTGGGGCAGTGGACTGTGCCACTAGACAGAAGAAATGGTGACGTAATAGTAAAGTTCAGAACCCCAATAAAACTTATAATTCAGAAAAGCAGGGGTTTGAGTTAGCTCTCAAGAATCTCCCTCTCCTGGAGCACATAGCCATGACACTCCAGTAATAAGACCATGACGATCTAGATGTATCATAGAGCCTAGTAATGAGGTATCTAGATAGGCCCTGAGTGTTTAGTCAATGGGCTTCCCTCCCTGGACATCCCTTCCTGAAAGAGATATTCAATCTCTGGTTTACCCTAAGTAAGTCATATGCATCCTCATCATCCATGAATAAAGCAGTTCAGACAAACAAAGGACTGTTTCCTTCATCAAGAACATTCATGGGGGTAGTAGGGGGACTTCATCATAGAGAGTCATGCCTAAGTCTAGGCCTGTAGTTTTCAACTCCTCCAGTGGTGTCTGGGTACACAGGAATTTGAGAAGCACAGCCTCTGTCCTAGCGACTCCACCCACTGTTTCTCCCTCGGAGAAACACAGGCTGGGACCCCTATTTTAGATTGTATTTTGCTTTCTCTGAGCAGTGTGTTGGCTTCCTATGAACCTAGCAACCCAGTGGCAAAAAAGAAACACAGCCTAGTGCCCCTGAATTTTGCCTTCCCAGCAGTGTTCTGACACCCCAGCAGGATGGTGGAAATGCAGAACCACCATAGGTGGTTTCTTTTATGATTCGAAGTAGAGATAGAAGCCATGGATTAGAAAGTACAGCTTTATTTAATTATATATATATATATATATATATATATATATATATATATATATATATTTATAAATATATATATAATCTATCACCTATCTGTCTATCTATTTATTTATTTGACCTGCTGTTCTTAATCACCTGAGCTATCTAGCCTTAAACTTAAAATTCTCCTGCCTCAGCATTGCCAGTGATAGAATTCCAGGTAGGCAACACTCCACAACTGTTGCTTGGAGAATTCTAGAAATCTTTTGCTCTCACAGAAAAGTAGAAGTTTGGAAAACCATAGTTTTGGGTGCTGTGTCAGTCTGTATAATTGTCAGTGGTTCCAGGTTAGAAGGTTGTCTGTCTTGCCAGTCTTTTTTAATATTGTAGCTTCCGTATCAGCCTTGGCCTTTTCTTTATATATCAAAGTTACACTATTTGGTATTACCTTTGTGTTAATTTTCACCAAGCCTAGAAACAGTGATGCTATATTCAACATAAATTATTTGTTTGCTTATTGTATTACATTTTTCATTTTTTGTATTGAAAATGCCTAGTTTTCCATACAATATATTCTAATTATGTTTCTCCACCTTCGACTCTTCCCAGTTTCTCCCCACCCCAACTACCATCAGGGTTAGGGTTAGGTTAGTTATCCATATCTATCTGTCTCTTGTTAGAAAATAAAGACATCTAAAAATAATGTGAGATAAATAAAAAGTACAATATGGAAAAGCATCCAAACAAACAAAAAGACAAAAAGACAAAGCACAGAAAACACATATAAGGGTAAAAACATATAAGATCCCATAAACCACAAAACCTGACCCATGAATGTACCCACAGACCTTTACATTAAACAAAAACAAACACAAAAAAATGCCTTGACAACAGTGTCAAACAATAAATCTCCAAAGGTGCTGTTAAATCTACCACTTCCTCCTCCTTTTCCTCTTTCTCTTCTTCTGCCTTTCCTCCTCCTCTTCCTCTTCTTTCTCCTCTTCCTCCTTCTCTGCCTACTCTACCTCCTCCTCCTTCTCTCCCTCTCCCTCTCCCTCTCCCTCTCCCTCTCCCTCTCCCTCTCCTCCCCTCCCCCCTCTCTCTCTCAACTGGAGAAGTCTGTGGATTAGCAGTGAAGACATATGACTCCTTTTCCTTTCTCCTCTAGGACTTTGTGTGTTGTAGATCCTTGCACACCCTGTGCATGGTGCCAGAGCCTCTGTGTGACTATAAGCATCCCATTGTGTCTAGAAGGCATTCCTTGTCATCCTCCATTCTCTCTGGCTCTTACACTCTTTCCACCTCCTTTTCCCTAGAGGTCTCTGAGCCATGAGTGGAGGAAACTTGGAGACATTCCACTTAGTGCTGATGATTCCAACGTTTGTCACTCTGCACATTGTCTTGCTGGGGACCTGTCTAATGATTCCCTTGTACATTTTCTTATGGTATTTTCATAAATATTTATTTTCAGTTAACCTCTCACATGGGGTCACCTAACCTATTTCCCCTCATGGGTTCCTGTAACTTTCTACCCTCAGTATTTCTCCTTCTACTTTAATAAATGGTATCATTTTCATAGAGTTCTGGAGAAACCACAATGCAAAGAAAGACAGAGAAGGGAGAAGTAACACCTAAATATTTACTGATTCTGCTCCATTGGCTAGAGTATGGGATTAGAGTAAGTTGTCCACTGTTAGTGACTAGATGTTTATTAGGAATTATTTCTGAATAGCTACCATAAATATTTTACATATCAAAGATTATGTATAACATATCTATAGAATTCCAAAAGTCTATTCCATCCTAGATATTATGGAACATCCTGAAAATATGAGCCATCATTTTGTGTATGTCTACCACATGTATTCCACAAAGATAAACAATCAAAAGCGACCCAAATTCTCAAAACAGCTGTATTGAAAATATTAATTAATTAATAGAAATATTGTGGAACAAGATCATGACTTTAAAGTTGACAACATACATTAGATAGTAAGGAACTAATAAATGATTCCTGATAGGAGATCAGCATCAAAGAAATGGAGGATACCTGCAAATCAATTTGACCTTACATATGTGGCAAAGAGATAAACTAAAGAGGAGCTTTTATTTTATGGCATTTTTCTTTCTCTTAATAAAGTTCATATTGTTGTTCTTAATATTAAGGAAGTCAGCCACCCCTACTAGCTTTCCCAGTTACCTGGAAACAATGCCAGAAAGTGGTGTAAATTCAAAAGCTAAAAAACTAGTCTGGAATCCTGTTAAAATACCACATCTTAAACATTTTAAAGAATCAATGATAACTTATGGAATGCACTCACCCTATGTAAGACTGATGTTAAATACATAGGCTATACAACAGAAGATTATACCTCAAGACTAGAAACACTAGAAAGTGCACCTGCACTGAAAGCTGTTTTTCAATTACAATGTTTGATATGGTGTTGAGAAGAAGCTGCAATTATGGAAAATTGTAGTGAGTCTAAAGGAATTAATATAGTGAATGATCAATTGTTAAGTGAAAGTGAATTTTCCTACTTAAGACAGAAGATGGAATTTGATGGCTATTATTATACATTGTACTTTTTTTTAAGAGCCTGGGATAAGGTGTGGGAACAAGGAAAAGGATCTACGCAATTCACAAAGGTTATGAAAAGCCCCAGAGATTTTTACTGACTTTTTACATAGATTAATGTCTGCTATAAAAAAGACAACATCAGATCCTGATTCGAAGCAGCTCTTGAAAACACACAAAAAAGTCTAAAAACGGTGTTAGACCTTTAAAATCATGATCAACACCCATGGACAAGTGGATTAGAATTACTGTTGATATTGTCGATAACGATTATGTAATTGAACAAGCAATGGCATATAATCCTAGATAATCAAAACGTCTGCTTTTTACCTGTGGGAGAAAAACATTATTTAAACAGGGATTGTAATGAAGGCTAGCAGCTTCTCTAGAAGACCCCAGCCTTCTAAAATTTATAGAAGATAAAGCGAGGGTAGGCTTTGGACTATTGAATCAAATCAGCAAGTGATTTGCAAGGTAACCCTCACCAATGGGAAACTCCCTACAAGATAATTCTGTAAATACAGGGGGAACCCCCTAAGGGAATTAGTTTGTACCTTGGCAACAAACAACATGAGTCAGGTATTTTCTGTCAGTAACCCACATAGTAACTAGAGAAAACTAAGTTAGATATTGGATATTCAATACATTCTATAGAAAGAAGCACTGTCTTTAACTTTGCCATAAGTAAAAATCTCACACTAGCACCAAAAATGCAACACCATAAAATACACACTGGAGATCATGGTCCTCTCTACCCAAAGACAGCTGGAAGGGCTTTAGGAAAAAGGAGCCTAACATCTCAAGGATTCATTTTGCATCCAGGAATTATAGATGAAGACTTCAAATGAGTGACAGAGATTATGGTTTATGTAATTAAAGTGGAATACAGATTGATGAGCTTCTATTGTTTTCATATATCAAAGGCAAAACAGTCCCAGTTGAAAGAATAGGAAGATTTGGAGGTGTTGAAAGACAAAGTTGTTTTTTTTGTTTGTTTTTTGTTTTTGTTTGTTTGCTTTCTGGCAAACTGTTATCAATGACTAGAAACCAAAGTTAAAATGAAATTAAAAGTTTAGTGGATACAGTAGCTATAATCTCACAGAACGTGTCTACATATCTAGGTTTGTAAAAGTGAAACATTATCCCAAGTAAATCAAAGTATAAAGCAGAATAAATGTGTGGAACTGATAGGTTGTTTCTCCACTGGTGAAATGAACCAAGTCAAACCAAATTAGATAATATTAAAGACAGGTTTATTGAAAAGCTGCTTTCTGCAGAGTTCACTGGCCCCAAAGATTAAGGCCAGGGAAGTGACTATGGGAAGAGTGCCGAGGAGAGATTATATAGGGTAGCCCATCCCATAGATTGGAAAGTTCAGAGTTGGAGGCAGGGTACATAAAATAGGGACTAAGGGATGCTAGGAGAACCTGAAGGCCAGTTCTGTTTTGTATGTAAAATATGCACCTCAGTCCCTTGTCCCCAGGTCTGAAATCATACAGGAACCAGAAAGTCAAATTGGAAGATTAAAGACTTATATGGCAGATATAGCCATAAAACTATGGGGGAAAGATCTATTACAACAATAGGGAGATCAGATTACTATTCCTTCAACCTTAGACAATGGATCTACATAAGATCATTCAGAGTGTTAAGTTTCAAAATATCCATACTGATAGGTTTATGGAATTGATTGTTGTTTCTGCTGTAATAGAAAAACTGTATGATTTTTCTCTTAAACAGAAAGGGGTAATATATAGAGAAATTTTAATCTACCAATATGGCTACTGTGGCAAAGGATCACATTCAAAGGTTCAGTGATCTGTCTGAGATGCAGACATGCTTTTATTTCTCACCTTTAACTTAAAATAAGTTTGTAGAAGGAAGCAACCATGTTTGAAAGTGACATCTAATCAAGGAGTAAACAATGTGATAAATCAAAAAAGAATTTGACAGAATGAATCAAAGATAGGATATCCTCAACTCTCAGGAGAACAGCACAGGGACTAGAAGCTAGTTAAGGGCAGCACAGGGGAAGAGGGTCAGTCAGTTGGGAGTCAGTGCACTGAGGGCAGTGAACTGGAGCTGATTTTTTCCTGAGTTCATGCAGCTCAGTGCAGGTCAGCAGAGGCAGCTGAAGCCAAAGGATAAGAAGCAGCCACAAAATTAGAACAAATTGTCAGAGCTAATTTGGGGCCAAACAGAGCAATTCAGTGAGAAGCTGAGAAGAACCTGGATTAAATCAGTCAGCTTGGAGAGGAGTTTGAACCAAAGCAGCTGAATTGAAAGCAGTCAGAATTCTGAAAGAACTAGAAAAGATGAGCTTATTCAGCAGCAAGCCTCTGATACAATTACATCAGTCAAATAAAAGTTATTTTTAATGTTTCCTCTAATATGTAGCTATTAACTTTTAAGTTTTAGGTACATGTGTCTTATTAATAATACTGACAGATTTTGATAGCTAGCTAATAAGGAACCAAGAGGTTGCAAGAAAGAGGGGTGTCGAATATCACGTTATAAGAGTTCAAAGGGAAACCAGAATAAGAGTATATACTAGGGAGAAGGATGGAAAGACAACACAAAGGAAAAAAATTGGTGAGGAAAAATGAGCACTAGAATAATTTTAAAATCCTTTTAGAATCCTTCTACTTTAGAAACTTTCTGAAGTACATATGTTTAAGTAATTAACATTGAACCAGAATGGAATTCATCTTTTTCTGTGATTGACCAAAGAGGATCTTTAAATTACCCACAATACTACAGACTATTGAAAATGTATGGGGTAACCTGTGAACTGTGACCAAAAGACCATTTTGCTGAAGACACCAAATTACATATGAAACAGAATATATCTATATTCTACGTAGCTCTCCCTCAACTGGAAGCTTCGTAAACACTGACTAGCATTCATAGTGCTGACAGATACTATCCATGCAAGGGAGGAGAAATAAGAATTAATTCTCATTCAACTAATAACCTTGAAAAGTATAAATATATGAAAATATATGAAAGTTTATGAAAAGTGTAATGACCTGTTTGCGAGTTGTAACACAGGTACACTAGTGGCATAAACGTGATGGAGGTAACCAGTCACTCTTTGCAATGGCTTTAAGGCCCACTTCTTGAGATGGAACCCATATATGATATTGTTAACGAGACCTAAATCCTTAGATTACATATTTCAGGGACCAAAGTTAAGAATTTTACTGTTATTATACTAAACATTCATAGCAATGAAAAAACTTGTAATGAAATATTGCTAAACTGGAAGAAAAGTGCGTTGCTATTCATCTGAGAAGCTTCTTCTTGCAGTACATGATATAATTACTAATGTGTGGTGAGCCGGTGAGATAATTTGAGGTGCTCAGCATGAAGTGGAATGTCTTCATACCTCTACCCTCACAGCTCGGGTTTCTATGTGGAAGAGAAAGTGGAAAAAATTTAAGAGCCAGAGATGACAGATGACCTTAAGGAAACAGCATTTTCCAGAAGTTGCAGGGCCAGGGTGAATGCACATATGAACTCAGTGATACTGTGAGAGTGTGCACAAGATCTGCACTGACTCAAGCCAGACAATATCCACACCCAAAGGACAGAAATGGGCACACACTGTCACCACTATACAGGAAATGTTTTACAATGGCAGTTTCCTAGCCAAAGCAATTAGACAACAAAAGGAGGTCAAAGGGATACAAATAGGAAAGGAAGAAGTCAAAATATCACTGTTTGTAGATGATATGATAGTATACTCAAGTGATCCCAAAACCTCCACCAGAGAACTTGTAAACATAATAAACAATTTTATCAAAGTGGCTGGATATAAAATCAACTCAAACAAATCAGTAACCTTCTTCTACTCCAAGGATAAAGAGGCTGAGGCAGAAATTATGGAAATGACACCCTTCACAATAGTCACAAATAATATAAAACACCTTGGTATGAATCTAACCAAGCAAGTGTAGCCAGCATCTGTATGACAAAAACTTCAAGTCTCTGAGGAGAGAAATTGAAGAAGATCTCAGAAGATGGAAAGATCTCTTATGCTCATGGATTGGCAGGCTTACTATAACAATAATACTCCTAAAATAATTTAAAAAAACTTTTTAATTGTATAGTTCAATTTTTTATATGTTAATAACAGTTTTTATTCTGTATAATACGCATTCTGAGCATAAATTTTTTCAAAAGTTAAATTTACTTGTCAGTGGGATTTATTACTTGATGATTTTAGATTGCATTAACTAAGCATCATTATATGTATTTTGTGTAAAAACTCACGATTACAAATGTATTTAGAACTTGTTTGATAAATGTTATTTTTAAGACTTTTTAAAGGTTCAGCTATCTTTGGTGACAACAACTAGAATATCTGAAGTTAGTTGATTATAATAATATAATGGTAAAATAACAAGATTTTAACATCCTTTGTGGCTCAGCGAGAGGGTGTATTTAATAAGTCTGTAGCTGTTACATTATTTTAGGCTATATTTCTTAGATAAATGCAAATAATGTTGAATTTAAGTGAGAGCTATGCCGTTTTAGTTAGAGTTAGAGAAGTATCAGGTTATCTATGAGGATAACCATGCAGTAGACTTGTTGGACAATACAATGGGTAAGGGCACACTTGTGGGTATGTCTTGCCACTGCTGTGGAGCTGAAGTGTTCTCCATGGTTTTCATTCTGCCTTGTACATAAATGAGCAGCTGGGATTCCCACTGAAGATAGGGAAATTTAGGGAAATTTTAACGGTAACTTTTCTATAATTTAAATGTTAACAGAAGACAGTTACTTTTAGTAAAATACCTTGATATGTTAGATGTTTCTATTGTTTATATAATAGAAAAAAGTAGCTATTTGTATGTTTAACAGCTCTAGAATCCTATACAGATTGCTGTTCTTTCTATGCCATAAATTAGGTTATGTTCATATATATATATATATATATATATATATATATATATATATTACTTTGGCTACACTATAGGAACTTCATAGGACAATAACATGTTGGGCTAAAAGAGAGTTCTCTGTCTTGCCAAACTGTTTAAATACAAGGTTATTCATGCAAATTTCAAGTTTTCTTTCATATGTACAATTATTTTACAAGTGATTCTGACAAGTATATATTTATAATCAGTCCTGTCAATTCAATTCTCTAGTGACTGATGAATATGGTAGAAAATGATAGTTAAATTTAATGCATTATTGGTTTCTATGATCTGCTTTACTATACTAAGGGGGATCAATCTAGAAAACCAATATCTCAAATTAGGACAGCAAACTGAAATTAAATTATAAATGCAATTGCTACTTTAGTATTAAAGATTTTATTATTTTACTTGGAGCCAAAGCAACATATAAGGAAACAATTATTCATGTAAATATAAAAAATATCAGTAACTTTCTAAAACTCATACTAAATATATGAAAATAGTGATGGATGAAATAACCACTGTCTCCTGAATTAAAATTTTCCCTAACTAAGACTGTATGCCTGCCTGGAACAGTAGACAAGTACACTCCAAGCCTGGAAGGTAAAAGCCCTTAAGTTGTAACTGCTTGGAGAAAGAAGTTATCGGTTAGGGCAACATTCAATAAAAATGTAAAATAATTTTCTGTATCATTAAAAGCAGATTTAAAAATATACCCAAGGATCTTTTATTTTATTTGAACAAAACGACACTGCCAAAAATAATAGCCAACTCTGAATATAATTGAAACAAGGTATTATTTTCTGTGAGAATATTAAATTATGTCATTATATTTCTTTTACTGTGAATAAGAGAGAATGATTGAGGAATAATATATAAATTCCTGTGATCAGAGAAAAAATGTCAAAATGTCAGAGACATGGAGAAGGTAATGACAGAGGGTAGAAAACGGATCAAACTCAGTCTTGCTGCTTTATGTAGCTTGAGATTCGGAAAGTTTTTATTGAACAAGAATCTGTCTCTTACAGTTTTGAAAGTACTTGACATATCCTGTGACTTGAAGCCATCAACACTTCAGACATATCACTCCTCAAATCAATTGCATATATAATTCTCCCACCTAAAACAACAAGGATTACTTATGGCCAAACATTAATATTTTATTACATAAATGTGGTATTTGTAACAAATAAAAATAAATTCTATGATTAATAGTATAGAAATTAATAGTACAGGAAGTATCAAGAAATATTGACAGCCACTCTTACAGTTTTAATAATTCTATATATTTTATCATTCTACTATAGAAAAACATTCTATCATGGAAATCCAAGAAACCAAATGCTTTGGACAGTCTGTCGGATGTTAAATTTTAGATGAAATATTATATCATGAACAACAGCAGTTCATTTACTTTGGGAAATATTTTGGTGATAGAATGTCTTATTTCTAGTAGTAATTTCTGATACTAATCCAAAAACAAAGACAAAACAATAACAATGAAAAAAAAAGTTTCTCTCCTTGCCTTTCACCAAATATATTTTTTGGAACTTGTTGGATTCAGTCATATGTTATTCAAAGGACTTTTATGCTTAAGATTTCAAAGCTTGACTTTATCTTTGTAGCATTGTTTTTGATAAAATTACAAACAGTTAAAAATTATGGAATATCTCAATATTTTGACAAAATTGTAGACTTACTTTTTTCACCTCACTGGGTTGGATAAATTAGAATGGGACGACATCATTGACTTTACTTTAAATTTTCTTTTGTATAAAAATTATATACACAGAAAATTATTTTGTAATATAGTCATTAGAGTAGAAAAGGTTGAACTGTATAATTAAAAGCACAAAGCAAAGCTTGACTCTTGCCTGCTGTTGTGCAAGTTTTCGATTAGTCACAACACAGATTCTTATTATCAATATTATCTCTCAGATCTCTCTCTGTCTTGGAGGAATAATGGAATAAATAATGTGAAATGTTGATGCTAGAGACATTTTTCCAAGTACAGGTTTAACAGATGTTACTGTGATACTGTGTATATATAAATAAAACTATGCATATCTAGAGACACTCAAAGTGTGGGAATTAGATGATTGACCATTGCTCCAAAACTAACTCAGTTTCTATTTGTTGGAAAAATCTTAGATAAAAAAATTATTTAATAAGCTCATTGAGGGTACAATTGTGACAAATTTTCATCTGGAAACATTCTAACTTTGTAAGTTGAGAACTATTACTGCAACTCTTTCCATATCCTGAGAAGAATATTAAAAAAGATTCTTGCATTTACTTTCAACTAAGTAATTTAGAAATATGTGAGCACCTTGCAAGTGAAAGAAGGTATTGCAGGTTAATATAAAATATTCTTATTTTTTGCCATGAATATATACCAGTAGCCTCCCACAGCACTGAAATAAGCATTCCATAAAGTGAACTCAGTTGTAACATTTATAATTTCACACCAATGAAATGTATATTAAAGATTTGAAACCACAAGTTTCTGGACCTTCTAAACTATCTAAGACTGGGCACTGGTCACCATCAACTACCCAATCACTGGGTCATTAAGCATCTCCACATATATGACTTATCTCTATTGATTCACATTCCCTGTGTCATGACCAAAAGTAATCCAGCTGCACATCCTCAAGGAAAATGAAGTTACTCTGAATACACTGGGCAAAATACTTTATGAAATGATTCCTGTACTTGTTATGCTAAACTAAAAACCGAGTTTCACTCACTGGGCAATGATCATAAGGTTAGACAGTGACCTGGAGGTTTAAGTGAAGCTAGACTTCATAGATACATTTTGTCATCGGTATTGTTTGCTGAACTTTAAGAACCAGAAATACTTCTGTATGTTCTGCTTCTTTCCTTCAGGCCAAAAGCCATGGAAATATGATTGTTTTCCAGGAGTGATGCTTATAACTACACAGCCATGAAAAATACTGTAACTATTAAGCCCCAGGGTGAAAATATTTTATATAATTATAATTTTATGTATTTTGTGAAATATTCATAAATATGTGCAATATATCCTGATGCTATGTACTCCTGTTCTTTCTGTCCAACTCCCGAGATCCCTGTCACCCATCTCACACCCAACATCATGCCCTTTCCTTTGTTTGTATTTATTTATTTGTTGACCCTACTGCATTTAATTAATGTTGGGCATACGCACATTAATTGAATTTTTTTTTGGTGAAAAATGGAGAAGATACTTGTATGTTTGTCCAGGAGGCTTCCTAAGGACAGTCCTCGCCACCCCTTTCTTGTCTCCCATGTGTGAACATTTTTGCTAATTCTCATTTTAAATTTTACTTCTTATTTTGGCATTAAGTTTCCTTTATTCTACAATGAAATGTCTTTATAATAGGCTAGCAAATAGTCTTGATTAACTGTACACAAACTGAAAATAATCTTATTACATTATTTGAAAAAGAAACCCAAAATTCCACAGTGACATAAAATAAATTTCTCTTTATTTTCTTAAATGCTATAGCAACTCTGAAGTCAAAGGAGCATGTACCCCATGGTCCATCTATAATTTCTTCTATACAGTGAAAAATGTCAAGATTTTGTGATGTTACTTTACAGAAAAACATAGCATTTAAGATTTAGTCCTTGAAATAAAAAAGGCAATTTGCATGCTAAATTTTAGTTTTAAAGTAGCAATAAAACAAAAATAATTATTGTTTAAAATGTATTAATTAATTAATCAACTAATTAATTAATTGAGTGCTCTATTTACATGTATGTCTGCATGACCAAAGAGGACATCAGAAAGAAAAGAGTATTAGATCTCACGCTAGATGGTCATGAGCCACCATGTGATTGTTGGGAACTGAATTCTGGAACTCTGGAAGAGCAGCCAGTTCTCTTGATCCCTGAGCGATCTTTCCAGCTCCCCAGAACAATTATTTAATGGCACAAATATCCAAGAAAGTGTCAGAAGTAGCAGCCAGTGCAGCAGAAGCCCCTTCAGTGAAGAAAATGCCAAACAAGCCAGTCTAAATTAAGCTACTCAGCAGACAGGGGTGTCTGTCAGTTTTCAAGAGGACATTTTGTTTTGCCTGAGCACACAGTTCCCTTCTGCTGATAGAAATGGCATTGCTTAAATAGACACAAAAAGAACCTTAAACAAGGTACTTAGAGGGGGAAAAATAAATCATTTGAGGAAATAGAAACAAGGTAATGTGAGTGTTAAAAAGCAAGTGTTAAAAATATAGCCGTGGTAATAAGTTAACTGTGAGCAAAGGCTAACACTGAAAACATGGAAGACCTACAGAGGGAGGAGCTCATGGCAAGCATAGGCATGACGTGACACAGGACAAAGTAACCCAATTGTGGAGACAGCTCATATTTTGTAGTAAAAAGAAAGAAATGAGAATGGACTAAACCATCTCGTGAAATTCCCCCTGTAAAATCACCACTTTTCTGTCAAGGACAAATGAGTTGTCTATACAGCTTTAAATATTAATAATATTAAAAGTTAAGTGAATAGTTTAATGTTATACTTTGTGTAGCTTTAACAAACAGTTGTATAGTATAGCTCATGATTATTATCTCTTGGAAGGAAGGAAACAGAATGCTTATGATGGCTTTTTAATATCAATATCTTATAGCTCTAAATTTATACAGTCCAGCATTTGTAAGTTAACAGTCTCCCTCTTCACTATCTTACTGGGGATGGTTTTGAATAATTCTATCCTCAGTCACCATCATAAAAAAGATTTTAAAAAGTTTTTCTTTAAATCTTAGTCTCTTAGTTTGATATATTTTCACATTTTAAAAAATACCTAGTAAAAATAAAATAGTAAGCTGATTGTTACTTTCTTCACAGCAGAGAAAGAACTTTGAAGGCCTCAATATTTTATGAAAGAAGCTGATGATGATGAGCCCATAGTGGACATGATTTAATGTTAGATTACAGGGGATTTCCAGTGGTATTACATACTGTATTCATGTTTATATCAGATGAGTTGACTGTAATTATACAAGTACATTGAAGGACAAATAAACCAATTTTCTACTTATGGTCAAGGTAGCTGGTAATTATCGCTGTCATATGACAAGAAGGTACAGTCGATATAACTATCAAGCATCCATTCATTAGCCACTGTGGCAGGACTGATGAAGACAAAACCATGTGGCAAATGCACAATCAGAACGAGTAAATCCCCTAAGAGTGATGTCTCAGGACTGAGTAAATAAGAATACATGAGCATGAAAACATAGTTTCATGGATAAGAGTGTTCACTGCTCTTGCAGAGAAATTGAGTTTGCTTCCCAGAACCCATAATAGGTAGCTCACATTACCTATAACTCCAATTTTTTTTGATCTAAAAGAACCTCTTTGTGCACATTCACATACATGATACATATAAACTCTTGCAGACATGCATGCATATACATACATTAAAACAAAAACTTATCTTTAATAAAAGAACAATTGAATAGATTTTTTTAAAAAAAAATTACATGTAAGTATACATTAACATGAGACAACTTCTTGAAAAGCCATATTGATGTTTGGCCACAAATGATATACTTTGGTGTTTTTGTAGTATAAAACTTTTTACATTATAAATATTGATATTTTAAGAATAAGATATTTAATATTAAGTAAAAGATGTTTAAATAATGAATACTCCAGTATAATCTTTTATAATCATAAATAGCAGTAGATACTTTCTTGCCACAAGAAAAATGAGAAATATTATTATGTCTAACATGTATAATTATGAATGTTTTCTACAAATCTTTTAGGGGAAGAATATTAGACAAATTTATCTTTGCTACATCATGATGGTAGCATTGAGTTGAACACAGAGTCGCTTATGACACTGCCACCACACTGTTTTCAGTGCCAATTAACTGGAATTTTAAAACACTAGAAATTCTAGAAATTGTAATTATTAATGTATACAAGTAACCAAGAAGAACATGATAACAATTTGGAGTCATCCTACTCTGGAATATTCAGGACGTTAATCATCCATCTATCTAGAGCAGTAAGTATTCCTCACTAATGAGGTGCTTGCAATCTACACTGGTGATCACATGTTTGTGCTAAAAATCACAATCTGATAACCATGATACAGTAGGTTAATGTTACTTTAGAGTATATGTGTCATTCATTCATAGGAAGTAGACAAGTCACATAAACAAAAGGAGCAAACTGATTGAAAACTTGTGATATTATAATGGGGACCACATACCAATGATCTCTATTAAATAGATTGTTTTAGTTGTTTGTGGTTATTTATAAATTATTGTTGCTGAATTGTCAAATATTATAGATATATGTGACACTCTAGTATGTGAAATTTAGTAGTATGTGTGGCTTAGATAGATCTTGAAATGTTAAGCATACAGAACATATGGGCATCTGTGAAACTAAGACCCTTTTTCAGTAAGTGAAATCTAATTGAAAACACAGAACATAAAATCTACCCTAAAGAAAGATTTGAAAGTGTTGTTAATTTTATGTATACCGAATCTCTAGAACTCAGTTAGATGGATTTTAATCTGAAAGTATTGTATATATACTTTGTGGCATACCATGCTGACTTCCCAGTGGATTCTTCATTGTTAGAAATCTGTCATTTTTAATTAATTCAACCACTCATGAACCATGATGGGCAAGAAATAAAGCAAGGCACCATTTAAAAGACAATGTCCTAAGGTTTACAGGACTTAACACCCATTGCAAAATGAATTGCTATGAGTCTCCTTCACATAAGGAATGATGCAGCCTCATTTTGTTTTCCTCAATATGTTATTAAAAGAAACCAGTAGTGTTACACATTTCTGCTTAATAATTAACAGAACTTTCTCAGTCAGTGAATTTCTAACAGAGACATTATCTTTACCACCTCCATCTGGAAGCTTTTGTCATTTCATCTATGAGAACTCCAAAGAGTATTGTAAATAGTGGCTCTTAAGAGTAAAGATAGTGTTAGAGTTATCCTCACACACTCTCTGGAGCCTCCCTCATTTCAGGTCTCTGGCAGGTCCTAGGGATGACCCCTACCTAAGCTCCCTGCTACACACTCTTCCTACCCTCTCTCTTCATCTCTTCCCACAACTGATCCTGATCACAGTGCTGCGTTCTCCTCAACCCCTCTCCCACGTAGTTCACTCCCTCCATCTGTCTCTGCTGGCTATTTTATTTCCCCTCCTTAGTGATATTCAATCATCCTTGCTTGGGACTTCCTTGTTATTCAGCTTCTTTGAGTCTATGAATTGTGGCCTGGGACTCCTAGCAATGGGAGTTACGGAACCTGAAGTGTCCATCTCCTTTAGCTTGGTAGGTAATCAATCCACCCACAAAATCTTTGATCCAGAATTGTCCTGCCAATAAGAAATGCAGAGAGAAAGATGGAGCAGAGTCTGAGGGAATGGCAAACAAATAACTGGACCAGCATGAGACTCATCCTATGGGCAATGATCAATCCCTGACACTCTTAATGAAACTCTGTCATACTTGCAGACAGGAGCCTAGTATAACTGTCTTCTGAGACCCTCCAACCAGATCACAGATACAGAGACCCATAGTCAAACATTGTACAGTGCTCAGAGAGTCCTGTGAAAGAACTGGGGGAAGGATTGATGGACTCAGAGGGGATAGGAACTCTACAAGAAGACCAATAGAGTCATATAACCTGTACCATTGAGGGCTCCTAGATACTGGACCATCAACCAAATTGTATACATTGCCTGGACCTAGGTCCCCAAAACATATGTAGAGAATGTATAGCTCAGTCTAACTTTGGGTTCCCCAACAACTGGAGCAGGGCTTACTCTGACTCTATTACCTGCCTGTGGATTTTGTACCCTAACTGGGCTTCCTTGTCTGGCCTCAATGGAAGAGGCTGTGCCTAGTCCTAGATTGGCTCGCTGTACCAGGGTAGGGTGATACCTAGGGGGACCTTCTCATTCTCAGAGAAGAAGGGTAAAGGGAATGAAGGAAGGGCTATGTGAGGGAGGACTGAGAGGGGGATAGAGATCTGGATATAAACTGAATAAATAAATAAACTAGTGATAAAAAGAGTAAAGGTAGTTAATAGCTAGATTGTTCTATTCTCTTAAAAACAATTTTTGATAGATAGAGATGCTCTTAGAAAGTATACTGCTGGATATTTAAATGTTTTATTTTTAAGTATTACAATAGTTAAAGAGGATTCCATGAGTATTAATTGTGTTCATTATATTTAGAAGCATCAAAGTGTTAGGTTTGTCCACAGAGACTTTAAAAAGTTATATTTCTGTGAGTACCTATATAAATGCTAACTAAATATTAAAGTCTGTATTTTCAAAAAAAAAGAGAAGACATTAATTTTGCATGTTCCCTGTTTTAAGTCATTCCACTCCACAAAGTGTTTAACGGTGTATACAATATGGTATGTTTTAGAGTATATGATATGGAGTCTTGCAGAGTCTGGGTTGGGTTATTGGGCCTTCCAGATGCTGTTCAGATCTCACAGTGATCTCTACCTTTCTAAGGAGTCCTTAACAAAATGATTAATAAAGATGGGGGAATATAAAGTAGTTGCTTCTATTGCTGGGAAAGGTAAATCAGGAAGACAATGATTTGGGAATACTGAACACAGAAGTTGTCAATGAAAAGTAAAGACTCCCTGAAGAATGAGTGTGACCTGGCTGCCATTGTATGAGTCCATAGCCAGGGCAGCTGGAGTCACATGATGAGACATGGAAAAGCAGTTATAAGGTGGCCTAGTAGACACTGTATGAACCTTGGGCTTACTTTAATCAAAGGGAGTATTCAAACTTGGTTACTGTTGGCTCTTGAAGAGGACATGACTTGGATACTTTTTTTCTGGTGACTCAGTGTTTCAAATGATTCTCCAATAAGTGTCACAGAATGCATTTGCTTTAGCTCTCCTTCTATCTCATGGTCTTCACAGTCCATAATTATCTGCTAGAAGAATCCTACGTGCATGTCTGATATTGTACCTTTTTTCCTCCACAGGGTGACTGTTGACTTTATTTTATCACATTTATATTCCAAATTTGATGTGTATATGGATTCATAACAAACTTTAAATAGTCTGACAAATACTATTTGTACATGTCTGCTTGATTGATGGGCTCAGTTTTGTGAAAAGCTATCAATTATTCTGATGAACATTCATTATTTAGAAGTCTACATGAATCCCATAGACATCATCTCATTTACAAAGTTATTGCATTCATGAAGAAGGTGACATATACGTGACTGGTAGAAAGAGACACAAAATGTAGTTTCACTTAACTCTGGTATCATAATTTTAAATGTTTTTCTCCTGCATATTTCTGTTCTTGTTATATTTCTAATGATTTTATGATGAGCCCTATCTTGCATAATTCTCTGTCTATGAAAATGATATTGTTACAGAGTTCTTATGGTAGCACAGAACATATATTCTTACATTGCTTCATCATTAACTCTAATTCCCATTTATATATCAAAATATAAGCAGATAATGTTTTCTTTTAACCTCTGATCAAATTTTTTTTTCTGAATACATATTACATTGAGAATGATCAAAACTAATTTTGTCTTTATTTTTATATATTTTTAAAGTAACTGGTACAGTGTAGTCCAATGTATTATATGCATTTATGTTAATTACTCAGTAAATTTTAAAAATTAATTCAGATACTAGTGGTAAAATTTGTAAAAATCCAAAAATGATCTAAAACACTAATGATAAAAATTGATGTTTTTATAAAAGGGAAATGGTGAAGACTGCAAGGTAAAGTTTTAACTGAGAACCTGCATTCAATTGGATTTAACATTAACACTGGATTCACCAGGCTGCTATAAGAAACAACATTCAATTCATAGTATAAAATATGTCAATCACTACTAGCCAACTGGAATACTCTCAATAATTAATGAAGATGAAGACAATTATAACAACACTGTAGCAAATGGAAGTGACAATTCTTCTGAATGGCAATAGAGATTGTACTTCAGTCTGGCATTTTTGCTCATGTATTTTAAAACAACTTTGATATGGATTTACAACTGCTTAATCTGTGTCCTAAGGGTGATTCTAATAATTTTGTAGGGAGCTGCCAAAAATTAGTTATTGTTCTGTTAATCATTGCTAATAAGTAAAGAGAATTTTTGTACATGTCCCAGGAAAATTATTCTAATTAGGAGTTTCTGAATTTGTGCATCTCCTTAGAGATTAATTTATTCATCATAATCAGTTAATCACTTTTCTTTAGATAATTAGATACCTTCTGGTGGAGATGAAGACCTTTTATTTCTCTTAGAATACAAAAGACTATTTTAGCTGACAGTAGTGAAATTGGGTCGTGAGCTCCAGACCTCCTTAGCATGCAGCATACCTAATGCACATTGATTAGTGCTAGTCTTATCACTGTCCATGTAGGAGCAAGTTTTGAGAAATATTTAGAAGTATGCTTAAGACTGATTTTGAAGAAGTCCAGTGGCCATATGGACAGAAATTATTTTTTATTTTATTAATTATTCAGTAACTAATATTGTAGAGATACATGTTATAAAAAGTCTTTTTAAAATGTATCCCATGTGAACTAGTAAACTAGATTTTTCCAAATACTCTGAATGAGACACCAACAGTGTTGTACATTTCAAGCTCTTTAAATGACAAGAAGTGTAAGGAAGACATCATAAAAATAAAAGGTGGTGGAATCCAGTCAGCAGAAAATTCATAGCTAAAGAATGAGAATAAGCTGTAATGACACAACTCACTTAGCGTAAGATATACACAGTCACACATACGTGTATCTATGTACGTATCTATGTATGTATGTATGATGTATGTATATACATATGATGTATGTATGTATCATTGTGTTTGGAGCTGGAGGCAGTGTTAATCTCACATAGTTCTAATGCCCTTTCAACAAATTAAACCACTAGAAAAAGTCCACACTCATCATAATCAAAAATATCACTAAAATACATACTTTAGAGTCAACAACAAATTAATCAACCCTAAATATATGTTGAAAAAAATAAATTGTTTCAATAATATTGACAAACATTTTAATATATATACGCATATATATATATATATATATATATATATATATATTCTGTTCATCAAACATAATGCTTGATATGCTTGATAATTTGGCCTTTGTAGGGTGAACAGCAGTATGGCATCAAAATATTGAAAAAAGTTAATCTGTACGTTTTTAAATGTAAGCTTTTTTAGAGCTTTTTCAAATCATTTCATAGTTTTAGAACACAGTAAAATTCACAGGATAAAATAGATTACATTTTAAAATCTTTCTCTCCATATACATACATACATACATACATACATACACACACACATATATATGTGTTTATGTGTGTGTACACGCATATACATATATTTGTGTGTATGTGTGATAAATATGTAATATAGGGGATATAGATATATGAATTTTTTGAGGCTGTTAATATTAGTCTGTCCTATTAATTATTATTAATTATAGCATTCCTGATATTTCTTTTGAATTCCATATTAAATGAAACATTAATGAATATCACGAGCTTCAGTAAATTTGTAGTTGTAGAGACAGAGTCATACACAGATTAGGCTGGCCCGAAGTTCAAATTCTAAATCAATGAAAAAAGCTCTCAGGAGCTGAGAAGACAGTTCAGTCATTGCAAGAACTGGTTGGTTTTACAAAGGACCTGGGTTTAGTTCCCAGGCCTCACATCACTCAATTCCAGAAACCCGCTACCCTTCTCTTTGGGTAGATGGTACACCCACAGTGTACATGAATACATGCAGGCAAAAATATTCATACACACATAATAAGAATATAATTTAAAAGACTGGTTCTCAAATTGTATTTTGAGATTCCTGATAAAAACAAAAATAGCAAGCTCAAATAATAAATATCTTCCTGCCAAACATGCTGACTCACTACTGATAGAGAAGAAGTAATCCTGATGGCCATGAGAATGGGCTTTTACTCTTTGGTAATTATTGGGCTTTATGTGTAGTTTATGTACTGTATTTGATCTTTACAACAACCCACTGAAATTGCTTAATTTCATAGATCAAGGAACTGAATCCAACAGCATTTAATTAAGGATTGGATCCTAGAGAGGGCAGCATACTTCTGGATTCCTAGGCCTGCTCTGTTAGCTATCAGCTGAAACTGCCTTCCAGAAACAAAGGACAGGAAGAGACTTTTTCAAAGAAAAGCCCAAGAAACATTCTTAGATATATTATAGAACACTTAGGCTTACAAATGTAGAACTAAATTGAAGTCAAAATTAAATGAGAAGCAGAATGCCTGGAATGAGAACAGGGAGAAAATAACAATTCTGGATTTTCTCCCTCCTACACTGATGAGAAGAGATAAGATGAGGCCATTTGTCCTTACACTAAGGGTCATTGCCAATAAGACTAATGACTACCAAAAATCTTATATTTTTCTAAGAAAAATCACCCCACCAATGTCTTAAGTAGGAGTGTCAGTCAGAAGGCTTATGAATGGGTGCATTTTATAGACAAAGCTCATTGCCTCTGGCTGGGAGAAAATGCAATATAAAATCCTGCCTGCCATGAACACTGACCATGTTCAGACAACTCTTTACTAGAAAGATGAGGTAACCCCAAACAGATGATCTGTCACCTGCATCTAAAGAGATATATGCTCAACTTAAAGCAGAACTCAATCAGAATATAATGTATTAAAATGTAATTTTGTTGTTTAAATGAAACTTTGCAGTTTGTACCTCAACATACATTTCCTCTTGGACCTGAACTCTGACTGATGTGAGAGGGTAGAAAATGGAAGCCTTTATGCTCTTTCTACAGCGGATCATGGCCTTGCAAATCTACAATTCTGTTAAGTTCAGAATATGAGAATGTTACCTAGGCTAGTAAGTCAAAGTAGTACTGTTGTAGTAATTATTTAAAAAGCGGCCACTGGTCAAGCCGACTGACTAGGCCACAGTGTCTTTGCCTAGCTCAGCCACCATGTTATGTGGCCAGAGGCCAAGTGTGTGCTGCAGCTAGAAACAGCCAGCTAGAGACACCAGCCCTGCCACCCAAAAGACGCCACCATGGGAGATGGCTCTGCCAATCTTCCACGCTGTCTCTGCAAGGCTGGACAGTGCCTGAACCATTCCGTCAACCACACGGGCTCGGTACAGATGAGACTCTAATTCTTAGATTACCCAGTGCCTTATATATTTAGTAATGATCAATAACAAGATACTCTTACAATCAGAGATGTAACCCAATACCTAACCTAGATATACCAACTACCTTTGACTGCTACAGACAAGCAACCACCAGCCTCCATCTCCCTTCTCTCGTTCTCCATCTCTCCCTTAGCTCCTCCTCTTTCTTCTCCTCTTCTCTTATTCCTCCTCTTCCTCTCCTTTACTCCTCTCACCTTAGCTCCTCCTACATAGTACCTCCAGAAGACAAAGTCAGCCGTGATATGTGTAAGAAGTCCTGGAAAAGTTATTGCTTCTCCAGTAAAAGGTAACGAGCAACTATATAATTCCCAGAGCTGTTGTTAACTGTCCAAGAACCATGAAGGAAAGAAAGCAGCCAAAAGGGGAAACCACCTGTCCCAAGGATACATAACTGCCTTGAGGGCTCCTTTCTCCATGGGACCAGCACACATAACATTCTCTATGTTATTATTACTATAGGCTTCATATTTTATTAACATTTAGTAAAGAGCTGTACAGAGAGCATAACATTGTCAATTAATGGTTAGCTAGTGTTTACACACTTTCACCTGTGAATCACTGTTCAACAATTCTCTCTTCTTTCTCCTCTCCTCTCCTCTCCTCTCCTCTCCTCTCCTCTCCTCTCCTC
>JANHMN010000001.1:8563494-8582972 GCA_030674055.1 Rhabdomys pumilio
TCCTCTCCTCTCCTCTCCTCTCCTCTCCTCTCCTCTCCTCTCCTCTCTTTTCTATTTTACTTCATTTGTGAATTACTTATATTTATTTTCTACTTATTTCACTGTGGATCTATTTCATGTATAGAGACAATAATATTTCTGGCCTATCAGTTGTGGACATGAATGAGATAAGCATGCATATGTTCTGATTCAACTAATGCAATAAATTGAGAGGGAAAAATTCAAGGAAAATATTATAAGTAGAACCAAGAGTAAGCTGATATTACTGACATTGTTATGGACTTTAAAAATTATGATTGCATTTTAAATATATAGGAAAGACAGTTCAGGCAAAGAAAGTTTCAGGGAACAACAGCATGTATAGGCAAATTGGGATATTTTGGAGAAAAAACACACATTTCACTTTGGTTTCCCACTTTGGTTACAATATTATGCCTATTAAAAAAAATCTACATTACGACCATCCAGGAAAAGTTTGGTTTGCCCTCCCCACCTCTGGCAGCTGTCCATAAATAAAGTTTAAAGTGGAAAGAAAGGTAGAAAGAGAAAGAGAAAGGAAACCTGCCTACTGCTTAGAATTCCTTTGTTTGGAGACAGTTTTGCAATGTGGGCAGATTATCATCTCTTTATTCCACAGAGGACAAATGTTGGAGTAGCCCAACTTTGAACTCTCAAAATAGGGTTGTCTGACTTCACTGCAAGAAATTTCTGCTTGGTGCATTCAGCTCATAAGAAATGACAGCACAAAACATTGGATCATGGTGGCCATGGGGAGAGATAAGAGGTTTGGAAGTAATTTAAGGTTAATCTACAGGAAGCAACCTAGTACAAGATGATAGGATGTTACAAAGCCAATATTATTAATATTGCATTTTTGCATGTGTAATATATATGATAAGGGGAGAGTATTGAGTTAAGAGTGAGAGACATAGCAAAGGGCACAGAATATCAGAGAATCTGAGCTTGGTCTGAAATAAAATACTTTTTAATATGTGTGCATTTGAGAGAGACAGACAGAGGGGAGAGAGAGAGAGAGAGAGAGAGAGAGAGAGAGAGAGAGAGAGAGAGAATGAATAAATGTGGAAACTCATGTGCACATACATGCAGACTGAGAATAATTTTAAATGTCATATTTAGAAATACTCTTTACTTTTGTCTATAGGTGAGGCCCATTGTAATTTCACCTTCCATGTTAATATGTCTATTGACATTATTAGCATCTTGGTCTTGTTTATACAGCCATTTCTAGGAAGACCTGATTGTTTTACCTCAGACTTTTTTGTATTCTGACTCTTAAATTTTTCTGCCTCCTAACCCAGTGTTACCTGAGTCATAGATGCTGAAGTTGTAACTAGATATTTCCACTAGGGTAGAGTTCTTCAGGATGATTTATATATTTTGTATAAACTAGACGGTGGTGAGTATGGAAGGGTAGAAGGGGGTTAAGGCAAGGAAAGTGATATAGTTATATTCCAATAACAAACACTTGAAAATTCTAAAATAAAGAATTGTATTTATCTGTTTGAGAAAAGTCTCTGAATGTCTTAGAGCCTACCAGTTACTTTAGTCTTGTTTTCCAGCCAGTTTCCTCAATCCTACCAGCACTAGGATTAAAAATGGGCTCCTTGCTTCTGGATATTTATGTGGTTTCTGTGGATTCTTAAGGTCGTAAAACAGAAATTTATCTGTTGAGCTAACCACCAACCTGTAAGATAGAATCTAAAGGCACCATGAAACTTATGCTTGAACACATTTATTAGTGTTGTGACTCTCGTCATTCTCAACAGTCACAAAACAGTCACTATGTGACTTCTCAATAGTCACATAGTCTGTGACTATGACCTAAAAGCTTATCTCCTTCTTTGTAAAGCTCCACCACTACAGGTAGTTTTATAACATAGCCTTGTTCCATAAGAATAGCAAAAAAGTCTTTGAAAAGAACATCAGTTATTTGGTTGATGATACCCATGTTTTAGATATATTTGTTGTTTTAATATTTGTAACCTTCCAGTCCCATTGCATGACTCTCTTCCTTCCTTCCTTCCTTCCTTCCTTCCTTCCTTCCTTCCCTCCCTTCATCCATCCATCCCTCCCCCGTTCTTTGTGTGTGTATGTGTGCGCATGCAACATGTATGCCTGTGAGTCTGTGTGTAATCTCTATGTAAAGGATGCAAATATGTCTAATTTCTCATTTTTTTCTCAAGGACATATATAAAGTACTTTTATAGTATTAGATTTTTAGCATCCTACCAATTCTAAATTGGTTAGACATAAATATCAAAGGGGCACTATAAATTCATCCCTAGAAATTTCAGAATGAAAGTCTAATAGAAACCCAGTAATCATTATCATTATTTCAACACCATAAATTATATATAGGTGACAACAACCACTTTTGGACATGTTTCTTTTTTAAAAAAAAATGATAGATTAGAGCTATAAAAATAATGGGCTGTATAAAATTGAAATATGATTATTGTTGCTTGTTAAACAAATTTAAAACATTGATAGCTAGCACAAATTTTGTTGTAAGTGCTTGGCATAATGACAGCCCCATAATGGACATTCAACAAATGTTGAATGAATTGAATTAACATGGTAATAAAGTGAAATAAATGGTTGAATGATCATCATTTTATCTACACTTGGCATGCCTGACAATCAAGCCTTAGAGTTCAAATTTAAATTCATATTCCAACCGCAGTTAGAGGTATTTAGAAAGATGACATCTTAGAGGAGTTTGAAATCATATTTTAAAAGGTACTTTGAAACAAGTATTTTATCAATGGGATTAAAAAGATAATGTTAGTAGTTAAGCATGTCAACCATATACATGTGTTTACCCTCATGAGTAATTAGTCTACTTTGTACATTTTACTTTTAATTCAGACTGAATTTGAAAACCCATTTTATAAGGCACAATTGTACATTTGGACTTATTTTCAGATATTTAAAAAAGAAATAAAATAATGAATTGTTATTTATTAGAAATAAATACTAGTTAAAAACTAGGATGTACTATTAGAATGATAAATCTTATACTGTCATAATAAAGAATTTACTTGGTTGTTTGAAACCAAACTCCACATTTTCTTCAAGCAATCTAACAGCTGTGATCAAAAAAGTACATTTAATTCTTACATAATTATCAACAGAAAGCATATAACATACAGCTTAGCTAAGACAAAGTTTATAGCTATTCTATTCTGTAGTTTTAATGCAGTAACAAAGAACAAAGATTCTGATATTTTTTCTACTAATTATTTGTTCAAAGTGAGATGGATTAGCTAAATGCCTTTGAAATTATATGTACGGAAATTTTACACATCTAGAATGAGTAAAGTCTTATAGATAAATGCCCTTATTTTATTTCAGTCAGTAATGTATATTATGTGTTCAATATGATGCGAAAATTAATTCACCAATGCTCCTGCTACTAAAGACAGGAGATGAAGAGGTCAAACCCAACAGTGTCTGCAAAAGAAAACTCTTAATAAAATGAAATATTATGGGAAAATTTTTCAAGTCAAATATCTGAGAAGAGGTTAATTTCCAAAATATGTAACAAACTCTTACATCTCATGAACAGAAGCCTAAACTCAACAAATATGCATTAAAAACTTGCACTAACATTACTCACAGTAGACAAGTCAGTGACCTATAGGTAAGTAAGCAAATTTTTCTAGCAATTCCTAGGGGAATATAAATTAAAATAGAGTGAGGCATAGCCTTATTGCTTGCATGCTTCATGCTTGTGAATATGAGGCAGATGGATACAAAATTCTTATCCACATAATGAGAGCCCATTTTAATAGATACAATAAATAAATAATAGCACTTTACCTCTGCCATGACGACTATTAGAAATAACAACAGACTAGAACTGGCAAAGATGTGGAGAAATTAATGACTGAATTCAGTTGTTTGTGAATATGAAGTGGTAAATATGTTATGTGGATAAAGAAAAATCACATAAATTCCTAAAAATGTTAAAAATAAGACTAATATACAACTCATCATTCTACTTTTGTTAAAGTATTTTAAAATCTTTTAAAAAGTGAAAGTTAATGTAAAAATCTTTACTCTAATAAAGATTTGGAAGTACTATTGTAAACCAAATTTAGAACTACCCTATGCGTGGGAACATGGTTTACAATAATTGAGACATAAAAGATTATTACTGTTTAGATCTATGTTTTGACATATGTCCACAAGGGAATATTATTCAGTTAATAAGGTGAAGGAAAGTCTTCCTGCTGTGACGACATGAAACAATCTGGATAACATTATATAATGTGAAAAAAGCAAGTCAAAACACAATCAATGCTGTCTGGTTCTACTTTATTTATTTATATTTATATATAATATTTACATATCTCAGTTAATCTCACAGGAACTTCCAGGAAACATGAATGAGAGAAATGGAGATTGTTTCCTAAGGAATATAAAATTTTAATTATGAGAACTATAGACCTGCAATATAATGTAATCTTTATAGTTAATAATGCAATGTTATGAGTTTGTATAATAAGTCATTTTATCACAAAAATAAATGGGAAAGAAAGGAGGAATGGAGACAGAGAGAGTAGAGGACAGGAAAGAAGGGAGGGAGAGACTGAGAGAAAGAAGAGAGAAAGGATAGAATGGGAGAAACACTGAAACAGATGTAGAGGAGAGTATAGGAAATGAGAGGAAGGAGGAAGAAAGAAAGGGAGGTGCAGAGATGAGGAGGGGAGAGAGAGACAGAATAGAAGATGGGGTAGAGAAGGGATAGAGGTGATGAGAAGATAGAAGAGGAGAAGAGAGAAGAGAAAAGGAGATAGGAGAAAAAGTAGAAAAAAGGGAAAGTAGAGGGAAGGGATGAGAAGGGAAGGGAAGTGGAGAAGTGGGGATGTGAAGAGAAGGGAAGGGGGAGGGGAGGGAAGGGGAGAGAAGTGAAAATGATAGGAAGGAAAAAGGATGGATGAGAGAGGAAACAACACAATATGTCCTCTTGTAGCTGTTGTGTGTGAAGCTACATAGATTGTAAAGAAAGATGATGCTACAGGCATCTATACATGGGTCCAAAGTGATTTAAGTGAAAACTGTAAACACAATAAAGCTCTTTCCATAAAGTTACCATTCAGAATAGCCATTTAAGTAAATTGACAGGCTATGGCTGTGTGAATAAAATAGAGGCTAAAAGTTTTCTTGGTTTGATTTGTTTGTTTGCTTGCTTTTTCATTAGTGTTGTTATTGTTTTTATTTTTTGAATGGTGTTCAGAAAGGATGAAACAAAAAACATTTAAAATTTAATGAGTTAATTCTGTGAGAGAACTTCTGTTATATGTACCATTTTTTATCTCAAAAGAGTTTAACTCTTTAGTTAAAATATTTCAAAAAATTTTTGATCTTTTTGTGCAAAGCTGCATTCATTGATACCTAAAACATAAAATACAAACCTCCAAAATGACCTATTAGAATATAAGATTTTTGTTGGCTTTTCAATTAAGACATAGTCAACTAAATTTTATCTAAACATCTATTCAAGTTTTTAGATGACAAGACTGTGTCTCAAATATTTTTCTATCAGAAGTTCAGATATTCAGTGAACATTTTCTAAATTGGAAAATCATATAGTTAAAGACAATTTTCTGATGACATGTTTCTAACACAATAAAATGTTACATAGCTACTTGTGCTTAAAAGCATATGCATTTCCAAGAGTGCTTACATATAAAACATGTCTTGAAATTACATATATATTTATTTCGTATAAAGTTATGTGGCCATTCAAATCAACGTACCTTAGTTAATTCTGTGAATTTGTATTCGCATCTATCGCCATTGTTAGTCACTTAGACATCAAGACAAATGTCAGTTTCCAAGGTTCTGCTTATGAAACAAAACACAGTGGTTATGTTTTCTTTATGATATGAATGCTTTTGAAGATTAAGTGGTGACAACACACACCTGGCTTCCTTTTTGACTAACCAAGTTCAGCAAACTACTTTCTTTTTACAACAATTTACTAGTATCGACCTTCATTGAGTCAAATGTTCTAGTGAACCGTGAAGTTTATAAAGCTGGAGATGCAGTCTAGGCATCGAGATTCTGAATAACGTGATAAATGCTTTAGGTTGCAACTCTGTGAAAAAAAAAAGTCTGTGAAAAATGATGGAAACATTTTTAAAGGATCTCTATATTGAAATCTACAAATGGTATTTTAATGGTCACAGCACTAAAGTTATACATGTGGCAATGTCCCCATGAAACTTATTTCCCAATAGGTGACTTTTCCATGAGTGATAGGAAATGACATAAGATGAAGGAATGACATTGTTACACTTCTTGTTAGATTATAAACCAGCAATTGCGGTAAACATGACAGAAGGAGAGAATTTTTCTTTTCAAAATAGGGGATTAGTCATGAAGCCATAAAAAGAATGATTTCTAACCCTTAAGGCAAGCAACCCAAATAATTTTGGTTGCATTTTAGTGGACTGTAGAGGTCACACTTGAGTTGGAATGCCATAGTAAAGTCAGGAAAACAAACATCCTTCTAAATTCAGTAAGCAATTAAAGAACCTTACAAAAGAGTTCCCTGATATATTGAGTGTTTACAAAAATCTAATAATGTTTACTTTTTGTTTTTCTCCAGTTCTTAAAATTTCTTTTATCTTGGTCCCTATGAGAAGTAATAAGTTTCAGTTGATGGAGGAGACAAGCTGGAAAAATGTCATTATTTTCAAAGACTATCTAAAGAGTTGGTTCATGACATTCATCTTAGGTCAGTTGAATAGGTTTATGAAGACATTTATCCTCTCAGAATTAACATAAATCCAGAGAAGTACAAAGAACAGAACACAGGAAAGATTAATACTGAGATAAATGCTTCAACACTCTCAACTTCAAAGCAGGCTTGGCCCTCTAGATTATTCTAGCATGGAGGGCAAGTGGAACTCTGTATAGGTAATCTCTGGACGTATAAAATGATATGGTTGTGGTGAGGTGCTTTGGGTCAATTTTAAGGATGTACAAATCTGGGAGGAAACAGTTTCTACCACTTCCACCTTGTTTCTCTGCCAGGTACATACTGATATGTGAGTTTCAATCCTGTCAGAAGGATCAGGGCTTAATTCTCCTGCATCCGCTATATAACTGTTCCATAACAGCTTTCTATGAGTCTGAAACTGCTTTAAGACAGAAAGTAAATAATTCGAAATATTTTCAGGAAGTTCCTAAAACTGACCAGATTCAGTATGTTTCTTCCTCTCAAGTGTAAACAATGAAGACCGTTGAGAGTCACACTCAGTGACCCCAAGCTGCAAAGATTCCCACTTGTTGAGCTGCCTACAGACTGCAGTGTGGTTCAGGTCCCTATCTTTGTGAGCTGCAGTGTTCTTTGGTGATGCATCTGACTTAGAGTCATTCATGTTCCTTTATCAATGGGAGGAGAGGCCCTTGGTCCTGTGAAGACTCGATGCCCCAGTATAGGGGAATGCTAGGGTGGTGAGGTGGGAGTGGGTGGGTGGGGAAGCACCCTCATAAAAGCAGGAAGTGAGGGTTGGAATAGGGAGTTTGCAGAGAGAAAACCAGGAAAGTAGACATTTGAAATGTAAATAAATAAAATATCTAGTTTTTAAAAAAGTAACTACTCACCCAAATTCCAGTAAATAATCCCCCAAAACCTCATTGCTTCATCAATGAGACATTGTTGGTGTTTATACTTTGGTTTTCTGTGTGCTCCCTATCTGGGCTGAGTGCACATATGTTGTGTCTTCCAAGGCAACAATATCGTGACACAGTAACAATTAAAGACAGAAATTGACTTTAAAGAGTCTCAATCTAGTGCTGTCAGTCACGTTTTGTGTGTGTGTGTGTGTGTCTGTCTGTGTGTGTGTGTGTGTGTGTGTGTGTTTATGTGCACACAAACAATCAACAGTGACAAAAAAGAAAGACAGTTCACTTTATGGGAATTGGTTTCTCTTTTATTTATGTTTATATTGCATTTTTTTGAAGGAGGAAAATAAAGATAAAGGTCACTATGGCTGCATTAGTATGGATTGATCTGGCTCAGTGAATTGAATCTCCCAAATGAGAATTTCTAGAGTAGTTAAAATAGAGATAACTTTTTAACAGGGACTTTGATTGATTACTGTAACCTATACAAGCTCTGCCTTAGTGATGTGGTGAAGACAAAATGCTACAGCTTGTTTGAGATGAGGAATGGTGTTTATAAGGGACATTTTTGTTTGTTTGTTTGTCAGACAGTGAGGAGACTTCTGAGCAACTACAAGGTCTGATTCTGTTCCTAGAATTTATTTGTGCCTACTAACATAGAAAGTCCAGTTCTCAGATGAGGCAGAAGAGAACTAAATCTCTTTATCTTCCTAAGGTTATCAAGTTCATATTCAAATACAATTATTCTTCAGTTTTAAAGGGCATTGAGTAAATGCTACAGAACCTTTTGAAACGTGTTAGAGGAGAACACTAACCATTTGCCACTCACGGACACTTTTACATTCAAGACATCAATACAGTCACATAAAGTAGATAAATCAGTCAAACATTTAGAGATAATAAATCATCAAATCATTTAATAGCTATTGTTTCTTATAGATATTTTCATTTATTAAAGATGAAAATTAAGCTTGCATATTCATGAGATGGATATCTGTTTATTTTTACATAAAGAATTGAATTGTGTCAACATTGCCACTTCAGGACACAGAGAATCCTCAAAGATTTTCAGACTTGATTGAAAATTGTCTTTATTTGTCATCGTGCCTCCAGTTTGCATAAATCCCAAGGAAGAAAACTTACATGTATCAAGCTAAAATAGAAATCATTAGAGATTCTGTCCTAATCCCAAGACAAAATTGATTTAATATTTTAAATAAACAATACTGTTAAAAAATTAAGAAATTAAGAAATATTTTTATTTGTCATCAAAGAATTAATTTTTAGTTTTCAGCACTAAGGAACCAAAGGTTCCAGAAAAGTGCTGTACCATTGAGCTACATTCGCATCCCATGCCCCCCACATTCCTCCAGTCATCAAAGTGGCCTATAGCTCTCATTTCTCCTGCTTCTGCTCTTGATTTCTTGATATATGGATATTTGCTACAATGCAAAGTTTTTCTTTTAGCTTTATTATATGTAACCGATGAGTAAATAATGTTTATGTTCTTTGAGCATGATGGAGCATGATCATACCTCTAGATAATCCAGAAGATAAGGCAGTAGGAATACGCATTTAAGAATAGCTTGTGCAGTACAGTGAGACTCTATCTCAAAATAAAAGGGACCAGTGGATTTAGTTCAGTGGTGAAGTACTGGTCTTGCAGACTCTGTGGCTAACTCCTAGTTCCACAAAAAGCATGTGTTTAACATGTGTAATGTGATGTTAAATACACATGTACTCCTGAAGTGGTTGTAAAGCAAGGGCAAGTATATAATATATATGAAGTGAGATATATATATATATATATATATATATATATATATATATATATATATATTTGTGAGAAGAGGTGTCAAGTAGCAATGTTTAATCATGTATTTTAACACAAAAAAGTTATTCAAAGATAAGCCTAAGTTGATAAAAGGAAGATGAGACTCATGTACATGAGTCTCAAATCTAAGCCAAGGTGCTCCAGCATCAAGTGAGTGTGTGTTTTATGCAAAGTGCAGAGTTCAGAGCCAGACTGCAGTGATTTTACAGTACATAATGCAAGTTAGTACTGCCACAAAGACCTAAGAATTATCACACATTTGAGTTTAGTAAAAGTTCACTGTTTGCTTGTGTTTAGAATCTGCTTATGATTACCAAAATTTTCCTGATTCTCACATAAATATTTTGCAACTTATCTAGAAATTTTAGAATCCTAGGAAATGGCAGTTTTAATAGAAAAGAAGTGACTGAAAATAAACTTTATGGAGTATTTCCCTCTTCTAAGAATGGATCAAGGATAATGCAAGAATTTTCATATATTCTAGAACACATGCTTTTCTGCAGGATGGTTACCTGCTGGACTTACACCGAATAAAAGTTCAAACAAAAGGAGAGGAAGCCTTGGAGAAATAGTAGATGGCTACATAAAACTGTTTGACTTGATTTATAAAAAATAATATTTCTGCTTACTTGACAGACAGAGATTTTGAGGCCAAAACCAGATGGTTTTGATCTAGAATCACTACAGAACTTTTCACTCCTGCTTGTCCTCTTTCTCTTGTATCTATACGAGGACAAAGATATAACTTCAGCACCTAGATAAAAACTTGTATGGATCCTTCTATTGCATTCCATGATATATGCTGAGAATTCTAAAATACTAAATAGTACTTTTTCATTTAAAGATTCATTCCCCACCATTTGTAATGTTATATACACTGTGCTATGACAATCATTTCAATAGTGTAATTATTCTCTCTTGTTACTTGAAGCTACTTAGAGTACATGATTACCCCCATTTAAATATCTTATAAAAGTGTTGAGGACTGTTCTGCCCCATGCTTGGCGCCAAACTGTTGAGGCCAGGGCTGCTGTTCTGGTCAAGGGGTCAGGGTCATGAAGAATGGAGACAAGGCAGAGGTTCTGAAGTCAAGTCTCAAGTCTCCTTTATTGTTTCTCTTCTATTGGCGCATATTCACTCTTGTTCATTCCTCTTAACCCTATTTAGTCATATACCTCTTAACTCTATTGACTGTATATCTTCTTAACTCTATTACAAGGAAATCCTGGGAATTTATAAGCACACGCAGGAGAACACAGGTGAGAACATTTTATCACGTGCACTATGCAGCTGGGCTCACTAAACAGCAAAACAAGTTATATGGGATAAACAAGGTATTTGTTAGAGTGCGCTCAGCTGTTGTAGGCTGCTGAAAAACCAAGTCTCTGTCAGGGTAAATGGTTCCAGATGGCTGCAAAGATAACTGCTTTCTAGCTGCTTTCTACTTAAAGTCGGCTCCCTACATAAAAGTATGTCCAGCTTGTAGAGGTTCCTGGTTTTAAGATGGGTCCTCAACCTTACGTACCTACATCCAAGTAAGGAAAGCCGAGACTGGAAGAAATAATATTCTATAGGGACAAGCAGATATCTGATACCAAACGGTCAGCCCAGAAAACATAAATATGAGTAACATTACACAAAACAATATAACATGTTTGTGGGACATGAATTTCTAAGTTATGACCATTAATAAGCAAATACGATATAAAGAATAAGGTTGGTCATCACAGAATCTAGCAACGGTTGAATATGACTACATATAGACACAGTTCTGTAGAACAGTATCGTGTCTTTCTTTAGCAGCACAGGAAAAAAAAAAGATTCCCATCCAAATTAATCTTGCTACTTTCATCAGAGAGACATCGGTAGTTTTCTAAACCATTGGTTACAACATAATTCATTAGACACAAGTGAAAATTTCATGGGGCTAAACAGCTTGAAGCTTACACTATTTGGGGCAGACAACAGAGTTCAAAATTTTTATTAATTTTTTATTGAATATTTTATTTACATTTTAGATGTTATCCCCTTTCTCCATTTCCCCCACACACACCAAAAACCTCCATCCCATCATCCCCCTCCTCCTGTTTCTATGAAGATGTGCCCCCACCCACCCACCCACTCCCACCTCCCTGCCCTTAAATTACCCCACACTGGAGCATCCAGCCTTCACAGAACCAAGGACTTCCTCTCCCATCTGTGCCTGACAAGGCCATCTTCCACTACATATATAACTGGAGCCATGGGTCCCTCTTTATGTGTTCCCAGGCTGGTGTTTTAGACCCTGTGAGCTCTGGTTGGTTGGTATTGTTGCTCTCCTCATGGGGCTGCAAACCCCTTCAGCTCTTTCAGTCTTCTCTCTAACTCCTCCATTGGGAACCCCATGATCAGTTTAATGGTTAGCTATGAGCATCCGTCCCTGAATATGTCAGACTCTGGCAGACCTCTAAGGAGACAGCTATATCAGGCTCCTGTCAAGCATGCACTTCCTGGCATCCACATCAGTGTCTGTCTTTAGTGACTGCACATGGGATAGATACCCAGGTGGAATAGTCTCCAGATGACCCCTCCTTCAGTTTTTGTCCCACAGTTTGTCTCCATAGTCCTCCCATGAGTATTTTGTTACTCCTTCTAAGAAGGACTGAAGCACCCACACATTAGTCTTCCTTCTTCATGAGCTTCGTGTGGTCTGTGAGTTGACATACACAGTATGGACAAGCTACACTTTCAGTTTATAAAGCCATCTCAGGCATCCTAGCTTCAGGATTGTCTATCTCTCTCTTGGTCAGGGCCACAACTTAAGGAATGTTCTATTTAATATTGTCTCCTTCTTTGTTTTCTGTGCTTATCATGAGAATGGCATCCAACAGACTCAAACTATATCGAATTCTATTCTGTTGGATCAACCTATCATACTATCTATTTTCCAAAGGAAATAAATGAGTCCTTACAGATATATACAACAGCTTGACCAGTAATCACAGCCCAATTTCAGAGAAAAAAATGGATCTTAAGAAACATATCTAATCCCTTTTCTCAGTTTTCAAGGAGGCTTCATATTGCTCAGTAGATAAGATTTATCATTGTTGTACACACTAAAAATTATTGTTTATCTTATGGTCTATTTTAGAGCCTTTCAAATGCTTTAAAATGCAAAATTTATTCTTGGCGAGGTTATCTTCTTAAAAAACCTTGTTTACACATGAATATATATTAAAAATTAACTATGCAATAAAAGAACAGTCACTGAATAATAAAAGAATATTCAGTAATGAGATATCCCTCTCCATACTTTTATTGTTTCACCAAGCAGTAATATATAGCCTCTCCTAACAGGCAGCCCAGTATAGTAGAAGGAGAGTTATCTCTGTATAATACAAACATGGCTTCAAATAATCCTGGAAGATCTCTCTGCCTCATAACCTTGGCACAATCTACTAAATTCTCAAAGACTCCATCAACCCAAATGTCAGGGAGAAAAATATATCTCACTTTTATTAATAACATTTTATTAATCTTTGCCAATGAGAATATCAGATTACTATGGATACATTTATAATGCTTCAAATTTGATAAAAAATGAAGTTCCTGTTATTAAAATCCATGAAATCTTACCATGGAAAACCATGAAATTCTGATATCAGATTCATAATGCTTAAGAATACCTACCCCCCATTTCAATGGTTTTCTGCAGCACAGTGGGAACGAGGAAACAACTTAGAAAAATCTTAACAGTCTACCACAATGACAGCTACAGCTTTTTCTTTTAAGAGAACAGAAATAAATATTTCAAACAAATCTTGATTTTCCTTCTCTGTATTCTTCTTCCTCTGGTTTCTCTACACTTCTTTTCTCCTCTGTTTAGTTTCCTCCTCTGCTTCCTCCTCCTCCCTCCTCTTCTCTTTCCTCCCTCACTTCATCTCCCTTTGTTCCTGTGCTGGCCACTACTTGCTCATTTCTTCAGGAACTTCTTCCTCCTATACTCTTCCTTATGCCCCTGCCCTATGCTAACTTTTTTATTTTTTTTAATTTTTTTCCTATGCTAACTTCTTAGTTTACTTTTTCCTCCCATACTAATACTTTCCAGGATATGCAACAGAACCCTAGCTAGCTAATCTTCTAATAACATAAATTGCATTTCACCTAGTTAACAAGAATAATAGGGAATAATTCCTAGTCTGAAAGAAGTGTCATCATGTTTAACCCAGAAATTTCCAGGCAGGTAGTAGAAGCCACTTATACTAAAAATTATTGAAAAGTGTGTGTTGTTTGCTGCCATTTGTTTTATGTCTTGTGTGTTTCGTGTGTTGTCTATATTCTTATTCCTCCTACTGTGTTTCAGTAACTATGGTACCCTTTGTTTTATTTACATACTCTTTTAGATATGCTCATTCTTCTTTTCATTCTAGTACTGCTTCTAATATTCTCTGTAGGGCTAGTTTGATGGGTGCAACTTATCTCATAATACCCAGGTTATGTGGAATCACCATGTTCCTTTTCTCAGGAAAGCCCTAGACAGTGAAATATACAAATGAAATTGGTCATAGCACTTCTCAAAATTAGGGATTTCCAGAAATATCCAAGGTTTTATGGTTTAGTTAAATGTACTACCAATACCTTAGTATTATATGTTCTTTGGGAGAGGGGCTGGAGAAAAAGATTTATTTGACTTATTCTTTCATATCACTGTTCATTATCGAAGGAAGGCAGGACAGGAACTCAAAACAGGGCTAGAACCTGGAGTCAGGAGCTGATTCATAGAATACAGAGGGGTGCTGCTTTACTAGATTGGTCGCTATGGTTTGCTCAGCCTGATTTCTTATAGAGCCCAGAACCATCAGCCCTGAGTGGCCTCACCTGCAATGATCTGGGTTGTTCTACATCAATCACTATGAAAATTACCTACAGGCTTTCAGCCCTACAGTCTGATCTTATGGAGATGTTTTCTAAATCAAGGTTCCTTCCTCTAAGATGACTTTAGTGTGTTTCAAATTGACATAAAGTTAGCCAGCCCACAAATCTTTCATTTTTGAAGCAGGGTATCTCTTGTTTCTCATAGTTGGTTAATTGGTCCAGGAGTTTCTGGACACTTTGCTTGTGTCTTCTATCTCAACCACAGGATTGCTAGCATGGCAGTTGTATGTCATAACATCTTTGTGTGGTGTGTGTGTAGGGGGGGTGGGGTTGGGAGAATCTGGAGGTTGAACTCAAGTAAACTGAAGTTTACCCAACAAGATCATCTCCTCACTAAGATGTCTTTCAGATAACTCTACCTTCTTGCTTCCTGGCCATTGTAACATGAATAGACCATCATCTGCTTCTGTGGGATGACTGTGCTGTGGTAGATTCACAGCAATATGGGCAGCAATGAATCATCTGAGACTAATAACCAAACAAAGCTTTCCTTCTTATAAGTTGATCATCTTGGTGTAGTTTGGCTTGACAATATCTGGTTTTATAACCTCAGAGACTAGTGTTTACTCAGTTATTTAAGTCATTATTATTATTATTATTATTATTATTATTATTATTATTATTATATTTTTTTACAGTCCAGTTGCTCCCAATCCTCCCTGATTATTCCTTATCCTATACCTCCTGCCTGGAATCCAAGAGGATATCCCTACCCCATACCCACCTCACCAGATGTCAAAAATCATATGTCTATGTTATATGTTCTTGAGAATTTGAAATAAGTTAATAAATCTCCAAATGAAAAGAACATCAAATACAAAATTTGGGTGGATCCCTTTTAAAATATTTAACTGTTCAAATAATATCATAAATGTGAACTCTTTACGAAAGTCAAATTGTGGATGAAGAATGAGGGAACATACAGTTGTTCCTTAAAAAGTAGACTGTTGCTTCTACATTAAGTAATCATTTACTATATTTGGATAGTAGTCTAAAGTTATTGTACTTAATGAAATGAAATTTCCACTTTATATTTTCTGTTTATGTCACTGTGTGACTTTGGGAATAGCAAAGAATTCATTCTTGACTTTTCCTAGTGTTTACTGTAATTTACCTTTGCATATATATAATGCATATGCATATATGAGATATATATATATATATATATATATATATATATATATGTATATGTATATATCTGTAAGTGCTAAGCAAATGGTATGCTTCCCTGTTAGATACACGTGAACTGTGTTTTTGGAAAGAACTATTACACTGTGTTGAGAGTGGTAAGTGTCCTAAGGAAATAAATTACAGGTAAATTACAATATATGGTCAGAAAAAGCAAGATTATTTAAGGTATACATAATGTAATAATGCAAACACCAATAATTGGAATCTGATCTTAGAAGAAAATAAGAAAAAAGTTTAAACATGGAAATAGTAAAGAGACACTATGTAGAAAAAGTGGATATTAGCCCAAAAGCTCGCAATACCTAAGACACAATGCGTAGACACATATGGGTGCTTTGGTTTTATTTTAGAAGGAGTAGTAAAATACTCAACCAGAGCTCCCAGGGACTAAAACTCCAGCCTAAGAACATAAAGGGAGGAACCCATGGCTCTACTGGTATAGGTAACTGAGGGTATCCTCATTAGGCAACAATAGAAGTGGAGGGCCATGGTCCCCGAAAGTTTGAATCCTTAGTGTTGGGGAATGTGAGAGCAGGGAGGTGGGATTGGGAGAATGATGGGAGCACATCCTCATAAAAATTGGAAGAGGGGTTATGAGAAAGGGTTTGGGGGGAGAAAGGAAGAGGAGATAATAGTGAAAGGTAAATACGTAAAATATTCAATAAAAAAGAAATAATAGATAATTGGTCTGGCAAAAAAGAAAAAAACAAAAACAAAAAACAAAGGAAAGAAAGATAGTTTACTTATTTCAAATGATTTTCAAAAGTTTACAGGAGATGCTTATTGGTTAAGATCTTATTTTAAGCTCTTCACAAAAGAATTTATGTCTCTATTTAATAATCTTAAGAGAGATGCAAATCTTAATTTCCTTCAACAATTAATTGACAAAAGAGGAGTAATTTTACAAAAAGTAGAAGAAGCTCTCACTAATTGATACATTATATAGATTGATTAACTGTTGGCTGTTTTATAATAATCCTTTGATAAAAGAGATTATTAATAATGAATTATATTTCTTTAAATAGTGTCTTTATGACTCTTTGAGGGTGGAAGGAGCATGCCTTGTTTACTCTTAACTTTCTAAAACTGAAAACTCACAGCAAATCTGCCACTGATTGCCTCTGGCGTCGCTGAGACCAACAAAAACTATGTCACAACTATGTGGAAGGACCTTTTTTACCCTTAAATGGAATGGCCAGGACCCAGTTCCTATATGGGGCCAAGGATTGATATGACTGTTTAATACCACAGAAGGCACAACTAAATGGCCACCAAAAGGATTAATGAATTAAATAGATACCTCCCCAAAATCAGGCCCAATTATAAGTAATATGAATAACAATTGTCATCCAGGGAAGAGAAGTTTCCCTGAGAATTCCTTTCTTTTTTCTCTTCCAGGTAAAAATTAATCACCTGTGATGTCTACCATTAGGAGTTCTAATCCTGATGCTGGCCTCTGGACTTATACTACTCAGACCTCCAATGGGCCTTTGACAAGGACATCAAACAGCTGTAGATTGACATCACTAATCTGAAGAAATCCCTCATTTCGCTGTGTGATGCGATTCCCCAAAATTCCAAAGGACTTTATTGGATCTGATTTTCTCTTTTACAATAGAAAAGACTGTAAATAACTCTAGTCTGTGTACAGCCCTTAAAGAAGAATGCTGCTTTTATATAGACAAAACAGGGATGATTAAAGAGAACATGAAAAAGGCCAGAGATGGTCTTGAGAAAAGACAGAGAAAGAAAGAAAAAAAGGAGAGCTTGTATAAGAATTGGTCTTCAACCTCTCCATGATTGCTAACCGTACTTCCTTCCATCTTGGGATTATTAATTGGGTTATTTTTGCTTATTTCCTTTGGTCCCTGAGCCTTCAATAGGCTGACTAACTTTGTGAAACAACAGACAGATAATCTGATAGCAAAATCTATTCAGCTACATTATCATGTGTTAGTTTTGGAGGACCACGAGAGTCTAGATGAGGTTGTTTCTCTATCCAGGGTGTTCCTAAGTTCCATCTCCACCCATCCTAAAAGAGGAGGCTTCCACCCCTAGACCAAGCAGAGAGGGGCCACCCAGAACCCCCTCTGTCTGGCGATCTGAATTCTTGCTGAGGCTGCGAGGCTAAGCACTGCAAGGGAATATAAATAAAAGTTAAAAATATGTTTCTGGGTTCCCTGAGGGACAAGCCTGACTGCATAGGGGTTGATGTCAAAAGTATCCCCTCTCCAGGAAAAAGACATCGGGACGGGTATGGCCCTTATGCCTCACTGGACAACGACAGGAGGACTGGAGCCATTACAATGTCCCCTTTAATTACTGGAGGTCAGGCCTCTATCCCCACCTTGGCAAGATTAGAATCGCCACAGCCCTTCTATACTTGGAGAAGGGAGGAGATGTCAGGGACAGCCCTGCTTATACACTGAAAACCTAAAATCAGTCATAAGCCTAAAATCAGCAATAGGCCGGACATATATGCCTGCTAACACAAAGACTCGGGTCTCTATGGAAAAACACTGAAACAGAGGGCTATAAACTATTGTAAACAGACAGCTTTTGTTGAAAACTACTAGCCTGAGTAGTCATAAACCCTGTAAATAGGCAGCCTTTGGCAGATAGTACTAAATTAGATTATGACAAGGGAATCATAGGAAGAGTCATAGTGATCTGACCCCTAAACCTTCATCCAGATGATACTCTGTTCTGAAAGATATCTGTACTCCCCCTGAACATCTATGTTCCTGTGTCATCCCCTTCCCCACATTCTGCATTTTTGTGTTTATAACCCCTGTGTTAAAAAGTAAAAATTATGATTTGATAAAGAACAAACAAACAAACAAACAAAAATTAACACACAGTGTACCCCTGGTTCTGCTGATTTAGTTCCTGACAATCTATTTTCTTGTTCTCAGAAATACTTTGAATTATAAAACGTTATTGTGGTTTGTGTTAGTATGCTGGGTGAAATAATTTTTTATTGATCTTATTTTGAACTTCAAAGTTTGTAGTGAGTTGAGGTGTCCTTCTACATGGTTGTAGGTCATATTTGCTTTCATATTGTGAAGTGTTGGTTGGTCTGTTGAACATTTTGAAAAACTGGATTCCTTTTTGAGAATTTCATATATGAACACTAACTTTCCCCTTTCTCTCCTTCCTCCCACTCTTCTCAACCCCCCCATACTTTTTGAATGCATTTTATTGTTTGATTATCATTTATATGTGTATGTATATATGTATGCATGTATGTGTTTATACAAATATTGATAAATAAAGTGTTTTTAAAATTTAAAAAAAAAAAAAAAGAAAAAAAGAAAAAGCCAAGTGCTCCCAAGAAACTGCCTTTGTCAAAAACTCGTAGGAAAAATAGATAGATAGATAGATGAAAACGTATAGTACTCATTTCTGGGTAAGAAGATGCTTACTGACAATTTGTAAAGTGGAACTTCATATGTAGATTTACAGTAACATTAAACTTTTTAAGGGAAGGAAAGATAAATTAGTTGCTTATTTTGGAAGATGAAACTAATATCTATTTATTTATATAGTTAATCTATGTCTTATATACTTAGAAAGGCATTCTAATAATTTTCTTTCACTCACAGGGATACCCTGCAGGCTACAGAAAGAGAAACCTCATCACCAATTATGTTGTAAAACCCTTGACCTATAATCTTTCCTGCCTGAAATATGTTCTGTGGCAATGGTGGTGCTGAACTTGTGGGAGTGGCGAACTAATGTTTAACTTGATGCCCAAGATGGGTCCCATGCAGTAAACTGCTTGGATAGCCTGGAACTGGATACCCAGAAACCTGGGTAGAACAAAACATCACACACACACACACACACACACACACACACACACACACACACACAC
>JANHMN010000001.1:8582982-8593722 GCA_030674055.1 Rhabdomys pumilio
ACACACACACACACACACACACACACACACACACACACACACACACAATCAATGAACTAAATCCTAAAGTTACTCTGGTATATTCACAGATTGGTATCTTGTCTAATTATCATCAGAAAGGATTCCTCTGGCAGCACATAGGAGCAGGTACAGAGTGGCATACCAGAAAATATGTCATTCTACAGAGTGAGAGTCTAAAAGGGAGGTCTCCATTGGGTCCCCCCTCTCTGAGCTCAGGAAATCCAGTGAAAAAGTGGGAGGAACAACTGTAGGGGTCAGAGGGAATACGGAATACCAGGAGAACATGGCCTATTGAATCAACTAAGCAGGGTTCACAGGGCTTCACAGGACCTCACAGGAGCTCACAGAGACTGAAGCAGCAAGCATGGGGCCTGCATGTGTCTGCACAATGTCCTTTGTATGTATACTATGACTGTTAGCTTGGAAATGTTGTGGGATTCCTTACAGTGGAAGCAAGTAAGTCTATGAGTTTTGTTCTTGCCCTTGGGATTCTTTCCTCCAACTTGTCACCTTGTGCAGCCTAGAACATTCTTAGAAAAGAAAAGTGAAGCATCTTCCACTAGCGAACACTGTGTTACTGTATTCACGGAAATAAAGACTATATACATGATAAGATCTAATGCTGGGATCATGCTTCCTATAACCATTATTCTCCTGAGGACAGAAATACAGTGTTGAAGACATTATAAATTTTCCAAGTAAATACTGGCTATTGAAAATAATAGGGCTTGAAGTATTTCTCTGCAGAAGAATAAACAACATTGGCCATTTGTGTAAGTGAGAAACTTTATTTATATAGGAGAGATTTCCCAGGAGTGTTTGTTGGCTTCCTCTCCTCTTGGTACTGTACTTAGTGATCACATGAGCTTGAAGCCATCAAATTTTCCTCTCTGCTTCCTTTTTAATTGTTTTTGAGATTATGATCAAATTACTTCCTCCTTTTATTTCCTCCCTCTAAACTTTCCCATCTATCTCCCCACCTCTGGCTTGCTTTCAAATTCATGCCTTTTTTTTTTTTTTTTAAAAAAAAGGTTTATTAATTTATTTTATATAAATGAGTACACTGTAGTTATCTTCAGAAACACCAGAAGAAGGCATCATATTCCATTACCTATGGTTGTAAGACACCATGTGGTTGCTGAGAATTGAACTCAGGACCTCTGAAAATGAGTCAGTGCACTTAACCTCTGAGGCAATTTTGTGTGTGTTGAAATGTATGTGTGTGTGAATGTGTGTGTGCTCCTAAATACATAAATAAAACCTGCTCAGAAATTGTAATGTTACCATTGTGTATAGTTTTCAGGGCTGTTTATTTATAAAGATTGTAAGAGCCAGATTAAGGGACATGACTTTGTTGTGAGATTGTCTCCTAGAAATGTCAGAAGCTAAACCCATAATGAATGAGTTGCCTGCTCCTGTTTCTATCAAAATTCATTCATGTTGTAATCAAAAATGTTTATATTTTATGCATGTAGTTGTTTTGTTTGTCTGTGTATCACATGTTTGCCTAGCAGCCACAAGTGTGCCTCGTACCTTAGAAATCAGAAAAGGGTGTCGGGGAGCTAGATGTAAAGTTATAGAATGGTGTGAGCTGAGATGAGAATGCCAGGATTTCTTTTTTCTTTTTTTGTAGCTTAATAATAGTGATAATTAAATAACATTTAAGAAGAAATATGAACAATGCATGGAAGAACTCTATACACCATAAAGACCCAATCTTTGGAAAATGCCAGAATTTCTAAGAGTGGCCAGTGCTTTTAAGCCCTAAACCATCTCTTTAATCATAATTGTCACTATTAAAAAAGAAGAAACAAAATGAGATTTGTGTGACTATATATTTTGAGTTTTCTATAAGATTACCTTTTAACTAGGGAAGCTCACACGAAGATTACTGCTTGGCTATTGGGAAGAGTACCTTCCAACTTACACAGAGATTCTTGCTGGGATGTTGCAGAGAGTGACTCCACACTCAGTCCTTCGGTGTGGCCCATCACTGCACCTGCAGCTCTGATGCTGGTGTGAAGCACATCTGCTGTCATCTTTCCACAGGAGTTTGCCTCGCTTTGAAGATGTACAGGGAAATATATCTGTAGTTTTCTCACATGTTTTTAGACGACATGCTTTAGACGACATGCCCTGAAAAAAATCAAACAAAAGAGAGAAAGTAAATAAATAAATAAATAAATGTTTCACAACCTGAGGGAAAAATGCTCTTTTTCAGTATTTTTTCTTAGGACGTGAGTATTCTGAAATCATGCTAAGTTCTCACATTATGTTAGAACAAGAACACTTGTTATCCTTCATGTGGTTAGAAATCTAAACAGTGCTAAAGACATACCTCTTATTTCACACTTCAGAAAAGATGCAAACAACCACTTTATCCCTCCAGGGATTTAAATAATGGGTTGGCCTTGCAAGCGTTCTGCTTGGAAAGGACTTCAGATTTTCTACCAATTCTTCTAAACATAGCCATCCGGACACTATGTCATCAGCACTAAAAGCCTCCTCTTTTAGCAGGAAGTGGAAAAAACACAAAAGAAAAAAATCATTTTAAATGTGTTAACTGTTCATTAAATGTTAATTGATCATCTGAGGTTACAGCCAGGATCTCAGGCATCTACTCAGGGACGCAGTGTCTTCCGCAAGGCCATATACCTGGGGCACAGCAATTCTGTAGACATCTTTCCCAGAAATATCACATGTACAATTGAAATAAGCTATTCCGAAAAACATGGTGAAAATCTAACATATAAATACAAATGTTTATAGACAATGATTTAGTTGATTTCTTTCTAACTCTGTCTGGTTTTGGTTCTCCGGTTCAACTTTAAGTTGTGTTGATTTTTTTTCCCTTCACAAACACTTTATTAACATTGATGAAATCTGAGAGGAATTTTTTTTTTCAGCTACAAAAGATACAACATTCTTAGTAGAATTGTCAGTTCCCTAGGAAGCTCATAACAGATAAATCGCTGTTATGATACTGAGTGAACAATTTTTAACAGTTCCCTGTTATGTGGAAACACAGGGGATTCTGTGAAATCAGTCTGTCTTGGGAAGCGCTTGCTTACCTTCCTGTTCTTCCGCTGGAATGTTTGGTTTTCTAAGCTTCCAAGTTGCCACATAAAATGCTACCACACAGGAATGTTTTAAGAATGTCATTGCATTTTCTGTAACATATTGTGGAGTCATCGAGTGTATTTTACTTTAAATATACATACAAATGAATGTAAATCTTATACATTATCAGCAACATGTTGGTTTGTCCTTATAGGAATCTAAATACGTTTTCAGTAACCCTTATTTTTGTTAATATTTTTGTATTAACCTAAAGACAAAAGGAAATTCCATTTAGGAACAATATAATATGTACCTCTTAGCAGTAATCCTCATTTGTATTTATAATTTATTTTACTTAGTATTAACAAAGTAGCTACATCCTACCACAAAGGTACTTGTCCAAATATGTTTATAAAGGCTTTATTCATAATAGTCATAAACTGGTAAGAACCTAAATGTTCCTCAGTTGAAGAATAGATAAAGAAAATGTGGTACACTTCTATGAAGGAGCGTTACTCAGTTGTTAAAAAATGACATCATGAAATTTGCAAGTAAATGGGTATAATTGGAAAAAAACAGTCATTCAGTGTGAGATAATCCTGACATTGAAAGACAAACATGGTATATATTCAATTATGTGTGGATATTATCTGTTACATAAAGTTTTATCACACTACAATCTACACACCCAGAGAGGGTAAGGAACAAGGAGGGTTCAAGCAAGGATCACTTGAAATTCTCTAAGCGGAAGAAATAGAATAGATTTTGTGAATGAATTTGTGGCCCATGGGAATGGATACAGGAGGCATCAGTTGGGTGTGGGTGGAGGGATGGAGTATGGGTACAGACAACTGGAGTTGGAGGCCATTTGAATAGTGAAGTGAAAACCTGGTATAATAGAAACTCCCAGGTTCTACAAGGTTAACCCTAATGAAGACTTCTAGTTATGGAGAATATGAGGTCAGAACTGTCCTTTCCCTACAACCAGGAAAGGCTTGCAGTGGTGGGGCTAGGACACCATACTACCCATAAAACTTTCAACCTATCATCTCTCTTGGATACAAGATATGCTGAGGAAATGGAGGCACAGAACATGTGGGGGTGGCCAACTAATGACTTGGTTAATTCTGGACCTACACAAGAGGAAGTGTAGGACCTACACTTCCTAGATGACTAGGAACTGAAGGCTGGATAGCACAGAGACCTGGAGAAAATCAATATATGACTTTTAATATTTATCTATACCCATCTATTGGTGTCCAGTCAAATAGTCCTCATAAAGGCTTCTGGGAGATGATAGGAGTAGGTGTACAGACCCATAGCCAAACACTAGGCAGAGAGAAAGCCAAGGTTGGAGGTCTCTCTTGGGTACCTCTCTTTGAAGTTTTGGGAATACTACGAAAGAGCTGTATGAAGAATTATAGGAGTAAAGGTGCCAAGAACACCAGGAGAATACTGTCCACAGAATCAACCTGAGCAGGGCTCATAGGGGCTCACAGACTGAAGAGACAATAACAGAGCCTGTATGGCTCTGCACTAGGTCTTCTGCATAAATGCTATGGTTGTTAGCCTGGTGTTTTTGTGGAATTCTTAACAGTGGGAATGAGGGTGTCTTTAATTCTTTCGTCTGCTCTTGGGATACTTGTGTTGCGTGTAATTCCTACTATCCCACTTTATGCTCTGGGAAGATCACTCTACCAATCCCAGACAAGGTTCCTTTGGATCTCCAAATGAAAGACACAGACACACATGTAGCTCAATTTCAACCTGGCCAATTGGCTCAATTGCTGTGCATTTCTAATCTCCAGCAGAGAGCATGCCCTTCCCAATTCTCTTAGTTCAGCACCTCTTAATCTGCCCTTAGTTTAGTGTTCCAGTTCCCTTCTCCTTTGGTTCAATAACTCAAAACTGCCCTCAGCTTAGTTGCATTTCTAATCTCCTACCAGGGGAAATGGCCTATGGCCACTTTGCCCAAGATCTCATATGGCTGGGTCATCTTTTCTCCCTCCAAAGCATAGCAAAAATTCCCTTCATCTTCCTGTGTCTCTTAGCCTGCCTACAAGGACCCAGAAGTTGCATCCCTTTCTTTCCACCCAGTTATTGGCCCCTGGCATCTTTATTGCTTGATCAAGAACCAATTGGGGAATAGGACCTTAGCATCAGAGCCACTCCCGACACCCTTGTCCTTCACTTGATTGCCTAGTCCAGCACTGATATAAGGGTTTGTGCCTAGTCTTATTATATCTTGTTCTGTGGTGCTTGTTTAATATTCCTGGGAGGCCTGTTCTTCTCTGAAGGTAAACAAAGTAGGATTGAATCTGGGGAGGAGAGGAGTTGCAGAGAAGTAGAGAAGAAGAAAATTGTGGTCAGGATGTATTTAAAACAAAACAAAAACAACAACAGCAATAGAAAGTTATTGATATCCTAGCAGATAGAATTTCTCTGTATCTTAGCTGACAGGCATTCTCTAAGTACTCTCCCAGTCTATGTTTGCCTGCTTTGATACCGTAACCAGAAGACACAGCTCATAGTGTCTGATTTTGTGCCAAGATCACAAAATGGTAAATGAGGAACAATACTGTCTTTATGGTGATAGTCAAGAGTACTATGAACAAGAACTGGGAGAAGAAAAAAGCCTAATTTTTTTTAGTCATTCATTCATTGACTCTCCCACATAACTTCATTTTCTTTTCTAAAAAAATGTTTCTTGATTTTAAGAATATTCATGTTTAGTATTTAAAATTTCCATAGAAAGCTAAAAGAAGAAATAGATATCTGCCTTTAGACATTTAAATCTGGACCATGAATGGTCCAAGGCACTTCTACAGAAAGATTACTCTCACTACTTTCTTCTCAGAAATTATTCTTGAGAAGAAGGAAGGTTATTCTCTAGTATCCTCCCCTATTCATCCCCAAATGTCTTACTATTATATAGCAGTGACTTTTCCATCTGTCCATTACCCAGGGGAGAAGCTGCCATTCATGCCATTCATATATATATATATATATATATATATATATATATATATATATATATGTATATCCATGGTAAATGGGCCACCCACATTAAAATCTCCATATTTATCTTTCTTTTCCAAGCATCATACTTCTGATTAACTGTTCATAGAAAGGTAATTTCTGAGCCAGCAGTATGGATGGCTCATTGGCAGAATATATTGCTATTAATGTCAAATCATGAGTTCAATTCCTGGGACTATATAGAAGAGAATTTACTATTGCAATTTTTCTTCTTTCTCTCTCTTTCTCACACATACATATTTACCACATATAGATACACACACAAACACATACACACATACACATTCAGACACACCCACAGCACACATACACCTCCACACACAGACACATATACACACATACACATACATGCACATATACACACATGCATAGACACATGCTTATACACACATGCACAAACATGCATACTTGACTTTATTGTTTTCTTTTTTGAATGTTCCCATCACAGATAAAAATTATTAAATACATTTGTGTGGACTTTTTCTTGCTAATCTATTTTTGTTATAAAAATAAGGGTCTCAAACATTAACTCTGTTATAGGTATAGAAAAAGATAGTATATTTTCTTCTTCACAGAACAAAGGAATAGCAGAAACCTGCCTTCAAACAATCTTTTTCCTATTGAAATAAATGCATCATCTACAACAGAAATAGGTTACACAAGCATCTCACTATAGCCCCCCAATGGTCTTATGGTGTCTTTGATCAAGTTGAAGTAAATTCACTATCAATTCCAACAAAACTGACTAGCATTCTGTTGGTCTTAATGTTTTTTCCACTTCAGCATACCAACATTTCTAAATAGAATCTGCACAGACTGGTAGAAGAGGGTTTGAAGAAAAAAAACCAATAGTAGACCAGAGTTTAGACTTGTATTGACTTAATAAAAGTGACTTTATATCTCCTTTGAATTTAGTTTCCTCTCCTCTGATATGTACCTAAAATTGCCCTTTGGAAGAGTCCTTTGGGGGACAGATCTCACTTGTAATTCAGACATGTAAAGACACTTGTGATCAAGTGGCTGACAAGATAGTGTCAGAAGGGCCACTTTATGACACATTTGAACTTAATTCACACACATGGTAAGAATTTGAGAGATGTTTCTGAATGTAAGATTTTATTCATCCAGGCTACGCAATGATGTTGCATGGAGATGAGATGACCACAAAATACACCTGTAGATAGAATTACAAAAGACTCCCACCAAATGGAGACACATATCTGCTTTGACATGTACCCCTGTTAAAACACACAATTTTTTACATGAACATGTGGACAAGATTCAATGTATCTTACTTTTCTCATGGAAGACTGGAACTCAGGCGAACTGTCAGGGAAGCCAAGGGACTGCAGCTGACTGTTTTAGCAAATGGATTTGTGGAACTGCCACAGTGGCAAACGGCACTGAAAAGCACGCGCGCGCGCGCGCGCGCGCGCGCGCGCGCACACACACACACACACACACAAGTGGGACAGGAGAAGCGCTGGGCAAGACACAGAATGATTGATGGCTTGCTTCTTTTGCTGGATGCCATCTGGTAAAGTCTACAAGGAGATAAGTGAATAGACTGTAATGTTTAAAGAGTTCACTGGTTTTATGAAATCAATCAATGTAATAGAACTTAAAAGCAACGTGTCAAATTGCCCTCTCAGATTCCAGCCCTCTCCCTCTCCTGTCAAAAATATTTTTGGTAAGTAAAAGGAGGTCTTACGCCATATGTGTTTTAATATGATAATCTTTAGAGCTTTTCCTTCTCCACTTGAGGAAAAAAAAAATCTACTACATAGACTGTTCCAAAAATTCACTAGGGAAAAATATTCAGGACAAATGGGTTTCCATTTGGTAGTTGACTATTTCATCCCCTGTCTTCAAAGCTATAATTGTAATTTAGTGTGGAAAATTAATATTCCATGTGTACTAATATGTATGTATATTGTATATTTTGGGCTTGAAAAACCTTCTTTTGTTCCTCTTATTGATATGTCCTTAAATTGAGTCAAATGTCTGAATAACTTATACATTTGTTTAATTCTGCTTTAATTCATAACTCTTGAAAACCTCTCTACCTTGTCTCCTCTGCTCTCATGGAATAAGCAGGAAGATTTCATGTCTAGACCTAAATGTACTATTTAAAATTCCTAAGTCATTTGAAGCGTTAAATTAACACCAGGATTTGTTTTATGAAATGTCATCAAAGTGTTTTATAAAATGAGTACCCTAGAGAGGCAATATATACTGACAATGAGGTCCAGCCGGCATTTCACATTGAAATATGAATCATTACAGATGAAGAGAACGTGGTATCTACATTTCCATAGGAGTTTGCATACATTTTCACAGTAATAGGACTTTAAAATATTCTATGATGTTTCTCTTGTAAGTCAAGTTGCAATAATGAATTGAAAAATATACTACGTTAGTCCGTGCAACAAACTGAAAATTCACATGTGCTCAGATTAGAAAAAGTATAAAATAAATAATGTATTTTACTCATTAACTCATTTCTTGAATCTTTCATGTTACTATCAAATATTATAGTCAATAGAAGTCAAGACAGCACTTTAATAGAAGAAATGAGTTTATGCTAAAGATAAATGCTACCAAAGAAACCTAGAACTTACAATACTAAATTCAGCAATTTATAGCAATCACTGATCATTGTCAAAAAGCGAAATTCTATTTCCTAGGTAATTATCCTTAGACTGAAGACAATACTTAATGATTTTAGGGAACTTTTAATGGGATTTTTGTTGTTGTTGTTACTATTAATAGTCTCCTATTGTCTTCTGTGATTCTGAACCAAATCCAGGCAGATTTAATTTCCTATCCCTGAAGTTTACCAGTGAAATGGTGGGGACCCTTCCAGATATATCCTTCAAAGTGTTCATGATGATGAGTTAAAGAATTCAGTACTCCCTGTTTTTATGGGGGGGCAGGGGAAAGGCCAGAAAAGACACCTAGTTGATAAAGGCACATACTGTTGTTACACACGACTTGATTTTGGCTCCTGCACCCATGTCACTCCAGTATTTCCCACTCCAGGAATCTATAGTTATCTTCTGGTACCTGTGGGCACAGCACTGAGGTACATAAAGCCCATCTTGCACCCCCACCATTGCAGGTAATTAAAAATTAAATAAAATCCTAAAAAAATACTTTGTGTATATCTGAAGAATCATGGATTTTGTTTTCTAAAAGCACAGTAGTGAAAAACAAGAATGGTTTTGTAAAGGAATTTCACAGAGCAGTGAATTTCAAACACTTTTACTACCCATGACATCACTGAGTCTTGAACATTTTGTTCTGTTCTTATTTAAATCACCATGCTGAATCTTATTGAAAGTACATTTGTTCAAAAGTTCAAAGTAGCTAACTCTTTACAAAAATCAGTCCCACCTACCTGTTAGTCCTGTTAGTTCACTGGATGTTTGCCAATGAGCCCAGCGTGGACCTGGTGAGGACAGAATGATGTGGTGGGTCTTGCCCCAAAGACAGGGCCCTTGTGTGAGTCTGTAGGAGTTGCGGAGCCTGCCGTGGCTTTGGGGAAAGGGTACTGTCGTGGTTCGTGCTCCTGGAACCGGGCGCTGGTTTCAGCCTTCATGAGTGTCAATGGCTACTGTGGGCATAAGGCTTGTTTGTGTAATAATGTACATATTTCACATTCCTCTGAGGAGTTAATAACTCCATGAGAATTAGAAACAGCACAAGTCCTGGAGGCAAAGGTGTAGCTAATGTCTCTGCAAAATGGTAAATACCGTGACCTTCACAGCAACCCTTGAGGCTATGGGAAAGAGCTCCGAATACCTGAATTCAAAGATAGATAATTTTACAACTATGCAAAAGAAAAGGATGCATTATGAATTATGAGGGACTTCACAATCAAAAGAAACAAAGGCTGCTGCATTAATGAGCCAGCTTGTCAGAAAAATACAAAAACAGGTAGGTCTATAGCCAGGCAAATTCCTGAGTACAAGGTCAGCCTGTGACAGAGCAAGGTAGTCCCAGGTGTAGTCAAAATGGTAATTTCAGGACCTGGCCCTACCCAGCTAGATTGGCATCTGTGAGTGACAGAGGCAGGCTGATCTCTGAATTCTTTGGCAAAGTTTAAAAAAAAAATGTAGGTTTGCTGTCTGCTAAGAATCAAAGGGCTGAGGTCATGGAATGCAGACTCATAGGAAAATCAGAAGGGAACCTTGGAATAAATAACAGTGATATGTAAATAAAAAACTGAACTTTTGGTCTGCATGAGATTGGCTAGCAGAGAGCAATCGCAGTTCTTTAGAATTTTCTTTAAGGAGAGATGAGCTGTCTGGAGATCTCTAGAGAGCAAAAACTGCCCTTCAAGAGTTTTTTTCTTAAGAAGATTTCTTACTTGGTTGGAAGATCCAATAATTTTTTATAGTAGCTTTTGTGACTTTGGTCAGAAAACTCATAAGTTATCCAGATAGCTTTTAGAAATTTTAGTGGCAGAGAGAAATCTGTCTCAACTAGGGAGTTTTTAGAATAGTAAGAGAGGGCTGTCTAGAGCAGAGCAGAACACACACACACACACACACACACACACACACACACACAGAGAGAGAGAGAGAGAGAGAGAGAGAGAGAGAGAGAGAGAGAGAG
>JANHMN010000001.1:8593732-8628756 GCA_030674055.1 Rhabdomys pumilio
AGAGAGAGAGAGAGAGAGAGAGAGAGAGAGAGAGAGAGAGAGAGAGTTATAGTCTAGAAAGCTATCTCAGCAGAATCTAGGCCTCCATCTTGGTCCCAATTTGTTCTTTCCACTGCTCCCAGACACCCCTTCTCTCAGAACTTGTCTCCTTGCTGAGGCTGATCCTTAGCAGAAGTTAGTACTTATTGAGACATGAGATGCAAGCACTCTACTGAGCAAGGCAACACAACTAGAGAATTAAGACATGGACACTGTAAACTTTTTGTACCATGAAGGGGCACAGATCAAGGAAAAAGACAATTTTCTAAAGAAACAAAATACTTAGCTAAAGGAGGTTTCACACCATACATATGAAATGTGTTTTCATGTGTTCTACAATTCTTTTATGGCTCATGTGAACACATATGTAAGTAAATAATTACTTTAGGTTTGAGAAATAGAATTACAGCACAACATAGAAAAGTTGACAGCTAAGAACAACTCTAGAGCTCTGTGCAAATCTGTGGAGTCATGGGAGAACTGTTGCCCTGAGGATACCAGTCACAGCCTCCTGACCAAGTGCCAGACTTTTAGTCTAAGAAAAGTCAACTACATATTTTAGAAGCAAAAGTTAGACTACATGACTGACAGCAGATAAGTATCCAGAACAGAAATAAATACATAAAATAGAAGTGTATAGCTATCTGACCAGGATCCTAGGGAATATTATTTTCAAGGTAGTGAGGTACTGGAGTAAAAAAATTGTTATGAAACTGACAATGATTATATCTGTTTTTAATCAGACAACCTTTGGTAAAAGTGAGAAGAGGGGGACTTTATGTATTCATATTATTTTACTCTTTGTAGTACATGTGATGAGACTGTACATGAAGACATACAGATACAATTAATTACTCTGTTTGCAGCCCAGTTTAGGAGTGTTAACATTTTCAAGTGGTACAGATGATACTTCTGATTCTGATACTGCTCATCAGGGTGACGGCACAAAATCAAGGATTCTACAGGAATTTTGAGAAAAGACAGTGTTCAGAAGAGACAGTGATAGGGAGACGAATGAGGACGTTGTGATGTTTGGTTATATTTACAAAGAAGAAGTATCATAGGCATAGGAATGCAGTTAGGTGTCAGTCACTCCCTGGTCAGCCAGATTATGAACATGTAGTAAAAGATGTTCAAGAAATTTTGAAGCCTTGGTCACTTGTCTTCTAATGTGATATATATCTTTCCACATCCCCCAGTGAGGACCACTTCTCCATCCTATCCCTGCTCAACACAAGACCAAGACCCTTCTGTCTTCTTGAAAGCCAAGCAAAAAGATAGAAAATAACAATAATAATAATAATAATAATAATAATAATAATAGAAGAGGAGGAAGAAGAAGAAACAATGGTCAATATTTTTTCTAGAGAAACACATTTTAACAAGAATAAAAGAGTTGATTCTTGGATCCTAATTCATATACCAAGTGCCTTTTCTGCTTCCGTTTGAAATACCTCACAATTATAAGTACACACAGGCTTGCTTTACATTATCAAGGAACAGTCAGTCACATTTAAATACTTAATCTACACTTGTGCACATATTGGTTTTCTTACCAGTTACGTGGATAGAGATTTTACTCCATCCCCTTTGGGATTATGAGGACTTCAGTGAAACTTTTCAATACTGGTAATATCAATCAGAACGTTTCACAGGCTTAATGGCTGGGTTGATAGACATGGGGGCTTGTGGTACCAACTACTGCAATCTCCATGAAGCTAAGTTTCTTATCATACTAGGTTTCTGTGGACTATTTACATGGTGCATTTGGAACTTACATTGAAACACCAGGGAACGGTATAGGATAGTATGCCCTGGATAGATTTGAAAAATAACTAAACAGCAATGTTCTATAGGCAGAAGACAGGTGTAGTAAATATGTCTGCACAAGTCGTGGTACATTTTCCTGCAATTTATGGATTCTGTTTGCACTACTGATGACAGAGATTGGTTCAAATGGCAGCATGCATAGCAACATCTTTCTATTTCTTTTGTAAAAGACAAAAAATGCTTGCATTGGTCATAGTTTGTGTAAATAAACTATATTTGCTCTATCATTGGTCTTCTGGCCCAAATAAGGAAATGCTACTCTACAGGTTTGAGTATAAAGGAATAGATGAAATCATTCGTAGTTCACAGAGGTTCTCACGTAAATCATGGTATAATTTATTTTAAATAAATTTAAACAATGAAGAAGCAACAGATATAAATTTTATATTTATATGAAAAATGTATTAGTTCTGGTCCATTCGAAGAAATGTGACCATAGTAACCCTTTGCCAAAAATGAAAATATGCATGCTACAATATTATTGACAAGAGCACATATGAAGTAAAATGATGAAGTTTTACATATTTAAATGCTATTTGTAGTTTCAGCAATGTTAACATTTCAGTATTGAATAGTAGCTTACACATAGAACACAGGTACATTAACACGATATAATGTATTCATAACAATACAGTGGATGATAGATGGATGTAAGAATAAAAATGTATATAGACATATAGAAACTGATGTTGATATAGAGATTGATAAAGAGATAAATGCTCTAGTAACTAATGTCCTTGGCTCTCCAGAAAGACATCCTAGCTAGAATACTTATTTCTGAAATTTCTAAAAGGTCAATATTTTTCTTTCGTGGAGTAATATTGATTATTGAAGTAGACCACTACATTGAAGCCATGTTTTATATGTCTCACGACTGAACCTAGAAGGATCAATAATATACTTATGTAAGATCTGCAATATGGTCATATGATACAAATATATTTGCACACACACACATCTGCACACATACACACACACACATATACACACAATTTGTCCAATCTGGGCCAGACAGAACTGATGAGGACAAGAGAAAAGTCTCTATAATATCCACATTGCAAGTAAAATGCAAATAGTATCTATGGGGGGAGGGGTTGGTTTATGTCTTGAAATGTATATATAGTGAAATCCGAGAAATGTAGTTTCAATCTTTCAGGGCGCCGTCAAGGAAGACACAACAAAAAAGGAGAACTTGAAGTCTGTGATTTAACTCTACTAAACCATTTATCTACACAGCTATAGGATTTTTTCTTCAAAACAAAAATTTATGTCTATCTGTGTGTTATCTGATATTTTCCTGACAATGTGCTCCCTTCCTCCCAATTTATGTTATTGATCTTCCATTTCAATTAGACTCTTAATTGTACCTGTTTTCCTCTGGATGTATTTGTAATTTTATCTTCCAGTTCTCCTGAAATGTATGAATGTAGCCTCACAAACTAAATTGTCTACGATTAGAGATCAAGTTTGGAATCTTTGCAATCCTAAATATTTGTCCCGGATATGATGTCTGAATATTCTCCTGAATATATTAATATTTTTTCCCACCATTCCTAAATAATTCTCAATTATCACAGTACTAGTCTTTTAATACATATTTTATTATTTTCTTGAAAATTTCATACATGTTTTGATTATATTTACCTGTTTCACCCAATTCCTTCCAGATTCACACCTTTTTATACTTAGCTATGTGTCCTCATTAAGAAACAAATTGAGTCCAACGTATATTGTCCATATACTATTTTTATTACAATAGCTTTTTATTCTTTGTTACATTTCAAGTCCACAGAATAGAAACAGTACTAGATTTTTTTTTATCAACTTACTTTGTATCAACTTACAAATTTTGTAAGTGGTAAATAAAAATAGAAACCATTGGTTAAATTGTTGACTAGAGCCACTTAATTAAATTACTTCAGTTTGAAATGACTGACACAGAAATTAATTTTCATGGGTATAAGTACAATATATTTAATCCAAACTTAAAGATTTAAGAAACTGACAGTTTCATATATTGATCATTTCTGTTCCTGTAATTTTATTCTACAAATGGGATAAACACAACTGAACAAGTTTTAAAATTTATCATTTATGTGGATGAAGGAAATATTTGTCTGTCTAAGTGCAATAACTCAGACTTATGATATACCAGTATGCACAATACAGACATTGCTGTATGGAAGAAATTTGAGAAATATTTATAAAGTAAAAATGTACTTTACTCTGTTACAGGTCTCTGGAGACTTATTCTTAAACCATTAAGGAAGAAAAAGTTTTATCGTTAGGAGAGGGAACATTGGAATAGAAAGAAATTGGTAGGAGCTGGAAGGGGGACAATGGCGGATAGTATGGTAAATATATGTAAAATATTTTGTATGCATTCACACACACGCAAATCGTCCTAGAATATTTTTAAAAAGAAATTGCAAAAGTTCTCCAGTCATATCAGGAGTGAAATGTATCATTTATAGAGGTGTATCTATATGACCCTATTAGGTCAGCCTAAATTATATGACACATCTTTTATATTTACAGCTGTTTTAACTCCCACCTGAAATGCTTCTGGCAAATGAGTGGTGGAGCTATTGGTGTGGTTACTGTTTTTGGTCATTTAATCACTTTCATATCCATTTACACATTTTGTTTTCATTGAGTACTGTGTTTTAACAACATTGGGGCAGCTAAACCACTATTGCATATATATTTGCAAATGGATCTCACTAGACACAGAGGTGGAACTCAGGCACTTTGTTGTACAGGTAAAGCTAAGACAGCAGATTTTACTGTAATTTAAGTAAAACCCAGAGGCAGAGCTGGATGGAGCCAGCTTGAAGCATCTGGCATTCAGCCTCCAAGAGAATCTTTGACAGTGTTCTTCTTTAGACCATATATGCTTCCCTGGTTTTTTCCCTTAACATTAAATTTTTAATTCTTCTTACTGTGTAATTCACCAAGACTGCACAGGCATTTCCTCCGCTTCCCTCTCTCCAGCATTTTGTGAAACGTTCATTCAAATCAAGGACTTTAAATTCACAAAGTGAATAGTCTACATTTCGCTGACAGGTTTTTTTTTTTAAATATAATATGATATTCAAAATGTGAAAGTGCCATCTAATCTTATGCTTCTGTGGAGAACTGAGCCTGGGGGAATATTACTAAATCCTAAAAAGGCCTTTTGTTTCTAAATATGTTTCTTTACTTTTATTTTCATGCAAGCTTTCTGGGGATGGATGTCATGTGTCTAAATGAAAAATGGATTAAGAAACATTTGCAGGTTGTGATCCAGTTATAAGGGGAACAATGTGCTTCATATTGCCTTTATGAGAGAAAAATCTTCCATCCATGTTGAGTTATAACCAAATTCCAAAAAGAATGGCTCTCTCTGCATACTTGTTTGGGGTTTGATTCATGTATTTTATGCCTAAGTGATTGCCATACATCTAAGACCTGGTCTCATTAAGCTTTCTCATGCCTATATTCTCTATACCAACTCCTTCCAATATATCTTGAGAAACACCATTCACAGACACAATTCAGAAAGTAACGTTAGTCAGCTCATATGCTTGTGAAAATCTTATTGAGCAGGTTCCTTCTGGTTATCCAAATTAACAGCAGAGCTTCAGCTATCTTCTTGATTCCCTCAGCTCTTATGTAACTTTCACCTCTGTAGGTGTTTGTAACAAAACTCAGAATACAGTGACAAATATGTACCCAGCAGTTGATGGTCAACACAAAAGAAACTAAATCATCGTAGGTTTAGAGGTGGTTTTATATTATAGTGATTTGTTTGGGCTATTAAAAAAAACCTTGATAGCTTTTGCTTATATCTTATGGCTTCTAGTTTTGTGTTTCTATGAGAGTTCTATGTGAATGGATGTGTGTGTCTCGAGGTCTCTGTGGTTTTTGTGCCCTTTCTTTGGTTCTTTTGTTCTGCTTGCTTTGCCATATCCTGGTTATCCTTGTCTTATATGTTTGGTTATTTTTCTGTTATTTTTTTCTTGGTTGCTTTCTATGAAGAAGGAGAAGGAGGAGGGGAGAAAGGGAGAGGAAGTGGGAAGAAGAGAGAGGGAGAGAGGAAGGTAGAGAGTGGTCAAAAATAAATTAAAAAATAAGACAATGCCAGTGGAAAACTCTGGTGAGTAGGTAGCTCCCTTGGGGCTTAAGAGGCAATATTACCTCAAAAGGAACTAGAGCTCATGTCAAGTCCAACCATCAACTGAGATTCAGAATGTAGACTATTTATCTACTAGTCACTATCCAGTGACTATCCAGTGACTAGTTACTTTCCAGTGACTAATCCACTAGTCACTGGAAAGTAATGCTCTCACGTATATTTGTGAACCATACTGTGTCCTTGAAAAATCCAGTCCTTCTTCATGCCAAGAATGTATTCTTATACTGATTAAGCCTGCAGGCAACAAATAGAAGGATCCTCTGGGAGGAGTGAGGAACAGCGTGAGAGAGGCTCTCATGCATCCTAGGCTTGCCTCAAACACTGAAAAGTTACACCAGGCATAAATCTGTACTTTTGGTCTTCTTGTCTCTGTCTCTCAAGTGTTGTAACTACAGGTATTTGCTACCACATGCTGCAAAATGCAGGCTGTTTTCTTTTTGTATATATCTTTGTACATGAGACTGCGTCATATGAACATTTTCAGATGACTGCACATTATACTCTGAGTTCACTATTCTCCAACGACTCTACTAGTCTTTCTGTATTTTCCCCTCCCAATCCCATTAGTGCCCATCCATGCTCTTCTCTGTTTCTACTTTTAGATATGTGTATACTCTTTGAAAGTTTGGTACATCTTTTTTATTTCATTCATGCCTTCCCCAAACTATTCGCAGATCCCAGATTCAACCTTTCTTGAACCTACCCACCCACCCAACTTCATTCATTTACACACACACACACACACACACACACACACACACACACACACACACACCTCAGCTCCTTCTCCGGCATAATGTTTGCCTGTAGGCTGCTATGCTTCCTGCCATGATGATAATGGACTGAACCTCTGAACCTATAAATCAGCCCCAATTAAACATTTACAAGAGTTGCCTTGGTCATGGTGTCTCTTCACAGCAATGGAAACTCTAAGACAACACTGAAACACACACACACACACACACACACACACACGTACACACACACAACTACTAGACACTGCGTATAAGGAAAAGCTCTTTGTTTAGCTTGGAGTCTTGAGCTCTGAGAGCACAGTCCTAACATCTGCTCAGCAGTGATGATAGGCTTTAATGGATACCATCACCATGCTGTGGTCACCTACAGGAGCACACGTAGAAGATATCACATTTTTAGACTGGAAGTCAGAGAGATCATGTTTGCTTCTTCACAAAAACCATCATGTGGATTAACTTGTTTCTCCTCAGAGCTACATTACTCTCTTCTGGTGGATATTATTCCAGTGGTCAAATAGCCTTTCTATTTTCCTTACCTTTTGAACCTCCCACTGCTCACTGTGTACAGGAGGTCATAATCCCAACCCATGTACCCTGGAAAACAAATTCAAACCATATCCAAACAATACCATAATAAAAACAGAAAAAAGCTGACTAAAAATGCTAATAACAGTAATCCTATGTACTCTCAAAGAAAATTGTAAAAATAATAAAGAGCTATCCTATATTAATGGAATAATACATTTTAAAAATTATTAGTAAATTACAAATTTTCTATTTATGTGTTCAACTAAGGGTTTTCCCTAAAATTGTTGCTATTATTTGAAGATCAATGGTATTAGGTAATTTAATTTAACGTAATAAGTAGCATCTCCTAAATGTTATGATTCATGGAAATAAACAAATATTTTATTAACAGTCATTTTCTATTCATTGCTTAAATTTTAAATATTCCATTGCACAATTATAGAGTTGAACTTCAATGTTTACAAAGAAAAAACTAGAAAAATAGAATTTTATATGAGCTGTACTGTAGGAATCTTGCCCCAGTAAAATAATTTTTCATTGATTTAAAGTTGCTTTATAAAACACAACTCCATATACGTACATCATTATTTAAAATCTGAGAAATTATGCTTACATATACAGTACAAGTACACTTATTTATAAAATTCTACTATGTCTCAGCAGATACAAGAAATTATGCAGCATGCAAATATTCCCTCATTCTACCTTAACAGGTAGAAACAACCTGAGTAGTTATAGATTAATGGTTAATTCTAAGCTCAGTGACACTGTACCACAGGAAACTTAGGGCATGAAATAAAGGTTCAGTCCTCACTCTGAGACCTTCTTTTGACTATAAATAAAACTATGAGATGCTGGCAGCTGTTGCAATATTGGAGAACATATGCATCACCCAGAGGAATGAAAAGCTATACAAATATAGTTCTTCACAGTTTATCTTAAGAGAATGTGTCTTATTTGGTGCAGTGTGGATATGTTCATCTCTATATGTATTGTTGAAGATCATACAGATGTTGGGGATGAGGAGGCCATAAACAACATGAAATTCATATTAATTATCAAATGCCGGGTCAGAGAGTCTCACAGTGGAATGAGAAAGATATTCTAAATAGTCCTCAAGTGTCTAAGTCACCTCAAAGAATAAAACACTGTCCCTGTAAAGGTTCATACTGCTTTATAATATGCAAGATTTTAGACTTTATGTTATTATTAGAAAAAAGTTTAGCAGTCGGCTTGAAAAGATTGGGATCTAATAGCTGGTTATGTGACTGAGAACAGAGGAGCATACCAAGACATCAGAGTGACAGTTTATATGGATGGAGAGAAGAAAGGAGTGAGAGAGATAGACAAGCTGTCAGCCAACATAAGTCCATCAACTATTATTCAAACTTATGATAAAATAACATATTTGAAAAAAATCTAGACATAGGTAAAAGAACTCTCTTACAAGAAATCTAAATCAACGTTTCTGAGGCTCATATTCAGTGACACTAAATGTTATTTTAAATCCACACTAGGAAAAGAAAGTAATGAAAGAGAGAAGGTAGAAAGTCCATTATTTCTGACTATTTATAGAACTTTCAAACATATTAAACATTATATTAATATTAAATCCAAAGTAATAATATTAAATATGAGTAGTTAAAACATTTAATCAAGATACAGATGTTATTAGGTAATTCAAATGTTAAAGTTATTCATCCTGTATATCAGAGGGCTAATACTCACAGTAGAAATAAATAGACAACTGGGTAGGAAGTAGAAGGCTAAGCCAAATCATAAAAATGCAAGCAGCAACTTAAAAAATGACAGAAAACATTTAACTAAAATTAAAGAAAAGGACTGCAAACAAAAAGAATAATTTATATAGAAAAAGTATGTTTTAAAAAGCTATATTTTTCTTTTAGTAGCCACAAGATTTATTAAGGATTCTCTACTTATAAAAGCTTAAAATACCTCAAAGTTTTTTGAAAAGACATAGACAATAGTTACTGTAAATAACATTGTACTTTCAATACTTGATAGAAAGTAAACTTTTTGATGAGAAATTCTTGATCAGAGCTGGAGGGAGGCCCAGTAATTGAAAGCACTCAATGTTCTTGCAAAAGAACCCAGATCAGTTTCTAGTACTCACAGTAGGCAGCTCATATCTGCTCCAAGATATTTGGTTTCCTCTATAGACACCCACACACATGCATATGCATACAAAGGAAAATACACAGATACATAAAAGCAAGAGAAAATCAAAGGAAATCCTTGATTAAAAGAATAAGCCTACTGGAACTAAGAGACTTCTGTAGAAGATTGCAACCATGAATGGCAACAACCAGCACATTCCACTCTGGAGGATGTGAAACTGCTCGACAGAACGCATTTTACTGCTGCTGGAAGTCTTGCTTCATCTATGCAAGAAGAGTTAATATAAAATGAGCATTCTGTTCACTTGAAGCTCAGTTAAGGACCAACAATTCATAAGTATTTAAAAACTAAGCAACACACTCATAAATATCAAGGGCTCAAGAAACCTTAGAATGAAATAAAAATATTTCAAATAAGAGAACATCGAAATATAGCATATTCAAATTGACAATCCACAGTTTGCACAGTTCTCAGAAAAGAGCCTGCCACTAAAATCATTTATATTACTAAAGAAAAATAGTTACAATTTAACAGTGTTATATTTTATCACAAGAAACCTTGAAAATATGAAATCCACCTCAATGTAATTGTAATGAAATATAATTGATCACAGTGCAAAATGTTACAATATGGAGAAAAAAGAATTTTGAAAATTCAATACAACTAAGATTTAGCTATTTTAAAAGTAAACATAATGACAAAAATATAAGATATAGAGAAAACACTAATATTTTTAGATTATTATTATCAGTAACAAAAATTTAAAAATCACTATGTCACTCATGCCTTAGTAATAACAAAAAGGAATATTGGCATGCATGTTAGCACTGGTTTATGTTAATTTTTCACTTACATTGAACATTTCATTAATTTGTACAAGAAAATATTCTTATATTTATCTCACACCTTTCTCCTCCAATTGCTTCTATACCCCCCTCGATAGACACATCCTCCCAAATTCATGTCCTTGTTGGCTTTTGAAGTGTCTTAGTGGGGGTTTTATTGTTGTGAGGAGACACTATGACCAAGGAAGTTCTATGAAAGAAAACATTTAGTTCAGCCTGGCTTACAGTTTCAAAGGTTTAGTCTCTTATCTCCATAGTGGGAATCATGGCAGAATTCAAGGTGACATGGTACTCGAGAAGAAGCTGAGAATTCTATATCTTGATCTAAAGGCAGCAAGGAAGAGACTGGATGTTTAACACTGGACATGGCTTGAGCATTTAAAACCTCTGAGCCCTGCCTCCACAGTGACACACTTGCTCTAACAAGGGCACACCTCCTGTAATAAGACCATTCTCCTAATAGTGCCACTGTCCATATCTAAGCATTCAAATACATGAATCTACAGGGGCCATACCTATTCAACCATACCTATTCATCTAGTTAGTGTTATGCATCTATATATGACCATGGGATCTTCCTTTGAAACAGTGGAAACCTACTAGTGGTCAAACATTATGGGATAAAGGATTCTCCCTTGAATCTGATATGTACTCAGAGATTTTAAGAACTTTGTAACAGTTTCCTGGGAAATCAGATATATATTCTTCCAATGAGATAACCCTTGTGGCTGGGGTGTGCCCTTAGATGGTTGGTAAATGACACGATCAGGTGACGGTGAGTCATGGTGCTTCCTGTACCACAGTATATTCTCCAGAGAAGAGAGAACTAGGATTGAATTTTTAAAATCAATCATGCCTATGATGAAGCCTTAGACCAGAAGATTTGGAGTTGGAGCTACTAAGGGCCTCTAAACCACATCACATCTATATGGTAGGAAGGAAGAGAGCAACCTCAAATCTATATAGAGAGAATCTCCCATATGCAATACCCTGCTTACCACTGCTTATCTATTTCTTCATCCAGAGGTTGATCTATATTTCTTCTTATATGTATAATATAGTAAGATAGTAAGCATTTCCTAGAGTGGTTTGACTAACCTTGACATACTAGTTAAGTTGGAAAAAGTTACTATATGCATGATATGTATACAAAGCAAGCAGGCACATCTGTGGAACTCATTCTTGGTGGACAATGTGGTCATTATTGAGCTGTAATATGAAAATCTCTGTGTCTGCTGAAGAATTTCTCATTGTTAATTGTATCTGAGAGGGAGGGAGGGAGGAAGAGAGAGATACAGAGAGAGAGAGACAGAGAGAGACAGAGAGAGAGAGACAGACACACACACACACACACACAGAGAGAGAGAGAGAGAGATTACTTTTGTCCATACCACAGATCAAAATTATTAAATGGATTATTATTACAAATGTAAGAGCAAATAATTGTAAAATAAAAGACTATGACTTCATAATTATGCATTAGGCAATTAAAAAAAAAAGAATGAAAATGGGCTTGTCAAACAGTTTCTTTGCTATCCTGTAAGCATTTTATCCTAAACAGGATAGTATAAATTAAAAATGAAAACTATTAGTTTAATGAAAATATTTAGAAATTCTACTTCTAATACAAGAGCTTTACACTGAACATATACAGAATTCTCATAATTCAATAATGAAAATATAAAGATAACCCATTAAGAATGAAATAGCACATTCCCAAAGATACAAAGCATCCAAACATGTAAAAAAATGTTGATGTTACTAACGATTTATTATATACACATTAAAAAAAGAAAAAACTTCAAAGAGGTAGCAATTATTAACAATTGCATGGAAAATAGGTGTTCACATGTTGTGGAAATACTGGCAAAGTTATCTATGACTCCTGAGAACCAAAATATTATAGTTACTTTAGAAAACGTTTTGGAAAATCTTGAAAATGCACAGAACAAACTCACCATGAGACTGAGCAACTAAAGAGCAGGGTCACATACTGAAAGTCAGAGAAGCCCTAAATGATGCAGAACAAGTGAACTGACATTGACAGTGGCATCCAAGGACAGCAGGTGACAACTATTGCCTCCTGTCAACTGAGTAAGTGTGGGCTTTGGATCTCAAAATTGTAGGTAAAGCTCTTGACACGCAACTATTTCAAAACTCCCAAATAATTGTACGCGAGAAGCACACCTATCATCTGGGCCTGGATGAACCCCGTGCATTTTGGATCTTACCCGTGCCTGACGCAGGATTAAGTCAAGAAGAGTGGGCTGATCTTTGTTTCATTTCTAACTGATTTTCAGAGAGATAATATTCAAAATCGCACTGCATTACACAGAGTGTGCTCAACATTTAGGAGTACAACACAGACAGATTGGCTAAATTTCCTTTTCAACCATTGCTTCGTGGGTTTATTTTGTGTGTCACTGTACTAGAATCTTGTGGTAATAATTATATTAATCATCTATTGATCATCACAGATGCAATTGTCCTTTTTCATTAAGGACCATGAATAAGTCTGCCACACATCATCTAAAATGTACTATAAAATGTGGGTAAATCTGACATCTGTCACTGTGTCAAAACCATTAGTTTTCAGCCATTAATGTGGTCTCTCTGTAAATGTAGGTTTCAATTTGAAAGCTGAGTCCTTGGGACCACTAGCCAGCACCAGTGACTGTCTAAAACGAATATAATCTGAAACCAAGTGTCTAAAAAACATTCTGTGGACAATACAAAAACCAAAATAAAGAAATAAAAACATTTAAAAAAAACCTATAAAAATTGTTTTTTTAACTTATTTAAATATTACTTAAAATGTTATTTACAAATACATGCCAAAGAAAAAATACCTGAATAAATACCATATAAGAACCTGAAGTTTCACTATAATAATTAAATTTTTAAAAGTTGATCATGTCTCCATGAAGAAGAGGACATTTTTCCCGTGTTTTACTGTGTATCTTTCTCTATCTTCTTCACTCCAACTTACCCTTTCTGTGCCTGTATGTGTGGTATCTGTATGGTGAGGTGTGAGTATGTGGATTTGTGTGTACACATGCTCGCTCGCATGGTGTGTGTGCTCTTGCCTGTGCCTGCACTTGTTAAGGCAGGTTGAAGACAATTTTTAATCACTCTTTATCACTCTCCAACTTGTTAAAGATAGTTTTTCAATGTGCTTGAAGCTTCCTTTCTGGCTAGTTAGGTTTGTGAGGCTCCCAGGATTCATCTATCTTTACACTGCAAGTTACACATGCTCACAGCTGCACCCGACACTTGCACATGGAATCCACATTGCCTCATATTAAATAGCAAGTGTTCTTACAGTCTGAGCTGTCTCTCCACTCCTAATTTTCCTTTGTAAATGTTTGATCTATTGAAAACACTAAACTAGATTATTTACATGATTAAATAAAAAAACAATCTTGCAGTACCACTGAAATGATAAACACAAGCATGCTAAGACTGAAATTTTTATATTATTTCTAGCTACAGAGTGAAGTCCAACTCAGTGTGATAATTAATACATCTGGTTTTCTAGAGGCCTCATCTTGCTTCAGTTCGGGAAAAAAACACTATGTTCAATAGAATGCTTGGTTTAGTCTGGAAAGAGTCCGAATTATTCTGTAATATTATCTTCTGACAGTGTACAAAAAGCAACACTTCTTAACCACCACATTATGGTGCCAAAGCAGACTTCCTGTGAACAGACTGATTTGGGTTTATTTATTTGTACTTGTTTCATCCCCTAACAGAGATCTCTGCCTGTTAATAAGAACATGTGACTGGAGAACAGTCCGGGAACAGCGGTGACTAAGATGTAAGCATTTCATGTACAGGACATAAACAGAGGCCAAAGCTACAATCCCTGGGGAGGGCTGCCTGCTGAACACAGATCCATCTTCACTAGAATTTACCAGAATGTTAATGACACCAGAAGTTAAGTTATTACCTAAGATTCCTTTAACAGATCATGGGGCAATGGCAGTTCAGCAACACCTCTGTGGGCCTGTGAGTCAAGATTTTATAAAGGTGTGGATGGAGAGAATCTTGTCTGCCCTTACCGTCTTGTTTCAGTACTGTATGGGGCTACAGGGAAGAGCCTTGTCCTGGCTATGCTGCTTTACAGCAAAAGGGAGGAGACTTCTGATTGAAACTGTAATAATTTGATGTTGAATTTGGAAGATGTACATTAGCTTCCAAGTCTTCCATGAAACATGCCAGTGACATTCAACAGTTTTTAGAAGTTTTGATGTCTGCTTTCCCTCTTCTAACTAATGGCTTATCTGTTCTATGCAAGAATGAGTTTGGAGAGGCAAAATGAAAACATATGAACCACAGGTATAATAAATAGCAATAGTTCATATTCATAGTAATTCACTTTCAGAAATTACCTAATGTGAGTCCCTTAAACCAAGGCTGGGAACCTAAATGAAAGATTTAGTTGTAGAACCGTGCCAAACCTTGTCTGGTCAGAGAGCGGAAGGGTGTGAAGGGAACCTAATAAATGATGCACTAAAATTTATATCACTTTAAGGTTGATAAAATATTTGTTTCTCTGTCATGCTACTTAATTATCTCAGCCATTCTGAGTGGCCAGCATGAGTCCATGCTCACATAATAAGACAAAATCCATAATCCCAGAATCTGTGAGGTAAAAAAAGCAAAGATCAGAAGTTCAAGAACATTTTTAGGAAAGAGTCCAGTTTGAAATGTACTAGGATTACATGGAACCCTGCCACTATACCAAATAACTAGTTACTTAATAAAGACACTTTAAACTAAATGGGAATATTTTCATTGCCTTTGGAAATTCCATCTTTGTTCTAGTCTCTGGTTCAGAGGATTTATCCTTTTATAATATAGTTATATTTAACATACAATAATTTTCCACAGAGATGTAAGCAATTTTTTACACAAGCAGTCTTACCAAATGTCAATATAAGTAATTAAAGGAGCTTCTAATGTTTGAGAAATACCTGACCTGAAATGCATCTAAATATGAGGATATGATGATACTAATTTAGAAATAAAGAAATGGAGGGGATTTTGTTGGAAGCAGTTTTCATGTATCACTTGAGCAATGTTCCACTTAAAATTCTGTTGTACCAACTTGGTTGATTTAATCCTGTTTTATATTCAGATAAACTAGCTAACATTTATTGCCTGCATGCCAGGGCTTCCAAAAGCAGACAGTGTACTTTGGTTTTTATACTTAAAAAGTCCTTGTCTAGTGAAAAGCCAGGAATGGGACAAGTTGGGAAAACTGAAATGATGATGATAGGCATTGAATGAAGGTTTGCAAATCATTCAAGAATGTAGTGAACAGAGCTTTCTGAAGAGAAAGTGTTTGCTGGTCAGTCAAGGGTGTTATAACTAAATGTGTTGCTTTCTCTGTATTTCTCCCTGAAGGAGGAGGCCAAGACAGAATAGGTTGTTTTTTTTGTTTATGTTTATTGGGTATTGTTTATTTTGTTTTTCCTTCCACACAAACATGTCATTAGCTTTCAAACTATATGCAATGGAAATTCAAATACTGATTTTCAGAAAGATGCCAGTGGTTTCTTATAAGATTAACGATTGAAAGAAGTGAAAAACCCAGCAATTTCAAATGCTTACTTTCAATAAGCACTAGAGATTTTCTTTTCTTTTTTTTTAATTTTTTAAATTGGATATTTTATTTATATTTCAGATGTAATCCCTTTTCCCCATTTTCCCCCACACCCAGGAACTCCCTATCCCATCCGCCTTCCTGCTTCTATGAGGATTTGCCCCATACAACCTCCTACTCCCACCTATCAACCCATGATTTCCCCCACACTGAGGCATCCCACCTCCACAAGACCAAGGACTTCCTCACCTACCTATGCCTGAAGATGTAATCTTCCCCTACATATACAGCTGGGGCCATGGGTCCCTCCCTTTGTGCTCCCAGGCTGGTGGTTTAGAACCTGGGAGCTCTGGTTGGTTGGTATTGTTGTTCTCCCCATGGGGCCTCAAACCTTTTTAACTCCTTCAGTCTTCTCTCTGGGGATTTTCAATAGATGGCAGGTTCTGTCTCAGAAGGTTTTGTCTATGATGCAGTTAAACCTGAAAAAGAAGTAAAACTTTCCTTTTCTAGGGTTATGTATTTTTTTCCTCTATTGAAAGAGTTCAGTGAGAATTATGACAAAACTTGTGAAGCATATTTTTTTCCAATGGGCATGTTTTAATTCTTTTGATTACTATCTTCCTTTAAGTCTTCCTTAAAATTACTTTTTTATTAATGCTACTCTAAGAGTAACAAATAAAACTGACACTAATCTTGATATTTCAGATTTGGGAAAGATACAAATACACACATTACCCTAGGAAACTCAAGAAGGTTACAGAACTCATAGTACTCTTAATATACAAGACTCACAATTCCATTCTCCAAAGCACATGAGCTGTGAACAGCTGCTGAAATGAGAGGAACCTCTTTGGCAGAACTAGGATATAGAATTTTGTAAGTTTCCAAAATGCTGGGGTGAGGTGTACAATGGTGTGTCTACCTTTGAGTCACTCATCTTGTTGGTAGAAACACCTCAACCATAATCCTGTGAGCAGTCATAATTACTGTTTAGTTCATCTGGGTTGTTGTAAATAGAATCATTTCTTTGGTCTAATGTTGTCCCCATACTGTGGTGTGGGTTCATATCTCCTAGGATATGTCATGCAGCCAACTTTTCTCTGTCAGATCCATCTTCACTTGAACTGAAAGACTTTAGTTTAGATAAAGTGCCTTATACACTTTATAGCTAGCTAGATACCTGAGGAATAATAATCCTTTAGCAGTTAATTAGAACCAATCTGACCAGACCAGGAGTGTAAGCTAAATCCGTAGCTTATGAACATGCTCGTACTTACAGAGGGTTAAAAAAGCCTTGAGAAAAAGATTGGAACAAAACTACCACAACTAAGAAGTGTAAAGGATTTCTGGGAGGTAACAGAAGTATAGAAAAAGAAGGGAAGACGTTTGTTTTTTTGTTTGTTTGTTTGTTTTGTTTATTTTTCTCCTTCAAACATTCACAGGCAACATAGCACTGTTCCAACCTGGATTTTACAATTACGACCAGAACAGAGTGAGTTTTTTTTGTACAAATCCATGCTGTTTAATTTGCTATAGCCCCCCAAGCAAACCAAGTTTAGAGTCATGTCTTCGTTTTCAGCAAAGTTTTCCGTGAATCCATGCGAGCTCCATGTCTGTCTGTCTCTTTCATTTTCATAACATGGTTTGTCTGAGTAAGCTCCATGTTCGGCTGTCTCTCGCATGTCATAACATGGTATATGTGCTATAGACCTTCCTACAAATTTACCTTCTTTCCGTAAGGCAGGAACACACTTGATAGTGAGGATTTTTTAACTGAATTTATCTGAGATCTAATTTAATATCCCCAGAACATAAATTTGGAACAGAAATACTATATGTCCACTTACAGTGTGAATAGCTGACTATGTCTTTAATTGAACATCTAATTACATTATTTTGAATGTTTTTTACATGAAAATTAGTGTTCTTTATTTAATTTATAATAGATGCTATCACCATTAATTTATTGCAAGTGGAATTTATTCCTGTCAAGTTAGTTGCTGAGAATGCTATCTTCTAAATTTGTCTTGGTCTCCAGCAGTTCATGGGATAGACTTTAAAAATAAAAAAAAGCAAGATAAAAGAAAAGAGCAGAGCTTGAATATCAGAAGCAACTTGGCCACAGGAGTCCAGTGAAGACCAGATGGAATCAGTGTTTATCTCTCAGCAAGCAGGACAGAGTGATCATGTTTAAAATGAATGGTAATTGTGACATGCTAACAGAAGATTTCACAATGTTTTATGCATGATAATCAAGAAGCTTTGTGGATCCTCTTCCAAAGAGCTTCAGACTAAAATCTACAATTTTTTCATTAATGGTCTTCCTAGAAGACAGCTGTAGCTGTCTTTGAGAAACACTGATTCTGAGGTTTTAGAAGTGCTCCGACGGAAAGTTGTGTCGTTGCTCACAACTTACCACTCCATGGAATTCACTGCCATGTTCCCAGCATTAAAAGATGTTATCCAAAGTCATGCTTCTGTCTCATCAACTTTCCTAATCATTTCACTTGATGATAGTAGCCTTGCTTTGAGAAGGTCTTATAATGCAACTGCTATCTTATACACCTTAATTATTTTGGACATGGTTTAGGTTCAGTTCACTTGAAAAAGTGAATGATGTAGCTGAAACCAAATACCTTATTTTAAATAAATGAATGTTCAAGCTATAGTACAAGATCACAGGTAAGTAAGTTCAGCTTGCTATATACACCTCTGCAATCTACTATTCTAGTAGCGTTTTCCTCTGTATAGGCATAGAGGATTTGTTTTATAGATATTGTTCTAATGAAAAATATAGAAATAGGAATTGTAAAACATTATAATTAGTACTGTGCCTATTCCAATTTTTCCTAGAAAATGTAATATTCATACACATTATTTTGCCTGAGGAGGTTATTAAGGCCAGGTAATATAACTGCAAGTGCTAAGAGAGACTCCAATTTCATATACATATAAAAACATAGTGTGAAAGGATGTCTTTATTTCATATGGGTGTTGCAAATAAAAAGACTATACAGATAAATCTTAAAGAGACAAATTCCTTCATAAGCACACCACAAAGCAGCCCATTTTTAAAGGAAATGGTAATTGAAAAACTGTGAATGGATTCCGCATCAGACATGTGGATTCTAGGCTCAGGAGATGACTCAGTGGGTAAAGTGTCTGTCATGTAAAGACAAGGACCTGGATTTGGATCCCTAAAATAAATAACAAGCATGGCTGCATACTTCTGTAACCCTACTGCTGGCTGGAGCTGAGCTAGTTGGAATCCCAGAACTTGGTGAGTGGTCAGTCTACCCAACTGCAAGATAATTGTTAAGCAAGAGAACCTATCAGAAAAAAAATGTAGAGAGTAATAGCGTCTTAAGACTCTTTTCCTTAATCTTTGATCTCCATATGCACACACACCACATAGATAGAAACAGGTAGACAGATGGACACACACGCATGCACACGCACACGCACATGCACACGTGCACACACACACACACACACACACACACACACACACAAAAACCACCACACCACCACCAAAACACTCCCTAAACTTTGTAATGTGGTTCCTCAGAACCACCAGAAAAAGAAAGAAATATGGAGTCCACAGAAATGTACTGGCTACAAATTCACAAAATTTTCTGACTCTAAAATTTATTTTTTGTTTATCAGTTCACCAGCAGTCAGTCCTTTGAAACCTTAATTAAAAAAAAAAAAGAACAAACCTGATTTTTCCTTTTCATTTGAAAATACAAACACTAATCTCCTCTAGCCTTCCATTTGCAGCAGAGAATTCCACCTGGACTGATGAAGTGATTTACTGGATGTGAGTACATAGCTCTGTCTCTTCCTCCCTGCTTATCCCTGCATAGATAGTTCTGGACCCACAGCAGCAGAAGAATCTGATATTTAAAACTCTACAGAGATGGAGTGTCCCTGGTTGAAAATAAACTGTTGCTCATTTTGGTCAAGCTCAGTTGGTTTTCTAGAACAGAGCTACACTTGATGGTGATGTCACGGCAACTCAGTTCCTGGTGGAAGAAATTGATGGATTGATCTCGCTTGAAATGTCAGTGGAGCACAGCAGAGAGCACAGAACAGAACCCACAGTGGGATTCCTGGGTTGTATTTGTGGTGAGGTTTTAATCCCTGGCCAAGAAGAAAACTGGGCAGGTGTGATGATAAAATTCTCTGCAGGGTGACTTCCTCAATTGAAGAAAGTCATGTCACAGAAATGCCCAAACCCACATGGATCAGGTAAGCAATTCCTGCTAGATCACTTTCAGAAAATTTCTGTAGTGATTTCTTCAAGAACCCTGTAAGATAACATCTTTCTTGAGCACAATACTTGCTTCTATTATGAAGGCCATCTGTGTGACTTTTTGAAAAATTTCTCACATTTGCACATTTAACATTTGCAAAGGAGAACACCTTAAAACAAATGGCTCAAAACTAACAGACATCTTACCCAAATAATGCTAAGTATGGAAATAGATGCAGAGCGTGAATAGAGGTGAAAATTGGAATGATGAGCTGCTCCTTTCCATATAGACACTAGAGATACAGGCACTAGGCTCAACGTTTCCTTATCTTTACTTATTGACAGTTTCATGTATGCATATGTATATCTCAGTCATCCCACACACAAACTATGCTCTCTGCATAACCACTGAGCACTTTCATGCACGAATCTCCACCTCATTTATCATCTTTTCTTTTCATTAATTTATGATTCACTGAATTTTATAGGAACATTGATAGAAAAATTCTTTGCACCATAGGAAACTCCTTGTTGTGAATATCACTGAAATAAATGATTCCATCTTCTTAAGAAATTATTACCTGCTGAAACAGCTTCCCAAGGAAGGTTATGGCTTCATAATCTCCATTTTCCAAATTATTTTTGACAGAACATATGTTGTGCAAATGAACACAGCTCTTATGAGTTCCTAAACACAACATCTATGTTATGTCAACAAAACAGAGTTTCAAAGAACTCTTCTCCATTTTCTGGCTATTGTATTATTTACCCACCCCCCTATTTTATGATATTCTGTAGCTATGGAGAGCTAACTGAGATGTCCCATTTTAGGCTAGACTCTCACAGTTACTCTTGGCACTTGGAGGTATGAGTCTGTCCATAAACCATTCACTACTAGGAACAGAAGCTTCTATGACCAAGGCCAACAGTAGCAATAATCTATGGCTATAAACACAAATATCTAAAAGATTAACACCATTAATAGCATTTGCACATAAAATATCTTCATTTTTGAAAATTAATAAATTTTCATTACATTTAACACTTTATTTCATGTGTGAGTGTTTTGTCTGTATATGTATGTGTACCGAGTGCATATATGTGCACCAAGTCCCTGGAGGTCAGAAGACAGCATTGAATGCCTTGCAAATAGAAATCAAATGATTGTAAACTTACTACACAAATGCTCAGAATCAGCTCAGGAGTTTTGCAGGAGTAACTGTTGCTCTTAACTACTGTGTTTTCTTTCAGGACCCTATTCTTGAGAATTTTAAAACATGTATTGTGGCATTTCCAATCACCATTAATTCTAACTTCCCCTACTCTTCAGCCCACCTCACTACCTTTCCAACTTTGTGTCCATTAGTTTTCTTAATAATCACTTGAGTCAAATTAGAGCTTATGTCTACATGTGTGTAGGACACCCTGGTTAAGGATGAGCAACTTTCCAACATCTAAACTCCCCCCAGAGATATGCTCTTCCTTCCTCACAAACCATCAGCTGTTATTAGCTCATCTACCAAGTGTGGGCCTCCAATGCCATTCTCCATTTTTGCTAGATTTTAACTGGCTAGAACTTGTATTTTTCTTGTTCAGGGAACAACAGGTCCTATAAATTGATATGTATAGCAGCAATGACATATACCTAGACCTATATTCCATAGGTTATCCCTACAGTTTTTGGACAGTGTTATGACATTTCATCAGTCTACATGAGGAAAAGTTTTTATAGGTGAGGCATTTAGATTTGAACAATCAGTTACTTATGTTTGTTACTTTGACCAGATATAAGTCTTTGCATTAAACACTCTGCATTGTAAAATATTGAAAGCAACATAAGTGAACAACTATAAACATCATTTGGAAGGAAGTTTGACATTGATTTAACAAAACAATACAAGGAGATTCATCCTAGTGCCTATGACAACAGCAGTTATAGGGTTGAACATGTTTTCATAAAATACCTTTTGTTAAGCAGTTCACAGGTCTAATCAGAAAGGGGTTGGATATCTCAAAAACTGTTATGCCATTATTGACCTGGGCACATCTTTTTACTGACAGGAAGATATTTTAACATGCTATTTCCGGCACTGATTTTCTCCCCCCAACAACCTGTATAGCACCTTCTGACTATAAGCTAGCCAACATAAACACATTTTCCTTGTCACCTGAAGTTGATTTCTCTATAATCTGCAACCAAAGTGAGTAACATCTTTAGTAATAGAGTCTTACCATGAAATATGGCAGGTAGCCAAGAGCTGTGATACCTAGTGTTATTCTGGGTGCTTCTGGGGTCTTCCTGAGTAATAACTGGAATGTCATTATCCCATTTCTGACACGGAGAGTTTCATTTAGTAATGCATATTTATTTTCTCAAAACCTATAGAGTACCAAACCCATTCTAGAGCTTGTACAGCATGGTAAGTAAGGTGTTCCTCCCAGGAAGCAGTGAAGTATGAACTGAGGTAGATCAAATACAGCTTAGTGAAAACTGGCATGTGGATATGGAAGGTTTCTAGGGAGCTCATATAAAGACAGCATCAGTATTTCTATCCAGTGAATCTTGTTTTGTAGTTCTCTCACAAGTTCTAAGAGTAAGGTAGAAGGCCAGAAATTTTCTTGTGAAAGAAAACAGTTTTTTTTTAATAATTATCTAATTTCCTATAAACAATTGATTGTACCTTTTGTGAATTTATTGATTTCAATTGGGCATCATAATTTTTCTAAGAAACTAATTGGGTTTTCTTTAAAATCACCTCTTTTACAGAAAGTAAAACATTATGTATTTTGTTTGTATTATGTAATTGGAGTAAATCACAGAAAATAATGTATGGACCTGGTTAGTCTTTAAATATTTAAAAGTTCTCACAGAACATTTAGGAAAATGCTATAGAAAGCTAAGGAGATATGAAAAGATAAAGATTCTGGTCTCTGGTTTTTACAGTTGTTAGAAAGACAAAATTGTTAACAAATGATTAAATATTTGAAACCAAAAGTTGTGTTATTCAAGACTTGTAAATACTAAAAACATGTGAATTATAAAAAATCAAAATAGTATCAGTTTTGGGGCCTCCCCTTGAGCTAGATCCCACTTTGGGTCTGCCCAGCTCATGGGAGGGCCCAAGACTTGACACTATTATTGCAGCTATAGAAAGCTCACAAAAAGGGACCTATCATGACTGCCCTCCAAAAAACCCAACAAGCAGCTGAAAGAGTCAAATGCAGATATTTGCATCCAATTAATGGACAGAAGCTTCTTGCAGCAGCCATCTTAATTAACCTGGACCCCCGAGATCTCCCAAACACTGGACCACCAGCCGGGCAGCATAAACCAGGTGATAGCCCCCAACACATATACAGCAGAGGACGACCAGGTCTGGGTTTAGTCAGAGAAGATGAACCTAACCCTCGAGAGACTGGAGGCACTATGGAGTTTAGAGGTCTGGTGGGGTATGGGTGGGGATGGGGACATCCTCATGGAGACAGGGGTTCAGGGAAGTGGAATGAGATGTGGACCAGTCAGAGAGTGGACAAGAAGAGGAATAAAATCTGGAGTTTAAAATAAAAAAAAAAGTAATCTCTAAGTGTGTGTGTGTGAGGGGGGCATCAAAATGTACTGATTGAGGTTGTCTTATTTAGCAAGGTCTACAAAAATAAAATACTCCAGACTGAATACCTTAAATACAAAAATTAAATTATTTTATAATTCCAGAGCCTCAAATCACGGTATTGTTGGCTGGCCTCAGTTTCTTCTGAGTCATCTGTACTTGACTTGAAATATTCATATTTTCACTGGGCTATCACTTTTTCTACCTTAAAGGGCACAAGCTGGAGTCTTTCTTATTTTAATCTCTTCAGTAAAGAAGAAATCAGTAAGATTTGGTTAGAAGCACCCTATTATCTTCATTTTTAGCCAATTTCTTGTTTAAATGGCCTACTTACAAATTCAGTTACACTTTAAAGTACTATTAATACAACATTCAATGTATAAGTTTGAGTTGACATAAGTTTCCAAAGCAGAAAAAATATTCCACTAGAAACATGGAAATTGACAAATTATTCCGTGAAGTAAGAAAAAAATAGATACAAAATAATAATAATTAAGACAAAAATAAATATAAAAAGTATCATTTAATATCTTGAATATCATCTTTGTATTCTGCAATACAGATTTTCTTCATGCCACCATCTTTGAAATATTCATGGCTTCTAAACCGCTCAAGAAAATGGAAATGCAGAGTCCTTCGTCTTCTGTCTGCTCTTTACCTTTTTCAGACACTTCTGTTCTCTTCGCCTTTCAGTTCATATTCAAGGATCATTAAGCCCTTAAAATGTATACATTCCCTGTGTCACGCTGTGTCATGTTATTGCCATTAAAATGTAATTTTCTTTAAGACAGGAAGCATGTTTAGTCATTAACAGAATATTGTCATATTTAAATTTTTCACTATAGAATGTTCTCCAGATCTCACAACCATGGTTCTCTTTGTGTCTTTTCTGTTCTACCAAAACAAGATGCTCAGTCTTAATGACAGAGTATATCTTCCTCATCCATTTTCAAACAGCTATCTTTCATTCTTGCTGCACCTCTGAATTCAGATACATATTCAACCTTAAACTCAGTAGTCATGGCACTTGCATGAATCATCTGCAGACAAGCATAGGATAGCAATAATAATAATAATAATAATAATAATGATGATGATGATGATGATGATGATGATGATGATGATGATGATGATATTACACAATATGTGGTTTTTCCAGTTGATATATATGCCTGGTTGTTTCTCTTTACTTTAAATATCTCTCTGTCTTTTAGGGATCTATTTTGTTCCAGTGATTCACAATCTGCTAATTTGTTGTTCATCACAACTCTACAGAATGTAACAACCTCAAATAATGAGAACATAGCACATGCGTCTTGATTATTCTACTGTCAACTGATGAAATATAGCTCTGTGCTTGTTCTACTCCACATTTTCAGGATTGACTGTAATGTTTAATACCACAGAAGTTAATTAGAGATATTTATCAAATGCTTTAAAAAACATAACAAGGATAAATGTGTTATCATTGATCATAGGATGACACAATGCAGAATATTTTGAACAATAAAATCTAAGTATTTGTAACTAGAGAGTTGCATTAATAAAAATGTTACAGAAAACAATTTTAGAATCATATTAGAGTAAAAATGTCGTGAGACATTTATAAACATAATAGAAACATGAGGAATATTATAAAATGACCAATTATGAAATCCCCTGTTAGATATCCATTGTGTTCATTCACTGACCAAATCACACGACAAGAAACAGTAGAGGTAAAGTTACCATTGGCCCCATTTGGTAAACATTTTATAAGGTCTAAGTAGAATATAATCTCCTCATGATAAGTGTGGATGACCAAAACTTATAAAACTATAGGAAGAATTTTGGTTTTAACATAGATATTCTCACTCTAGAGTCTGTTGACATTTGAGAAAACAGATGGATGTAGAGACTAATTTCCCAATATATAAGGAACCACAGTGTTGATGTAGTTGGTGTATTCAAAGACATAAAGTAGGTCTGTTTTCCATTTTCTATTCTTCTCTCCATCCCTACCTCTCATGATTGCCATGGCTGAAGCTACACAGTTGTTTCTAAGTAGAAATTTACTGGGAACTTACATAAGTTTATTTTTAATTTTTAAAATTCTATATGTATATACAATGAAATATGACCATATTCACTCCTTATAACTCCTCTAGATCCTCTGCTATTGCCCTTGTTTCCCCAAACATAGGTCTCCTTTTCTGTCTTCCTTCCTTCCTTCCTCCCTTCCTCCCTTCCTCTCTTCTTGTTTTCATTTTTGAACTTCCCCTTCTTTCTTCTTTGTCTTCTTCATCTTCTTCTTATTCTCTTCTTATTATTCTTTTATTCTTATTCTTATTCTTATTCTTATTCTTATTCTTATTCCTATTCCTATTCCTATTCCTATTCCTATTCCTATTCCTATTCCTATTCCTATTCCTATTCTTATTCTTATTCTTATTCTTATTCTTATTCTCATTCTTCTTCTGTTAGCCTACTAAGTTAATTTATTGCTACCTATAATTGCATAGGTTGAGGTCCACCCACTTGAACATGGAAAAACTACAGCATTTCTCAGGATGAAATTGTACTACAGTTGACTTGGAATGACAGAATTTCTTTGAAATTAAAATTTTATACCCAAAATTTGTTATTTGTTACAATCAATTAGTCTATTAAAAATTGCATAACACTACATTTTTATTCTGTGCTATATTCCAATGCAGTCAAAAAAGAGTGTAAAACAAAACCTTGTATGTATTTGTTGTTGAGATCAGATGTGTTTCTTTGACATTTTGCAAGATAATGAATCTATGTGAAAAAGGTAAGTTCTTGTATCTCAAAAAGTTGGTGTCTATATTATTGTATGAGTGTTGGGTATATATGGGATTTTGTATGTGCTTCCTAGAACTGATGTTATGTGTAGCTTTTGCTATCCCACCTAAGCGCTGGAAACAAGCCACACTACAGCCCCCACCCAGTTTCCCTTGAATTCACAGATAAAAGACTCACACACAATTGTTCATTTTCAACTTGCTTTCTTGGCACAATTTCTGGACATTATTAATCTCCCTTGGCTAGTGTGGCCTTATCAGTATTCCTCTCTCTGTATCTCCCATCTGCCTGAAACTTTAGCTTCTCAGTCACATCTAGACCCTGCTAAATGCCCCTGACCACTCATCTGTAGGAAGCCACTCTGTTTCGAGATCTCACATGGCTTTCTAACCCTTCTCCATCAGAAGCCTGAGGAACCTCTGTCTCTCCTCTCCTTGCACTCATGTGTTTGCCTCCAGAGACAGTTGATTGTGTAGTGTAAGTCTTGTAGCCACATCACTGCAGATGCAGAAGAACAGCAATCATGCAATCACTCTACATGTTCAGTTCATAAAAATAAGAGTAAAACTCATCTCATGATATTTCTACTTTGCTATAGTTAAGAAGCACATTCAAGTATTTTGGGAATATCTTCAATACAGATTTAAGTACAGGTTACAAGAGAGAAGCATGTTTAGGATATAACTATTTCAGAGGAGGGCAGAAAGATAAAAAGAGGAGGGTGGGAAGATAAAGAGATGGAAAAGTGTGAAAAGTAAAGCAGAGGAGAGGAGAGGAGAGGAGAGGAGAGGAGAGGAGAGGAGAGGAGAGGAGAGGAGAGGAGAGGAGAAGAGAGGAGAGAAGGAAATAGTGGTTCATAAGCTTGAGTTTTCAGAGGTCCTTATAATAACTACAGTCACTGAACTGAATTGCAAAATATTTTTTAAATATAGAAAATAAAACTTTAAACTTATCTAAGATTACAGACAACTTTTTGTAGTAATATAAAGACCACTCAGTAAATAATATAATAGAAATAAAATGACAATTTATATATACTTTCATTTGTATAATCTATATAAGATGTATAAATTTACATTATTCACTTCATTCAGGAAAAGATCTGGAGGATAAATTCAATCTTATGTGATACTAAAGAGCATAATAATAATCATATAAGTTAAAGAATACCAGTGGTATTGAAAGTTATGATTACAAAATCCTTTTGGATATTTTTAAATATCATATACAATATATTAATACAAAAACTAATTTAATGCTAGATATTGCTCTATTTATCTTAATAAACTAAGGGAAAACATATTCTGATTCCTCTATCTTATGTCACCATCAATCTTTTATAAGTAATTTATATTTTATACAGTGTAGCAAGATATTGACAACACACCACATTTGCTTTCACGTCTCCCTATTTCTACCTGCAATTTTCTGCTAGGTTCATGTATAATTTTGTACTGTCAAAAATATAAATATCCACATTATCATTTATACCCATAATCAAGCTTCCACCACTCTGCCCATAGGTGGTCCAAATGCTCAAACTGCATAAATTTCATTCACATTATTACAATCATGTTATTATTATTCATTGCAGGGGCAAACGTCTCAATATGAATGCATTAGAGTCTAAATTTCTAATGCCTCAAGCCCTATGCTACACAAGTGGGAATGTTAAAATTTATTCTCTACACTTCACTAATTGCTCAAAACCAAGGCAATTTATTTTGCTTTATATTTGGGATATGTCCTTCTTATATTGTTTTAAAATAGTTTTACTTTCAAATTGAGATTTTTGCATATTGAAGAACAGGGGCCAATTGTTCTGTCTAGTCACCTTTACTGAGGTTACTAGGCACAATAACAGAGTTATCAGAAGAGTCATCCTAACATTGGTACAAGACTGTAGAATTTACTTGCATTTCACTGGTTTCTTAAATCATTTTCCATTCCCACAATTAAGACTAGGATTCTAATTTTATTTATTGTACTTCCTCTGATTTCTTCTGGTCTGAGACAGTTTTTGTTTGTGCTATTTTAATTTATTTTGGAACTTCCTAATTTTTCATAAAATTAAAACCATTAAATAGTGCTGATCAATTACTTTTAATGTTTCTAACTATTTCTAACTCGCAAGCTTCCTATTAGTAGGCCATGACTATGAATTTTGAACAAACTATCATTTGTCTCATTGAATCTTCTCCATTTGTGCTCGGTGTCAGGGATTTTTATTTCCCATGGTTCAAACACATACAATGGCTTTCTGAAGACCCTGTATGAGAGTCACACATTTCTCTTTGTACTGTAGCTATATCGGGTAGATCATTCGAGATTATACCAAGTCCAACAATACTCTCTCATTTTCAATCTCCATTCATAACATTCATCCTTAAATCTCACTGAAATAGAAGTCGATTTCTTATTGTTATAACAAGTATTTACATGGTTATTTGATTCATTTTACAATTACTAGGTGGAGTATTCTGAATAGAAAAACTGTCTATTATTTATTTAATTGTGTGTTCAATACTTTCTTAACATTGGAATAGACTCTAGGACACTTGTTACTCTTGTAGCTTATAATACCACGCTACCATTACTGATTTTGTTGCTTAGACTTTTTTTTAAATATGGGCCATTAATGTAATAGTATAGTGAGAGGTATTTTTATTTTCTTTTCTTGTCCTGTAATTTCCCCAAAATTCGTCATTTAGAAGATAATTAAATGTTGTTTTAATCCAAGGAACACAGATGCAACTTAACAAGAAGGTTGGGAACTGAGGATTTATAGTCAACATAACATCATGTCTCCAGGATCTCTTAGTATCTTAACAACAACAACAAAGATAAAACTTATATATACTAATATGTTGGTTATCTTGGTTATCGATTTGATTAGATCAAGCAATACCTAGAAACGTTCATAAATCACAATTCTTGTTATAGCTTTAACTATATTATAGAAAGAATTTATGTATGGATCAGGAAAATGAATGTAAGTGGCACTCCCCCATAGGCTAGGCCTCAAATGTAATAGACATGGGTGAAGGTTTAAGCTTATTTATAAACCTAGATGTAACTACTGTTTATTGTCTATTTAAACACTCTTTGGAAAGAATTGTAGGTTTTTCAGTCCCTGACCCCTTGTGTGAAGGTAATAGTTTTACCTCTCTTTGTTTTTCTTATTTGTATTAGAGTCTTACATTTCTCCCTGTATCCTAGTTATTTTATTTATTTGCTTGTTTGTTTTTTGGTTTACTATGGTATTCAGATAATTTCAATGGCTATTAGCATTAAAACTACAAATAGGATAACAACAAAAAGTACAGATTTCATTGATCATATAATCCATTCTGATCCCCCTGTGTCTCAATCGGTTTCTATTTCTATAACAAAATACCTCAGATTGGGTGAAATATAAACAACATAAAATTGTTTTGTCTGTTCTAAGGGTTGTAAAGTGCGAGGTCAATGTTTACTGGGGACTAGCTTTTATTCAAAGGTTACATCTCCTTCCTCGAGTCACTGTGATATGATGGGAAGGTGAGAAAATTTCCTCTAATGTTTTTTGTGAGGTAGCAACCTCATTCATAAGTATGAGGCTCTAGTAACTTACTTGTCTCCCTCAGGTCCCATCACTTTTGGAGGGTTCCATTGTGGATTATCTTTCACTACGTGATCTTAAATTGGGTTTACATTCTGAACATAGTAGTCAGGATCTGAGCCCGAAACATGTGGCTTTCTCCCAGGCAAAACGTATTGACTACAATCCAGTACCACTGAAGTTTTCATCAGACTCTAGCAGTTAGAAAAACAAATAAACAGAAAAACAACAAACAAGTTAAAGTTTATAATCTCATCCAAATATGACCTAAATAAAATGCAGGTGCACTATAGGGCACAATTCCTCCCAAGACAAACCAATTGCTAGGTATGAAGCTGTAAAATCAAATATGTGCTTTCACAATACAATAGTGAGAAACTTTCTGGATAAAGAGTCCTATGTCAGAGCATTAACTTTTTAAGAAATATGAATTAGGAAGGTATCACAGTTGGTAAGTGTCTACCAAGGATGGATGAGAACCTCAATCACACCAAAATAGAGCATGGTGCCATTTCTATAATCTCAGTGGTGGGACATGAGTGAGAATTTGTACGCAGCTGGTTTCCAGGGGAGTCAGAGCGTAGAGACAGGAGAGAAGGGGAACTCAGATCACTAGCCAATTTGGAGCACATAGTGTTCAAGGAGAGAAAGACAGTATAAAATGATACAAGGTAGAAAAAAATAGAGGAAAATACCTGACATCATTCTGTAGAGTACACACACACACACACACACACACACACACACTATCTCTCTCTGTGTCTTACACACACACACACAAACACACACACCATCAAACACATAACACCACACACACACACACACACACACACACATCACTACACACACCATTATGTACACACATACCATCATACACACATCACAAACGTACACAAGTACACATACACACCATTACACACACATACCATTACACACACACACACACACTCACACACACACACACGCACACACACACACATAATGGGGGTAAAAGTTAAAGTAAGAAATAGGTTATGAGTCACAAATAATCCTAAAATGCAACAAGCTAAACAACAGTAAAATTTAAAGCTAGAAATACTTTGTACTCTGTCTTCTGTTTTCTAAGAATAACGGAACAGGATTGGCCTTCAAGATGGCAAAGCCCATGGCTCTCCTTCATTGCAGCCATGCTAGGGTTATTGTGTGATACAGAGGTGTGACTGGCTTTTCCAAGTTAGATGATCCTGACCTCTGACCCTGACTCTACCACTTGTGTTTGTAGGGTGCCCTCACTGAGGGCAAAATGTATGACTTTTCCCAGTCAAAACACATTCATTACAGTCCAACACCCCTGTATTGTAGTATTAAAATTCAATAATACATGTAAAGTAGTAAGCCCCGGGACACAAGACAACTAAGTTTTCTCTCCTTTTGTATGCCTTCTGTCATTAATCAATTGATGAAGATTTCCTCTCCCTGAGTTGGTGTTTCTGTACTGTTCTTTGTACCTAGTCTTTGTCATGGGGTACTTTCATAACCACCTTTGAAGTTTCTTTCTGCAAGTATGCCACTGGGGCCTTCCAAAACTCTTGAAGTATTTCAAGCCCAAGATCCAGAGTGGCTGCTTCATCTCCCAGTTCCTCCTTAGGGTGTATTGAGTGCTTGTTTGATTCATTGATTTGGTTAAACTCTCATTTCTTCACCATGTGTTCAGCCACCAGCATAAACAAGGACTGGTTGTATACAGTACAGGAAGAAGTACACGAGTTCACATCCTTCCATTCTTTCCACTGACAGACTTTACTGTTGGAAATTTCTGTGCTTAATATATAAAACTGGCATATTTCATGCCATGCTACCCAGTTTGATTTTACCCCATGAAATGTTCCATATTTGTTCATCTCTCTGACTATTTTGAATGATATTTATGTTTTCTTCTTATTAAACAGTGTTGACTTCTTGTAACTGTATTAGTCACTTTTCTCATTCTAGTGCCAAAATATATGGCAAAAGGGATTAAAGGACGGAAAGGTTCATTATGCCTCAAGGGGGCAGGGTATGGTCTGCGATGCTATGAAAGACACGGTTCTAAGAGTGTGGGGATGCTAACATTGTATCTATAGTCAGAAATCAGAGACATAAAATGTTGATGCTCAGGAAATTTTTCCTTTGTGTTTAGGTCAGTATTCCCACCTGTGTAATGGCATCATGTACACTCAGGCTGGGTCTTCCACCTTAATTTAATGTTACTATAAGCACATTAACTGTCACGTTCCAGGATTGTGGTTCCCTGGTGATTCTAAATGCAGCCAAATTTACAACTATCAATACCAACAGAAACTATTTCCCCACTCTTTCACTACTTCTTCCTCAAACTGTGTCACCACTTTTGTTTATCGTATTTTGAATTGTCAAATTTGAAGCCTGTTTGTAATGAATATGGGCATGTAGAACTTGATATTTCCATTCATTTTGATAGTATTGCTAATATTTACATTTTCAGAAATTGCCCATTACTGTTTTCTTTCTTTTCTGACTTATTTGGCATGAGTTTTTTTTTCCCTACCACAAAGAAGAGGAATGAGATACATCAATGTGTCTAGACCTATCACTATTTCCTCAAATATTGTACCCAAAAAGGAGTCATCTTATCTAGCAAGTACACTTTGGAGGATGATCTAAAGATAAGTTGGTGCCGTTATTGTCCCTTCTTTTCTTCAGATCTGATATATTACCGAGATGAAACGGCAATGGAAATCCTTCTTACAGGAATATTTAAAAGGGAAGATATTTAAGTTCTTTCTAGATCAAAAAGTGAATGAATCCCTGTAATATCTGACCAAGAAAAGAGAACAAAATCTGAGAGCACAGAAGCCTGTTCATCACAAGATGTGAGTGCAAATGACAAATGACCCACATAGAGAATTTGCAAAGCTCAGTGTGGAGAATTCCATGAAAATATCCCACAGAGGAGTAGGAAGCACTTTTGGAATGTGTAAGCTCACGAAAGGAGAATAGGAAAGCTTAGTCCAAACAGTGAAGGCTTAAATCGTTGAGTGTGAAATTACATAAGATTCAAATTATTGTCTTAGCATAGCTCCCACAAAAAAATAGTATAAACCATAAGGGGTTGTAAACATAAGATATTGACACTGTTATATTTTATTGTGGACTTTAACTGACATTTTCCTCTCAACTGACACATATATCTTTTTGTCATTTATACAGCTGGTGAATGAAGTTAAAGGAAGGACTCAGCTGAGGGTCCCACACTCCCACTTTTAGTATCTAATTGGGTTTATTTTTACTCTTCCTCATATAATATAATTAATATAATATAATATAATAATATATATAATATATATGAGTATATATTATTAAATAATAATAATATGATTTAACCTACATGTAAGCACACATAAAGACTTCATTCTATGAACTGGACCTAGTGACTAGCCAACTTCTGCATCAAGCATAGGACTATTACCAAATACCGTACCTCCCAAACGTTTAGTCATAGTTTGTTGACAAATTGAAAAGACAGACCAACAATTCAGAGCTTGTTAATTCTGTTAACTCTTAGCTTCACTAAGGGAACCCAGTGAAGACGATCCTGTGGTAGTTCCTGAGCTGCAGACGCATGCATGTCTTCTAAGGACAGCCACGTCATAGCCAGTGGTGTCTGGGACTCTTTATACTTAAATCCTGACAGTGAATGAAAGAGAAGAAGGCAACTCCAGTCTTAGCATCACACTTTATTTTAAATTCCAAGAGTCTCCAATCTCCAAAAGCAAACTCTCTAAATTATATAGCCATTCCCGAAGAATAAACTTATTTTTCCTTGGGTTGGAATGAGGTGATTCTTTCTTCTACAAAATGATAAGCAATCTGAGATGTCCACTGTTTTGTTTCCTAAAGAATCCTCCTAGTTTTAGCATTTTATTTTATATCAGAAAGTATTTCTTCTTTGTCTTCATCCAAGAGCCCTAAAGAGGTTCTTTTGTGTGAAAATAAGTTTTATAAGCTGGCACAGCACTCAGTTTTCATGTGTAACATGCCAATAATTACTTTATCATTAGTTCCTTAACTATCTGGATTTATTGTCATCTTTCATTTGCATTGTGTTATAAGTATATAATTTAGTGCTATTTGACTAAAGTTTACATAGGAATAAAAATGTGTATTCGCTACTCTATATTTACCTAGTAATACATTCTTTTTAAGCTTAAATATATCTATTGTTTTTAAAGAATAATCAATACTTTAATTATATTATTGTTAATGACTATGAATAATGTTTACATAGGAATAAAAATGTTATTCAGTACTCTATATTTGCCTAGTAAAATATTCTTTTCTTAAGCTTAAATATATACATTGTTTTAAAAGAATAATAAATACTTTAATTATATTATTGTTAATTAATATGAATAATAAAGCAGAAAGAGACATAGAGAAAGAGCATGTGAATGTATAAGACAGAATGGAGTGAGGATGAGACATGTGCGTGCGTGCCAGTGAAGACATGATGTGTCATGGCAAGTATGTGGAGATCAGAGTACAGTGTTCAGGTCTCATTACTCTCATTTCCCTGGTACCCTGAGATTAAAATCAAGTTGTCCTCTGGTGATGAGTTTCTTTATTCTTTGAGGTTCCATGTGGGGTGATCAGTTAAAATGACTTTCTTTTTTGTTTTTTAATTACCTAGTTCTGAAGAATTTGTATATGAAGGAAGTCTTTTCTTTTGGATTATACAAGAGGGCAAGAGAGGAGAGGGAGGGAGGAACAGTAGGAGGGAGAGAAGGGGAGAGAGGGAGAGGGAGAGGGAGAGGGAGAGGGAGAGGGAGAGGGAGAG
>JANHMN010000001.1:8628766-8648035 GCA_030674055.1 Rhabdomys pumilio
GAGAGGGAGAGGGAGAGGGAGAGGGAGAGGGAGAGGGAGAGGGAGAGGGAGAGGGAGAGAGAGAGACAGAGAGAGACAGAGAGAGACAGAGAGAGAGAGAGACGTTCATAGAGTTGAGGCCTCCTGCAAGCAGTTAAAGGAAGTAGCTTAGGTGTCCAGGTTTGAGATGCAGAGATTTTACATAGTCTGATTAGCTTGTATTAACTTGCTCTTCTGCCCTGCCTTCTGATCTATGTAAAGTGCTAGCTGTGTGATGTGGGCAAGACCTCAGTATGGACTCTTCCCTATCTGTGCTAGCTCTTCTTAGTTTCATAATGTTATCAGAAAATCACTCTCATTTTTCCTAGTGTGTTTGTGTGTGTGTATGTGTGTGTGTGTGTGTGTGTGTGTGTGTGTGTGTGAGAGAGAGAGAGAGAGAGAGAGAGAGAGAGAGAGAGAGAGAGAAAGAAGCTCCCAGAAAGTCACAAAGAGCATCGTCCCCTTCTGCTCTCAGCCATTGGCTCATTTATACATCTACAATAAATTTTCTATTCTGTAATGCTGTCACTTCTCCATAATGTGTTTAGTTTTAATACACTCAGCGATCTGTGTTAGCTATAATTATTTCTTTTCCCCTCTCTCTCATGTATGTTTCATTGTAATTCAGTATGATCTATTATCCAGCAAGTGACATAATTTCATTGTTATTCATAGCTAAAGAAAACTCCTTTATGAATACATCTTCTTTATCTACCCATTCACTGATGGACCTCTAGGCTGATCTCTGTCTTCCCGCTCCTGACTAGTGCAGAAATAATCACGTGAGTGCCTGTGCTCTGTACTCTGCTGACGTGTATTCTTTCAGGTAAACACCAGGAGACTTGTGGCTGAGACATATGGCATTTCTATTTTAGTTTGATGAAGATCATCCGTGTTGATTTCCATGCTGACTGGATCAATTTGATTTCCTATTGCCAGTGTGTAAGACTTGTTCTTTCTTCAAAGCATTGTCTTTATCTGCTGTCATTTTAAACACTTACTTTATATATATTAAAAAAAATTATTTACCCATTGAAGAAAATGCCTTTCATTCTGGACAGGTGAGAATGAGGTCTGCAGTGACAAATGATTTGCTTTTCTCTCTGCCATCATAGAAGTGAGTTCTTTCCAGGCTGATGTGCAGTGAGCTCTCTTTTGATTCAGCTCTATCTGCTACAGGCCAAAGCGCACTGTTGCACTGTTTCTTTTCTTTCTTTGTTTCCCTTTCTTTAATTTGAAATTAATTAAATCAAACATTGCCAGACTGCACCTTGTAGCTGATGTGAAATGAGAAGGCTAACTTGCCTGGTGGTCTGAATTTTTGTGCTTTCCTGCTATTGATTGGGGCAGTGACAGTCTTGCTGGTTGAATTTTAAATGTGGCCCAGTGCACTCAGGCATGTGTGGCCATCTAAATACAGCCCCAGACATTTTAGCAATTAGGGAAAAAGTAATTGTTCTGAAGCTAGTTAGAAATACAAATTGCTTGTCAAATGAACAAAATGTGTTCTCTTTGTCAGGGAAAGTATGATGGAGAATTCTTCGGGAGATAGAAGAAAGATTCAGTAAGCTGAGTGGTCATATATTAGTCTTTGAGCATTAAAAATTCTAACATTTTCTCTATGATATTGGAATGGATTATTTAACTAACGGTTAAATTAGATGAAGGTTGACTTTTGGAGAAATTTATGTTAGTACTGTGCTATGATTTAAAAATGTATACTCACACATATGTATATATTGTACTGTATTTATATACTTTCTAAAGCGTAACAGTCATCATAATTAAATATGTATTTAAATACCTTTATATCATTATCTTAATTAAGGTTTTTTAACCTCACTGTGTGACTAGAAAACAGGACATCTGTTTTACACATTCCCTATTTTAATTATATAAAAAGAATAGGGATGTCTTGTCACTAGAGGGCAGCCCTCATCTGCTACAGTCCAAGAAAATGCAGAAGATTCAAGTCCTACTGGGATGTGGAACTCACGAGTGTGACAGCAGAGAGCTGATGTCAGCCCATTCGCGTTAGAGAGAGGACGGTGTTGTCCATGTTTATACATCTGATCAGAAATGATCTGATGAAAAAAGCAGACAGACATTTGCAAGACAGTTTGAGTATTGTAAATATATACCCTATTTAGGGCACAAAAATCAGAGTGTAATGAAAAGGAAAAGGAAGATACATAGATACTTGTGAATTTTGTATATAGCGATGAACTCTGACATGATTCTTTATGCTTACTGTTTTCCCCAGAAGATCAAAGCTTCACAGAAAGGAAAGAGGATAATGAAACACACAATTGTGGAGTGACTTATCAATATTTTAACCTAAACTTAGCTCCCTTTGTAATGGTTAGAGGTCTACTAAATGGAATTATATAAATGTTCCAAGGAATTTAGGCCGGAGGTAAATTGAGATATGTTCTATGCCAAACCTGAAAAACAAATAGCTCCCCAGGAGGTCACATAGCATAGTTGTAATTACCTGCCTTTAAAGAGATCTAACTCCATGTTCAACCAATTTGTATTAGACACCAATTATCATGTCTCAAGCATGTCAAGCTTCTGTCCTTTGCCTCAGAACCAACCAATTCAAAACTCATTTGCAAGACCCACTAGCCCCAATAGAGGTCAGTAATGGCCTCTCAGTGCCATGGGTAAGATTCTTGATGCATGCAGCCCATGCTACCTTCTACAAACTATGCAGGGATAATACACTAACTGACGAGAAGGCTAAAGAAGTCATGGGTCACTTAGTGTTTTATTTTATAACACATTCTGAGGCTGACGACAGCACAGATCATTTGATGGAATATACAGAGATAAATGGTCATGTATATAGCAGAAAATTACCTCCAGAAGGATGCTTTATTAGCCAGTGCTGTCTAATGGCTACACTGAGATCAGACTTCTTTAAAGAATGAGTTAATGATTAATAAATTAATAAGATTAAGATTACCTTCATGCAGAATGCACATTGTAAAGATGTATACAAGGACACATGATTCATTGATTACTTTCACGTTTGCATATGCAATACATTTTGATGTGGATACAGAGTTAATAACATAATATTACTGTTTTAGACTTGCCCTACTCAATACTCAGTCCGTGAAGACACTCATGTGCAGGTTGGTAACATTTTCAAGAGATTATCAGTTACTGTACTCATGAGTTAAAGAATAGTTTCAGAGATTTTGTGGACAATAGAAATAGTCTTGTCTTGGGAGATTGTTAGTTTGCTCAAGTGGCAATGTTGAATTTTATAGTCCTTTGTAAAATGTATCAAATCAAGAATATGGTGTTAGAAAGTTGTAAAAAGATATTTAGTTGGCAAAAGTTTAATGCATTCTTGTTATTCTTCACTTCTCAGAAAAATTTTTAGTATGTCTTATTTTCTTGCATTAAGCTGCTGATGTCAATAGCAAAGCTGTTTAAATTCTCAAACAAGGGGAGGGCAATTTAAATCCAAAAGAGCAACTCACTTCATTCTAAAAGACTGAGCTTCCAGTCTTCATGTGCTCTAATATACAGCAGGACCTTAACCTAAGCATTTACTCTTAACCTCATCTCCCTGTCTATAGAGGAGGCAGATTCCATTGGCTGACTCTGTTGTTTCTCTGGGGCTCTCATACTTCTCTTGGCCCCTGCTTTTCTTCCCCCTTGCAAAGTTAGTTGAATACCTATCAAATACCCCTCATAGAACATACACTCCATCCTGGAATACAAGAAATACATCAGTCACCCCACAGCAAGTAGCAGAGGAGTCAGCATGTGGTAGACAGAAGACAATACATGTTCGTAGTTATTAAAGTGGAGCTAGGGTCTTCTATCATCTTCCAATACAGTGACTTGAGGGTGCCCAAAGTTCTACTTCAGTAGGGCTAAAATTTTAAAAATTTGCTATTAGAAAATTTTAATTGTTTCTCATCTTGCTTAATACCATACAGGCAGAAGTTGATTAAAATTACCCCTTCCATTTTCCAATGTTGTAAGTATATGAAAGTCCCATATTTTTTATTTTAATGATCTGTAAAAGAAAACTGAACTCTCTTCTCAAGCTTACCACTTTACTAACACCCTCATATGCCTGATATTTTTTAGACATTTTACTTTAATAATAGATCTGTCTCTAGCAATAAAGTTAGCACATGTAAATTATTTAAAATTTGATGTTAAGAGATAATTATGCTTACACTATTTAATAAATTTCCCTTTGTTTATGTTCTACAGGCAAAAAATTTAACATGAGGCATGAACACATCCTAATTTCCAGGTGTTTCCTACCATTGTCTTCTTAACACATGCTTTAAAGAAGCCCTCTTAAAACTATACAAAGCCTAGTCTCATATCTTGTTACACTGTATTTGTGGTTTGCTTTTAATTAATAGATTGAAAAGCATAGTTCAAACAAATGTCAGAATTGTTTTATTTAAATAATTCTAGTCTTGTAGAAGTCCACATAAAATGGGCCATTAAAACAGTGATTTGAGTTGCTAATAAAGAAATTCAAAAAGTCATACAGAGATCAGAGTAACATCTTAAATGTTGAACCGCCTGCCACTTTTCCTTAAATGTCTGGAGCATCTGTGGAAGGGAAGGAGACCTGGGCTTCTGTCTTTGTTCTTCCTTGCATACAAATAGATTACTGAAGTTCCTTGTCTGAAATTCTTGACAGTGCAAGTATATATCTGAGAAGATGACCTTCCCAAGGCCATTGTCTTTTCCTCAAAATTCTTTGCTGCTCTGGCCATAAGGTTTAAGAAACCACTCAAGACTCTGACGACCAACCACAGTGGCCCAGCTGTCTGCTAAATCATCCCACACACCCTCCTTTGTGTTATTTTCCACTATTTATCATGACACTCTGAAGGCCTTTTCCTAATGCTCAGCGTTCACATACAAGACATAAGAGACTGTCCCTTGCTTGCCCTTTTTTGATGTGGTTGGCTAGCTTGTCCTGGAGGAAGTTTTTTTCCCCCTGGGGATAACTGCTTGATGGGAGCCTGCTGTGTTGTCTCAAAGGAGAGAACAAATCGCTGTAGTCTTAAATTGACTGGATGATGGCTAAAATGCTGCAGTGCCCAGCACCTAAAGACACTGCACCCTCCACCTTCACACTGCCAGGCTAGTGAGTGACTGCTGAGCAACTGTGGGTGTCACTAAGAGATTCATCGGGATGAGAATATTTTGAGATTCACGGAATAGCACTCAATACTGAGAACTACCCATTTTGGATACAATTACTTTCAGGAAATGATTTCAGTACTAAAATTCCGTTAACTGCATTGTAGAAACGTAAGCACAGCGATGTTTATTGTGATGATGTATGGGTGTACATATGTTTGCTGCTGCTTCCGATGGATCCAGAGCATCATGCTGGCCAGTGCCGTCCCCTCTATCATCACAAGAACAGCTAACATTTAACTAGCATTTACCATGTGTCACTTCCTGCCCTAAGAACCTCCTGTGTGTTTCCTTATGGGATTGTCACTGCAGGTCTGCATTATTTCATTTATGTTCCAGTGCTGAATGTTCGCACTATTCTCATATTTCTCTAGGTGAAGAAAATTATACCTAGATAGATTAAGATCTAGCCCAAGGGCAATGTAGCTTATAATTGACAGAGAATAATTTGAAACCATCACCTCTTTGGAGCATGCATTCCTTCTGGAATTATTGCTAACCGACTACCGTGTGCAAGCCAGAAACAGAAAGAATTCAGTTAACATGGGAAGTACCTTTTCCAAAACAGACTCTAAGGGTCACAGAAACAGTTATGGTCTCTAACTCAGGAGCACCTGCAGCTGTTATTCTTAGAACACTCAATGATGTGCAGACGCTTAATAAACAGCCACCAAATATAGCACTGGCACTCATTAAAGGACAGGATGCACTCACTGGCAGTCATGGATTTCAATTTGTTCAAAGGTGATGTGTTTTAAAATAAAGTGTATGTTCCAGATGTGGACACCATGGAGTTTTCAAGGAGGAGCACGGAAGGAGGTGGCCTGAGTTATAAAGACCTAAAGCAGAATTAGAGATAAATTACAAGCTGCTTCTATCGCATTAGGAATAATAATAATCTTACCCAGCAGACAAGGTTATTGCCATGATTAAACAAAATACTTCATATCAAAGACTTAGGGAGTATGTGAAAAACACATTATAAACTGTACTCATCAGCTCTTTCAATGACTTTAGGTTTATAAAAAAATCTCAAAGGAGGCAATTGAAAATCACTTAGATAGACTAAAAGTCAACAGAAGACCAACTACAACGTGTGTTTGTTTCTTTTCTCCGTGCAGTAACAGAATACATGCTAAAAACAAGAGAAGGAAGGATTTATTTTAGCTGATATTTCAGGATTTTTGTGTGACACTGTGAAGGTAGGGGGGCCTGTATCATGGCAGGAAGGGTATGGTGCTCTCACCATGTGCTGTCACCACAGGGGAATTAGAGATGAATTCAGGAAGTGTTCCTGCTTTTATTAAAAATCAGTATACAAACCCAACCGATGGGATGGTGGCGCTCAATTCCAGGTGAATTCTTCATCCTCATTTAATCTCTGGAGAAATTCTCATCAATGAACTCAGAGATGTTTCCTCTTAGGTGATTCTAAATCCAGTAAATTGAACAGAGAATGGATTACTTCCATGGATGAAGTGGTTTCCTCTTGTAACATAATAACTCAATCCTTTTCACAATTTCTTTAATCTGTAAATTTATTTTCTATTTTTCTTATTTATTTATTTATTTATTTATTGACTTTTGCTGTTTAAAAAAGCTTTATTTTTACTTGGTCCAAGACTTGGGAGAGGCTCCAAGGTGGTTACAAAGCTGCCTAGTGGCTTGAGAGGTTCATTTCTATGTGCTAACATTCTCTGTATGACCTTAGCTGTAACAGTTTCTTTCCATTAATCCAGACGACCACAGACAGTATACATTTTTGCATTAAAGATGGATTTTCAAACATTTAGAAAGCTGTGATTTATTTCCATTTTCCCTTTCCTTTAAGGAGATCCATGCCCATTTATTTTTGCTTTTTCTCTTCAGACGTACTCATGAGGTCCTTCTTATTACTTGGAATTCACAAATCATGTTTCGGTTTGTAAATGTTTCTGCTAAAACAGAGCATGTGAACTGAGAGGCTGCCTTCCACTGGAGTCTGCTTGCTGGATGGTATGAAATAGGTACCACTCACAGGCCAGACACAGATATCACTGGAATCTACAATGGATCACATCCTGATGACTGAGCAGAAAGGCACCTGCCAGCGCTCCTGAACACAGCCCTCCTGAGCTGCTTATGATCCCCGATTTCTGTCCTGTTCTTGTTGGTTTTATTGGTATGCCTTGCCAGAATAATTTCAAACTACAATCCTTTCAGGATATTAGCCTCAGCATCACATGTATCTGTTTAACAGCTATTTATTAAGGACTTTTGTTTTTCCCTAAGAGATATAGAAATGAGCAGTGCAATGTAAGAGGAGTGCATATTTAGAGACACATGTATTGATGAATATTCACTTATTAATAAAAAATATATGACCATGTCAATTAAGTTAATCCCATGTTTTTTTTTTTTAGTGGGGATGCAGTTCAAGTTCCCTCCTAGAGAAGTCTGAGTGTAAATGGTGTCTTGAGTTGGCAGAAGAGCTGCTTCCTCTTCAGAAGCTCTTGCCTATTGGACTTTCGATGCTTTGTAACACTTAATTCTGAAGTTCGTTTGGGAAACATTTCTGAAAGTCCCTAAAATGTTAGAGTCACTGTCAGCAAAGACAGAAACTTAAATTGAGAGAGCGTTGGGAAACCTGAAGTGGGCTGAGAAACAAAATGGATTTAAGCAGCCCCCAGCTGTCTCCTGCTTACACATAAGCCTCGTGATGCTGTGGGCACAGCAGAGTTAGGATCGCTGTGTGAAGAACAATCTTTTCTTCGCTCATATTCACTCTTTTACTATATATTATGGGGTGATCACTTCTAAGGAACATTTTGCCACTTTTAAAAGAATGAGGTCAATTCCCTAAGTTGATGTGTGATCTAAAACACGTATACAGATATAGATATGCATGCATACACACAGGCTTGTACAGAAATGATTCACTCCCATTACAGGAACCAGTATACAAGAAAAATAGTGGTGAACAAGGAGATAATTCTTACTCCTTAAATCCATGTTATAGTTAAGTTTTTATTTAAAACTTTAGAAATATTAAATATAATCTTACATATAAATTATTATTTAAATTAAATAAAATATATTTAAATTAAAATTATTTAAATTAAACATGAAAAGACCTTATTTCTTATGAATTTCCAAAAATATGTGTAAATGCTGAGTTATTTAATAAGAATTGAAATTATATCAGCAGAACATTGACTCACAGGGTTTGAATATGCATGAATCGTACGCAATTACTTTGAGAAATAAGAAAGGAAGATTTATAGTATAGAAACATTTTCTACTTTGAAACAAAGAACATGTGCTAAGAACAAAGTGACTGAACCAGAGCTCAGGCAAGCCAAGAGAGGCAGCTTGCTGGCATGTGCAGGAACACACTGGACCACTGAGCACAGTGGCTCAGCAAGGTCCAGTGCTCTGTGAAAGGAAAAATCAAATACTAAGAGAAGGTGTCAGAAAGGCGTCACCAAGTCTGCAATGAGAAATCCCACTTAAAACATCCCAAGAATAATGTTTTTCCAGAAAGAAAAATCTGCAGAAGAGAGATGGTCTCGCTCTTGGTCTTTTGGGAAAGTTCATTGCAGAAGCGAAGTGAAAGCCGATTTTTGCTAGGAGAAGGCAGAGCCAGATGATGTGACTAAAGGACTTAAACACATCTCTACAAAGAGAAGATGAGGCTCCAGCATGGAAAATGGCAGCAGCCACAGAGGGGGGACAGACACATTCCCTAAGTGTGGTGGACACTACATCCATTGACACAGGATGTCAGTCCTGGGGGAGGTAATGCATCTCTGTCTGGTAATGTGACCTCATGGAGCAGCTAAGTGCTTTCTTATTATCTCTTGCTTGTCAGTGTTGGATTCCCTTGTTGGTCCTACCTTTGCAGTTTGAATATCATTTTTATCCTGATTGAGAAAACAGAAGCAAAATAGTAGCTCAGTCCTTCCAATGTCATCTGCTAATGTTACACCGTCTGGCCCAGCAAGAAGACCATCTCCTGCAACGTCTCTCTTTGAAATTTTATTTAAATTGTCCTTAGTGCTTTGGAAATGACTTGTCTCATCCTGTGGTTTCGCCATCATGATGCTCCTGTTACAGGTTCCTACTACTCTTTCACTTTGTCCTTGGCGTGTTGTCTCTCCTCTTCCACATTCCAGAGGATCTGTCTATGTGCCACCAGATCCTTCACTGGTAAAATACATATCCCTCTATTGAAAACTGCAAAGAGTCAGTACAAATTATGGATATAAGGCAAGTCATATCTTCTATATTCAAATTATTATTCCCTTTTCAGTTTAACATTTTTCCATGTATGGCTTTGTACTTTATTTTCATATTTTATTGATTTAGTTTTTTCTTTTTTTTTTAATTTTAGTTCTCTGAGTTTTATGTAGTTATCTCCTTTCTAATGACTCTTGTGCTTTCATTGTCAAGTTTTTGTGTCCATTTTCAGATAGCTATATCTTTCTGGACTGTGCACTTTTTTTCCTCATTGGTTATTTCTTCTTCCTCATATTACACGTTTCTATCATCCTATATGAACAGCTGATAGTCCAACGCCATTCACGGAAGCAGCATTCTCTCCAACAGCATTAAAATCTATTCCTTGTTTTAGATCACTAAGGAAAATGTGCATGTTTGTGTGTGTTTCCTTTTACTAAAAAAAATGGAAAGCAATTAAAATTAACATGTATAATGACTGTCCTGAGGGTTGTCACTAATGAGAAGGTATTTTGGATTATTGGGAATAACACAACTAACACTTAGAATTAAAAGTGAAAGAAAAGAGAGTATATGCCTTTCTACTGTGCAACTTGTGTGTTTATTCTGAGGCTTCCTAAGACCTATAACTTTTCTTACATATAATAAGATAATGAATATTCTCTGGCAAAAAACCAAACTGTTATATTATGTAAAATGAAATATAAGAATTGAACAAATATAAATAATTGGATTTGTTTGTTTGTTTGTTTTTAAAGTAATCTTAATAAAAAGTGGGTTTTTTTTTTACTTCCTAACTTTTCCCCATAATTTCTTGGAGAAGTTGGAGAAACTAATAAGTCCAAATTATTCATAAAATTTTCTTCTGTGTAAAGTTATGAAACCAAGGTTTCTAGATTTTCCACATGATTGTACCTTCAACTCGGATTATTTTGATGTTAACAATGTTCATTTAATTTGACTTAATGTTTAACAGATTATACTATTTCCACTTACTGCTATGTAATTATAAGTGGCCTCTATAATGAACTGATTTTGCAGTTTGTCTTTATTCACAAATCCAGACATCAACATAAATTTGTTATGAATAGGCACTCTGGGAAAAAAAACAAGTATATTAAAGGGGTTGTTTTCTAAGAATGCATTCTTGAATTTGAGATTTTATGTTGTATTTGATACAAACTATGTTGATGATACTAGAAATTTTTACAATATCATGCTTTCCATAAATAAAATACAGAATTAACTATGTTCTGATGGACTATTTCTGCTTTCTCATTGTTCTTCTTTAGCACGCATTATCTCTATATTATATTATCTAAAATTAAAGAGATTTATGAGTAATGTCATTGAGAGGTGAGCAGTCCAGGAGGAATGGCTGAAGAACACACTATCATGCCATGAGTTTCCACCACAAGTGACTGATGCAGCATTTCTGGCGATGAACACACACCTCCTGAGGTTAATCAGACTCAAGACTTCTAATTCAGGCTTTACAGAAAAGAATAGGATGGTGCTCTCTCAGAACTTCACATTTGCACTGCCTACAGGGATGATGCATATCGTTTTCAATCAGCCCATATCCCTTTGTGTTTAAAATAAAAGTACACTCCAAATGTTACCCAGCCTGCTAGAAAAGGAATGACAAAATGCTTCCAGGAGCTGAAGGAAAGAATGGGCAGAGTCTGATTTTTGATAAGCTTCAGGGCATGGATGTAAGTGAAGGTAAGAGGTGCATCGTGTTATGTGCACCCTAAAGCTTTTATGCCTGTTCTACAGGAAAAATAATAACGACCGTGATGTCTTCATATTCTTCATTTTTTTGACTTGTCTATTTTGAGCAGTCTACAAAAAGATTGTCTTATAGCTCAGCCACTTAGTATCTTCTTTACTCTTTTGTTTTATTTAACTTAACTGCTCTTCTTTTTACCTAAAGGAAACAGAGTAGGCTGGAGAGATCCATGTTGATGTTTTCCCTTCTTAATACACATAATCTGACTTCCTACACTGACCCGCTAAGTTGTCAATTATAAGAGACTCTAAACTGACTTCATTTTTTGGGAAATAGAACACATTCTACTAGGCATTAGGCTGTAGAAAAATTAACAATATATATATATATATTATCTTGTAGATTCCTTTGACTTTTAAAATGGTCAGCCATGCTCCTGTCCCATTAATGCTCATTACAGAATTAAACGGAGCTCCGTGTTTGTAACTGATTGACAAGATCAATAATTTTAAGTTCAAATAGGAACAGCAGTCTTTCCCTCCTTTAATCAGGGCTTCTTTGTTTTATACATATGCCTACAGCTAGATCCTGTTTTCTGTCTGTAGACAGTGATTCCTGCTGTGCATTGTTGAGAAAATGAGAAGAGAAAATGGAGAATCAATTTGAAGAAAAAAGCTTTAGTTGACAAAGCTTTATAGTAGATCAATGGAATCTTGCTAGTTAAGATATCTTCAGTAGCTGAAATAAAATTTTACAATCACTAAATACTTCCACATTTTACATTTTTCATTTCAGTAGAAGGAGAAAAAAAAACCTTCATAGGTTAGCAAGATTTCTTTTATGTTTGAGTACTTTTTGTCATATTACATATAGCCATATAAAATACTAATTCATTTATAATAGAAATCTAAACATATCCCGCAGGCTTATTTGACACTGATTTCCCTAAAATTAGCTTTGTCCATGACTTGAAAAAAACTTTAAATATAACCTCAAGGTAAGCATAATTTTTCAACTCTTTAGTGTACAATGATTAAGAAATGTATTTAAACTTGTTAGTTTATCACCTGTTTGTTTGCAGAGGTTCTTCCCAAACATGGGATATGTACAAAAAATTGCAATTGCTTATTAGGCAGTTCCGTAGATCCGATATTTATTGAATTATGTTTCACTAATTTCCACCCAAGAAGTTTTTAGCTGTTTAAAACTTTTAACAGCATTGACTATTTTAATTTACTCATGTTTATTAAAACATAAACAAGCATAATGAACATCCTTCACATAAAAACTTCTAGATATGTTGCTTACCCATGAGCCAGGAAAGTAAATTATTTAGAAACTAATTTAAAACCTATATCTAGTTTACAGAATAAATATTCTCAGTCTACTTTCCCCTAAAAGTCCTATAGGTTGAGATCTTTGTTGTGGCAATAGGATTATTGCTGGCACGTCAACATGATTTTTATATTAAATGATAGCTAATGTGCTTGGAGGACACTGGCTTCAGTACACATCTATTAACATTCTAGCACAATGCAGGTGTGAAATACTCTGATTTTTAATCCCAGAGATACTTCAAATTGAGCAGCTTGCACACATTCAAGTATGTATGAGTTCCAACCTGAAGTACCTGCTATACACGAATTTTCACTTAGTAATTCATTATTAAAATGCGGTTTCTGAGCCTGAACAAGCACAAAGTGTATGCGTATTCTCCAAACCTTCCTATATCCATTTCCTTTAAAACAGCAAAGGCCCTACACTACACTGACCGCACAGAATACATAATAACATAGGAAATTGACAACCATTGTGATATGTTCCTTTTCTTTAGAATATACTACTTTTAATTTCTCCTTACTGAAAGCATGCCGCTGTGTGGTAGAATGTGACTGGTCACCAGGAAGAACGTAAGCAGCATGTTTCTCAGACACAATTGATCTTTGCGACTATTTTTTCCCTGAACCATGAAGAATGTGTCAGAATGAGTCAGAGTTTTTCTGGTGACTAAGACACATATCTGTTTAAAAATTCATCAGCAAATATTATTTAATACTTTAAAAAAATCTAGAAAGCACAATTGTCTTGAAGAGGTGAGTGAGAAAATCAGAATGTTCCCTCCAACTAGGGAGGAGAGGGAACAGCAATATAGAAGCAGGAAGGAGGGAAAATACTAATAGTAAAGATATCTGAGAAGTCATGAGTAATCATATTACTGTCAACTGACCTAAAATTACATATAAATTGGTGTATGCATTTACATATGTGGTTTTAGTGAAATCAGGGCTGACAATGTTCCCAGAAATGATCATAAAAAAAAAAAATCCCAACAGTAGAAACTACGAGACTTCCCTTTTAGAGTGTTTTGGAGTTGTTCAAGAGAAACTCAGCAAGGGTGAGATATTGTCTCTTACTAGATACATAAGCATGAGGCTAAAGAAGTTATAGATTAGTGGGAAAATCTATAATCATCACTTTACTAACTAGCATAATACCTAACTGTATTTTAAATATTTATTTTTATCCCCACAGGTAAATAGAGTTTTTATTCTTCATCAAAAAAAGCTCTCTTTGCAACAGACAAAGACAATTTCAGAATGCTACAAATGATCAAAATTCAAAGAACAGGAGAGATTGTGTGTTCTCAAATAATTGATAAAACCATAACACTATTCTTGCATGTAATATTCAGAGAACATCATGGAAGTGGCATGGGAAAAGATCATAAAAGCAAGAGGAACAAGAAGCAAGCTGTGAGACTTCATTTCTTAGAAATATCAGAGAAGCTATACCCACGAGTTTACATTAACATGGCTTCCCAAACAAGACCTGAACAGCAAGGATATCAGTAGATATGTTAACATGAAAAGTTCATAGGTCAGAAGTTGCAACTGTACACTAAGAGTTATAAGCAGTAAAGCAATACAGAGAATGGGAAGAATAGTTTATCCCAGGAAGAACTCCCCAACACAATTTGATATCTAATTGTAAGTTGTAATAACTTAAAAATATGTACAAAAAACACTATAGAAACTGAGCTGCTTGTATTTATATATTTATTAATATTACATATTTATATATAATATATACATATTAGATATACAATATACATTATATATATAGTATATATATAGCATATATATATTTGAATAATATACTTAGGAATATATAATATATATTATTTTAAAAATACAATGTCTAATTCTGAAGGCTACATTTTTTTTAATGTCATGGTATAAACAAAGACACAACAAAACATATGACAGCATGATTAGCAAGTTTCTCATCATTAAAATTCACAATTTAAAAAATATACATAAGTGTATTGGAGTTAATATTTTGAAAATAAATCAGAACTAATACATATCATTTGGTGTGACTTCAGAGATATCATGATCTTTCGGTTGTCCTTAGTCCTGTTTTGTACTCTTATGTTAACATTTCTGACCGAAGAGTTGTGTGACCTTTGTGTCATTTAAACATCTCTACTGTCATCATACATTGAAAAATTTGTTGACTCAGTGTTAAAATTGTTGAACTAAAATAAATATATTAGTCTTCATATGTGTCTAATTTAAAAATGTTGTTTATCTTTATTTAATAATAACAGAGTAAAGCCCTAACAGAGATGAAGTTTGCCTCCAAAATAGTATTTCAAAGTTTTCATACTTTGTTGTATTTCTCATATTTAAAAGATATATGAAAGGAAGTTAATTTCTTCTATTCATCAGTTATTACTTTTTATATTTTATTGCTTAAAGTAAAAACTAAGTGCTATAAATTTTAAGGATGCATCAAGAATGCAGAGGTAATAAATCAAAGGATTACAAATGAAGTTTAACACAATTGTCTCTTGGACCTGTTTCATGATTCCAGGATGCCGCCTATAAAAGACAGACTTTATATTTCATGTTGAATATTTCAAAAGAGAAATTCTCAACCAAATATGTCTTCCAAGACAAATGATTTTTAAGTAAATAATTGACAATATATTAAAACAGAAACTTTTCAGCAACGGTCCTCATTCTTTCAGGTTCAGTGTGAATTTACTTACAGATGATAAAATTCCCAGTCTGCAGTGTCATGGTCACACAGTCACATGGTAGTTGTAATGTAATGCTATTGTGCACTAACAAAATTGTGATATGAAAAATGAAATATGCTACTGCCTACAGAAGAACACATTTTAAGACAAGAAAAGAGAAAAACTTGTTCTTTTAGGGAACACCAACCCAACTCTTAGTTGCAATCACCACATTATCAGGACACAGACTGCTCAGGGCACACAGCAGAGCCAATGGGTACCTTCTGCTTCCTTCTCCTCAACACACTCTCATCAGGTGACAAGAAGTAAAAGCTTTAGAAAAATGTTTCTAGGAGAAAAATGTACTAAGTTATATAGCCATTATTAAACATTGCTAATCAATATATTAAAACATAATATATGGTAAAACCATTTACTCTGAATATTGGAAATATGAACAATCATTGCTTAAATTTGCACACCTTCTTTGGAGTATATTATACCACTGCAAAAACACTACGGTGTGTACCCAGTGAAGATGTGAAGGCTACCCCTTCACTGATCATTTTGAATAAGTTTTATCCTTTGCTTGATTCTAGACTTCAGAACTCTAGGAACTAAAGATCTACCTTGTGAATTTTGGGTCTTGAACCTTCACTCTTCTGAGAATTAAGGAATCTGGCCTTAGATGGAGAAACATTCCCTTGGATTTCTATGTTCTCAGTCTTTTAGATCCAAAGGAAACCAAGCTGTCATAATCTAAGGTTCTCTTGCTTCTATGATCTGTTTAGAACATCTCAGTATCATTAACTCATCTGGTTCCCCTTATAAATAAAGTGGATAAATAAATAAAGGGGAGCCTGATCTGGTTCCCCTTAGATATCCTCATTCATCAGTCTCATTATATAACCTATTCATTCTGTCTCTATGGAAAGTCTCATCTAATACAGAAAGGTAAGGAAACAACAACAGCAACAACAGCAACAAACCTAGATGCTAAATCAATGTAAAGAAGAGAGGGGGTGGAGACTAACCAATGGCACATTAAAAATAAAACAGTTTATTATTGTTAAGAATCGTGTGATGGTGAGGATACTATGTGCTTTCAAATATCATGGGTCATGTGCTAAAGACTTGCATGATAGACTATGAGTTTTGGGGAAGTTAACAAATCCTGAGGCCTCTGATCCGCTCAACAATTAAATGGTGTAATCCCTTGATTGATTCATAATATGACAGAATTATCAGGAGGCAGTGGGAAGAAATGTGGCATAAGTGGAGGATGTGTGTCCTTCCTACTCCAGGAAGGCATGGCTCATCTCTAGCATTTATTCATTCTCTCTTTCTTGTCCTTGCCTACCCTGAGGGGAGATGCTCTACTGAAGGATTTCTTCGGCACAAAGCTTAACACAGCCCCACAAACTTAGGAAAAATCTCTGTACATGTGATGTCAAACTGAAGCTTCCCTTCAACTTTCTCATGTAATTTCTCATACTGACAAAAATCTTGCATATACAAATAGTTACAATTGTTTCAAGGACAGCTTAAAATATTCATCTGTGTTTCTTTTTTTTAGTTTTAGGTTCTACTTTCTTCAGAGCTCAAATGCTCACACCTCTGATGTGTGCTAAACTTGTAATGGTTCTTCTCTTTTCCCTGTCTCCATTCTCAAATACCCCACCTTTTAAGGTAGTTCTCTTGTTCAAATAGAGCCACAGCAGAGTCATCTTCTAACAAAATTCAATTCAATTTAATACTACTGGCCTTTAATTTTTATGTAAATTGATACCCAAATAAAATTTCTGACCTCGTGTGATAGTTGTTATTGATTGCAACTTGATAGGATATGGAGTCATGTGCAAGAAAATACCTCTGGGTATGTTTCTGGAAAAAGTATCTAGGTGAGATAAGTAAAGTGTTAAATCCTACCCCGAGTTTGGACTGTACCTTTCTACAGGCCACACCTCATTACTAAATACAATGGGAAGAGAGCCAAGCATTAACGGTCCTCTCTCTGCTTCCTAACTGCTGATGTGACATGAGCTGTTGTCGTGGGAGCCTGTTACCATGACCACTTCACCATAATGGGCTGTACCTACGAACCTTGAACAAACATGAACTTCTCTATCCTTTTTCTTTTGTAAAAGCAACAATTCTCTAATTGGGCTTAAGACCAGATCAACAGGAAGGAAACCACCACTAATACTGGAAACCTAGTCAACTCCACAGGGGTTGTAAGATCCTGGATCTTGGAAGAGAACTGACAGCCATCACTTTTCCTAAACCAGCACAACACTAACTACATTCTAAATATTTGTCCTTATTGGAATATCTACGGGAATTCCAAAATGTCATCAAGAAACCGTCTCTTTGCAACAGATGGATACTTACGTAGAATCTATTCTTTTGGAAGCTGATTTTGTCATGTGTTCTGTTGTCTCAATGAGAACAGAATCTAATGTTCTTAGTCCAACCCTAGGTTCTGTGCTTTGAGATACAGTCCAACTGAATGCTCAATTTCAACCCATTCTCACAATCGCTATGGTCACACCTTAGCATGGAAGAACCTTCACAAGGCCAAAGGTGACCCATTTGTGCTATGCTTGGTTTAATACCACTTCTCTTTTCATGGTCACACTCCTAGAGCATCCACATATCCTTCACAAACATGGCACTGTACTTCATCACCACCTTATGACACATATTTTAATGTGTACTATTAGAATAGTGTTCATAGATATGGTTCCCAATGGAATTTTATGTATTCTCAGAAAAATATCCTGTTTATTCTTATATAAAAATATCTATTTGCCTGATATTCAATATCATCTGCAGAATGTCTGGAATATATTTTTACAGCATAGTGACTTTTAAATAAATATTGTGAGGAATTTTATAAAGGAAAAACTGAGAAAAACAATTGTCAGGAAATTCTTCAGTGGACTCACCTAGGAGCCAATTTCCGTGCAATTAAAAGAAAGCAAAACAACAAATATGATTCTAACTCACTTACTTTGGAAACCAAGTCCCTCCTGCATTCCCTGTATGACAAGTCACAGGCAAACAAGACTAATCTATGGTGACAAACATCCCCCAAACTCTGTCGCTCAATGCATAATAGTTCATTTCTTGTTTATAACAAGTCCTCAGTATGTTGAATGCTTCTTCGGGGGCCACTGTTACTCAGTAATTCTTCCTGCTTACAGGCTTGGCACCCAAGGAGACGGAATGCATGAGAAAGACACACAGAGCCTTTCCAGACCATTCTCTGCACTTTAATGCACTATAACTTATTGCTCAAATAAATAAGAGGTTATACTCAAAGAGTAACAAATTGGCTTATACTCTTCCATGGCCAAGGATGATGAGAACTACATATGCTAATCACTGTCTCAAGGAAGACATCAGTTCCCAACAGGCTGACTTTACCACAGCAATATATAGTTTTAACTTTTAGACACCTCTCAGAAAAAAAAAACAAACTTTCTTTTTGTCTTCCTGAATATCAATTTGGTGAAGACAGAGTATAAGCTTGGCAAGAAAAATCATCTCATAACCAGTTATTCCAAATATGATGGCACCATAAGAAGACACATTAAGACATCTTAGCATTTTTGTGATCCTACAAAGTTCTGTAGATTAGGAATTAAAATGGTCACACAGTGGAAATGGTCCTTCACTGTCTGAGGATATTAGTGTCACAGTTTGGAAGATTCAAGTGGTGAGGAGAAGGGCTGGTTCAGTGAAGTGTGTGTGTGGGGTTTAGACTGCCAACCAATAAAACAGCATTGCCAAAGTTGTTCTTTACATGGTCTGGGATGATTTGAAATCTTTGTTTAGCTGGCAACATCAGTCACAGAGTCTTCATGTGATGACTTGGGTACAGGTATCAAAAGCCAACATCTGTAGAGCAACAATGTTAGAAGACCAGTGTAGTAGTACCTTCAAGGTTATTTGATCAAAATGTAAAAATTGTGGCATAAATTATTCCTCATTATACTATAACTGGGTCAAGGTACAATCAACTCGAAGTCAGAGAGAGAGAGAGAGAGAGAGAGAGAGAGAGAGAGAGAGAGAGAGA
>JANHMN010000001.1:8648045-8731205 GCA_030674055.1 Rhabdomys pumilio
AGAGAGAGAGAGAGAGAGAGAGAGAGAGAGAGAGAGAGAGAGAGAGAGAACAATTAGGCTGTATGTTTTTATGGGGGAGTAACAAGATCACATTACAGAGGAAAAGTGAGATGAACATTACAATTAAAGTCATTTTCTCTGGATTTTGTCTCAATTAATTACAACGAGATAGTGATATTATTAATCTCTTAAAGTTGTAGTTACTTAGCACTTCTCAAAACTGCAATTTTGTTCATTTTTAAGTGTTCTATATCTGGATTCACCAATATAGTTGAACTGGAACTGAGCTGCTTCCATCAAGACTCACAGAGACACTTGTTCTAGATTTTGTTATGTCCAGTTAGATATGACTGTGACCCACAGATAAGGCTGTGTAAGTGGAATAGGTTCACAAAACAGTGTTTGTGCACATCTCCAGGAATTTCCACTTAGTCCGTTTTAGTAGCTCAGCTCCTTGGGTTTACTTCGAAATCTTTGACTTATCCCCTTTCCAGACTCTCCAGGAAAAAAAATAAATCACTAAAAACTTTGTTTTGGGGCCTCCTCTTTTCCCATTTTAAATATTAACCTCCATGGAATTTAATACCAAGTGTATTTCTTATAATAAAATGAATGTTCCATTGAGACTCATCCCATGAGCAACCAGTGGCACTATTAATGATACTATGCTCTGCTTATAGACAGGAACCTAGTATAACTGTCTCCTGAGAAGCTTAATCCAGTGGCAGATGCAGAAACCCACAGTCAAATACCATTCGGATCTCAGGGAATCTTGTTGAAGTGTTGAGGATAGAAATGAGCAAATAGGAGGGACCGAGAATACCACAAGAAGACCACAAAGTCAATGACCCTGGGACCTTGGCGGCTCACTGAGCATGTGCCACTAACTAGGGAACACACAGTAGGTGGACCTAGATACCCCATACATTGGTAGCAAGTGTGCAGCTTGGTTTTCATGTGGGTCCCCTAACAAGTGAAGGAGGAGTTGTCTGGGTCTTTGTTCCCTGCAGTTAGAACCCTTTCCCACTACCTGATCTGCCTGATTGGGGCTGGGTGGGAGAGGATTTGCCTACTTCTGCTGCGTCTAGATATGCCAAGGAGGCTGGTACCCAAGATGGACTCCCCTTGAGAAGGAGAGGAGCCAATGTGAGAGGGATTTGTAAGTGTGGGACTGGGAAGATAGGAGGGAGATGGGCTGTGATTGGGGTGTAAATTGAATTATAAATAAATAAAAACAAGTTCCCTTAAAGCTGGAGGCTGTTTTCATTTTAAACTTCATTCAGAGCTTCATGTCTATTAGACTGAAAGTATTGTTTGGATTAATAAATAAATGTGTCAAATTAGTTATGACTTGTTCAAAAAGAGCCAGGATAGTAAAATATTCAGACAAGGATTATCAAGGAATTCTAAGACTTAAGGAACCAAAGATAAGTAGCAACAGCAACGTATTACTAATTCTACTGGTTGCTTCTTCTCAACCTGACACAAATGTAGACATATCAAAAAGAGGGAACTTTCAATCAGAAAGTACTTCCTTAAAGTTGCATGTAAACAAATTTTTAAGGCATTTTCTTGATAAGAGATTATGTTGAAGGTCCCATCCCACTGTGGGAGGTGCTATCCTGGAGCTGGTGGTTGTGGGTATTTAGGAATGCAAACTGAACAAGGAACAAGCCAGTAATCTTCGCAATCTGCTTCAGATCTTGTCTCCAAGTTCCTGTTTTCAGTTCCTATCCTGATTTTCTGCAATGACAGAGTGTGACCAGAAAGTTTCAAGATGAAATAAGCCATTCCCTTCTCAAATTTCTTTTTGTTATAGTGTTTTCTCACAGACATAAAAACCCTAATAAGTCATCGATGGATGCCACTCAAATGTTCATTTATTACAAAAAAAGGAAGAAATTGGAGTGAAAATATAAACAAATAAAAACCCATTTGCTAGCAGTATACTGTGCTCCTGAAATATTTCCCTTGAAATAATCCACATAGAGGAACATACCACTCCTTCCTTTGTGACCTCGACTGTCTGTGCTTAGGTAATATAATATTAGAAAACATCAGACAAACCCATAACAGTAGGTGCTTTGGAGGTATCCAGGCCTACAAGTTTGAGGAAAGACCAAGCAACTCCTGTTAGCTGAAGGATGACAAACAGATGGTAAATAAACAAAATGGTTGAATGTTGTGTCTATTTCTGGTGAAGCTCATGACTGGAATAATTGTGAAGTTTGAATTAAGTCTGAAGATGTATTGGTAATCGAACATCATAGTTGCTCTTTCATTCTTACATTTGAATTACTGTTCTGTAGGACAGAATACATTTCATGAAAAAAAAAAGACTAATGTATTTTGGAGTAGTCTGGTATAAAAGCAAATAAGGTATTTTTAATACATGGTAATATCACTGAAAGAGTAAGTAAGAGTTCTTGTTATATTTTTATGCATGTATGTACACTCATGTGTAAGCTTTTGTGTGTGTGAATAGGTGTGTTATGCTACACTTGTGGAGGTCAAAGTTCAGTGTTTAGTGTTGTTTCCTGTTCTCTGATTTTTATGAATGAGGTCTCTTTTTAAATATCTACTGTGTGTTCCCAGCTACCTGGCCCACGATGTTCCAGGGTGTTTTAGTCCTTCTTTTCACATCCACTCTGCAGTCTGGTTTTTATATGAATTCAGGAAATCCACCCAAAGTCCTAAAGCTTGCATTACAGTCGCTTTACCCTCTGAGCACTCTTGTCGCCTACATGTTCTTTTAAAAGTGATGAAAACAGCAAACCTATTTGGAGAGCATTTAAAATAAGAGAGTTGAACTAAAACTCAGGGTGTTAATGAGCCATATAAATGACTTTCCCTTAGTCAAGTTTCCTGATATGTCCTAGAATCTGAAGACAGAATAAGATTTTGTCATGCAACAGTCACAAGTGTGAAATGAAACTCAAAGTCATGAAGCATCGTTCAGCTTTCTTCGCTGCATAGGAAAGTCTGAGCAAACAGTGATGGACACACTACTCCCTTATCTGGTGCCTGCAGGATTGGTGAGGTGTAACCTCAGTCTTCCCACCTCCAGAGTCCCTCAGTCACTGATAAGAGAGCTGTGCTTTGATGATGTATAAGGTGAAATTTCTAATTCGTCAAAAGTGAGGTTGGTTACTATTACCTTGGAATAAATCCTGGTTTTCTTCTTAGAGCTAGACTGATTAGAGTTTGTTGTTACTCAGATATCAGTTTTCTTTCACCCTTTTCGTGTGTGTGTGTATGTATATGTATGTTCATGCTACAGAGTATTATGTAGGTCACGGGATGACTTGTAACAGTGTGTCCTCTCCTTCCACAGTACGATTTCCAGGGATCAAAAAAGTCCTCAGGCTTGGCAGAAAGTGCCCTTACCCACTGAGCAGTCTCACCAGTACTAATTAGATTTTGTAACATAGATAATTTGTGTATTCATGGTATTCATTTTATTCAAGAAGGAAGATTAAAAAAAAAAAAAAAAGAGGAGCTGGCCATGGCAGTCTATGCTTCATTCCCAGCTCCTGGGAGGCAGAAGCAGGCGGTTCCTCTCGAGCTGAGTTCAAGGTCATCCAGACCTATGCAGTGAGATACTGTCTCCTGTTTTAAACTTTAAAAAACAGAAAAGAAAAAGAGAGAATCTTTCTCTGTCAGAAAGGACTAAAGCCTAATTCAAAATTGTCCTTTTGACACATTTATCTATATTAATAATTCACTTTGTTGTTCTTGTTGGGATGCAATGATAGTTTAAAAAAATCAGATGTAGTAACACAAGTTCATTCCCTTTACTCTATCAAATATATCGATGCCAGACAGTGAGACAGGCTTGGAAGATGGAAAGATGGATGAAATCGGTAGAAGTAGCCTGTTAATATTTGCTTACTTCAGCTGGCATCTCTTTGGAAGGAAGGACATGCATGGTTGCTACCCTTCCTTGAGGAAATAATGTTTATTTCGTCCTTCAAAATCAGATTATGGTAAAGGCTTTACCCAATTTTTGCTACTGGGATTCCCTTGGAATTAATTGTAATAAGTTATAAAGGATCAAGTTGCATGAGATATTTTGCTGGTATTTAAGTTTTGTGTTCGGGGAAAGCACAAGGATGCCTGCATCTCCCACCATTGCTGGGAGTTGGAAAGAGGGTTCTATTGCTAAGGAGGAGGATAAAGTGGACCTTCAGAAGAAAGTTGAAAGGATACGCAGTCCTCAGAGGATAAGTGCTAGCAATCTGCTGACTCACCATGTTCTGTCCTTAAATCTCAATGAACCTGGAACCATGTCTCAGGGTTTTGTTAAATAGTTCTTTATTATTCAAATCCAGTTATTTTCTTATACTCTTCTGCTCCTCTCCTCAAGTGTTGAGAGATAATATGTTAAGCAATCATTAAAGTGATATATTCCAAAGAGAACACGAATGAAGAATGTTAGTTTACATTTCATTTCTTCAATTTATTGCAAACCAAAATACCAAGCCTTAAAAAGTTGAAGGTGTGTTTTTCTATCACTTAAAAATCCCAGAAGATAGGAACTCCATTAAATGTAATGAAATCTCACTTCACAAAGAAAGACAACAACCCCTGCCTTATCTATCTGTAAATTCCATAGCTGGTTCTTGCCGCTTCTGTTGACTTGTGCTAATTACCTGGAGCCTTGCAGTTTCTGTTGGATGAAGCCACTGCTACTGATTTGTGTTTAGAGTTTGCTATTGAACTAGACTGCTGGTATCCTGAGAACAAAGAGTGGAATCTCCCCAAAGAACTGTTTCAAAACAGGTTCACAAACCCCTTTCTCTATTAACCTTCTTTCTCCCCAACCTCTAGACAGTGGGTTAAAAGGGAGGCTGAAGATTTAATTATCCCAAATAAAGGAAGTTTAGAGAAGCCTACAAGATGCAGAAATAGTTTACAGAAATTATATTCATTTGACAGAAAATAGTCACAAGGCTACAGCAAAGAAGGGCTATCAGTACTCTCTTGGTGGCAATGTAATGAACATTACAGAGCTTTCTTTGGAAAATAGTCAATGAACAGTAGATGGCAGAGATATTCACAGCTCTTGCCAAGGTAGTCATATTGGAACACCATGGCAAAGCCATGTGTCCTTCAATCTGGTTTTCAGAGATGATGATGTAGAGAAAGGAAGATTGGCACAATGGTCAATAATAGTTGGATAATGGTAGGTTCAAGAAAAAAATAATCAATTTAAGCCAAAATGATATAAGGTACATAGAAAAGGCAGAATTTCTCTTTTTAAAATGATTTATTTTGTTATTTTATTTTATTTATATGAGTACATTTTTGCTATCTTCAGACACACCAGAAGAGGGCATCAGATCTCATCGCAGATGGTTGTGAGCCACCACGTGGTTGCTGGGAATTGAACTCAGTACCTCTGTAAGAGCAGACAGTGCACTTAATCACTGAGTCATCTCTCCAGCCCACAGAACTTCTATTGGCAAGGTAACACGTATATACAGTAATGAAATTATAAAATGATTCTAAAACAGAAGAGTGAACTTGAAAATACTTGTATTTCCTGGTAAAACATGAGGCATAATGTTATGGCATAAGAGTACTGGTGTTTTGCCTGCAATAAAATTAGGGTATCAGGAACACAAAGAGAACTCCAAAAGGGTCAGTCAGAGTAGACTGGAAACTCATGGCCTACAGGACGAGGTCAAAGAGATAAACAGAGCGCTCATTATTTCTAGAACTCAGTAATCTTAAACTAAAGTCTCCAACTGTCCTCTGTTTGATGTATTTCTTAAAAGAAAGCCTTCCTCATTGATGGTGTTCTGTCCACTCTTCAACCTTAACTCTTGTTCTTTATCCACAAATCTAAATTGGTCTCCATCCAAAAAGTCGGTTCTTACTCAGGCCCTAAGTTACTTCCTCATTGCTAAAATAAAGCAGCTTAAAAGAGAAGGAGCTTATTCTGACTTACAATTCCAGAGAGATACACTGCATCATAGCAATGAAAAGGTAGAATCTGTCAGGAAAGACATGGTGGCATAGACAGGAGGCTGGATGGTCATGTAGCTCCCACATTCAAATGTAGACAAGGAAAAAGAAGTGAGTCTCAGCTACAAAGCCTTGGGTGTCACCATGAGTGGCTCACTTCTTCCAGAGAGGCTCTATCTCCCAATGTGTATGAAGTTGATCCCAGTAGCTGGGGAGCAACTGCTCAAATCTGAACAGATCTCACATTTAGAGTATAATACTGTAGTTAGAAAGATCTAAAGAATATAATGGGGTAAACTTTAAAATGTTAGTATTGAATATCATCAAGCACTTATTTAACAAACTCACATAACTGTCTTCCTTCTCTGGTGCTGAAAATTTTATTTAAAAAAAACTATGCTATTTAGCTACTTAAAGATAAAATGTCTTTGCTTACAGAGACTGAACGTTTCTGACACCAATTGCAATAGACCCTAATAGGCCGGCCCTTTCCCAATTCTCTGACACATTCTTTGTATGTAGCAACTTTTGGTACTATGATTAAATGTGTGATAAAGCAAACTAGAAATTTTTTGTTTATACCCATCTTTTCTTATTTCTTATTTATTTATTTATTTATTTATTTATTTATTTATTTATTTATTTTTACTAATTTTAAACCCCTTTATAAGTAGTTGTAAAAGAAGAACCTATTGGACATAAGAGTTCTCCTGTAGTAATTAACAATGTTAAGTATGATCTAAAAACATTAGTTTGTGAGTTTACACATAAATAAATAATTCCTTGAATGCTTATATTGCACTAAGCAGTCATTTCACTTCATAATTACAAATAAAAGACTTTGATAGCTCTAAAGAGACTTCAGATGTATTTTATTCAGCCATATGGGGACATAATATTTTGAAAATGAGCCAAGAATCGTAATATGTATTCATTCCTGTGGTAGAAATGTATGTTCAATCAGTTTCTGTATCTCCTGACTTCCTTCAGTTTGTGAGACAAAGGCAATGTGATTTGCAATGAGTGATTATTTCATATGTGACTTCAACTTTGGAAAAACCAGTTACTTGGTTGAAAATTCTATTCTGGGATTCAGACTTTTCTCAATTAAGAAGATAGACTAAAAGAAAAGAACAGGCTTAGCTATTAGGAAAAGCACATACTTCTCTGCCAGAAGTTCTGAGTTAAGTTCTCAGCACCCAGATCAGGCTGCACACAACCTTGTATGACTGAAGCACTAGGTGGTCATGCCTTCTTATGGTCTTAAGGAGTACTTAAATGGACGTAACATACACATACACACACATACAGAGAGAGAGAGAGAGAGAGAGAGAGAGAGAGAGAGAGAGAGAGAGAGAAGGAGAGAGAGAAACACACATTCACATAAGCAAAAATAAAAGAAATACGGATTTTTAAAAAGCATAAAGAACTTTGATATCACAGATTGAATTTTATTCTTAAAATAATTTTCTCTAAAACATGAAATTTTATCTGGCCCTTAGCTGGAGGATTTTATGTGATTCTTTTGAGTTATGTCTTATTCTCTTCTTAAGCCACTATCTGAGCTAGTATTTTTAATAATTTTTATAGATGTGTTTTAACATTTGTCTCTATCTACTGCCTTCTGCTTTTTGATGCAGACAATCCTTTTCTGGCCAGCTTCTACCCTTCCTTGTTGTATTTATTCTTCCATAATTTGGAAAATTATTGGTCTTTTTTCTTCTCTTTAGAACATATCATCTTTGAATTTCAGAATCTCAAAAGAAGCTAGTTAGTAGAATGTGGGCAGAGTTAGCAAGGATTGGAAAACAGAGGACTAAGGAAGAATTTAGAATTAAGGAGAGGGAACCATAAATCAATAACTCCAGCAGATTATTATTCACTCACTACATTTTTACACTCTTACTTCACAGTATAATAATCACACAGTAGCTTGTCTCTTCCTCTAAGAATGAGAGACACTTAAGGGTAGAAACAGAGATCACTGATTTATGTCTTTATTTCCATTTTCTGGCAGTTTTCTGAGCAGCCATCCAATAAATGCTTCCCGAATAAATAAAAATGAATGAATTAAAAATAGAAAATAGAATATGTACACATTTTTTATTCAACTTAATATGAAAGCATGCAGCCCAGCAAAACATATCCAGATTGCAAACATCCAGGCAGATAGAGATGTTTGGAAGAGAATTATAGATAGTTTTGTCATCTAACAGAATGAAAACCATAAAGAAATATTGATGATAAATACCATCTTTCTACTAACATAGTTTTGAACAAAATCAAGATATTTGAGCCACTTTACTATACATTTTCCTGTGCCATTTACAAGTATGAATTATATTATTAAATACATTCCCTTTTTGGATGCCAATAGCTTGCAGATCAGACTCGAAAAGTTGTAAATCTGCCTGGGTTGTTTTCTGATATCTGCTAGAGGATGTTCACATTAAGATAAATGGATTGTCATGTTTCAAGAACTGTTTAGTTTCACTTTTAGGGGGCCATCTGTCCTCTGATGAATGGCTTTGTGTATAAGATTGGGCAAGCTGATTTAGCTCTTTTTAAAATAAATGCCATAGCTAATTAGTTTTTTAAGAGTATGATTCTTAACCCCTCTGACTTCCAGTCTTTTATAAAGATAACTATATAAAAACGGTTTATGCTCACTTAAAGGTTTCTTTCAGGGTGCAAATGCATTCATCATGAATTACAGGAAAAAAGTGAAAGGTTAGATTTCATGTATTCTGGGTTGAAACACACTCTTCTCTTCTGAGAAACTAACTCTTTAATGGAGTGCATAGTTTGAAGCAGGCATGCTGGATACTCAGGGGGAAAAGGTCCAATTCCTTTCCTTGAATCAATTGACTCATCATGGATTAGAAAAATGTCATAGTCCAATCACTTGCTTATTTTTTGAACTGCCACTCAGTATCATGTAGAAGAAAACTTCTAAAAAATAAAAATAAAGTATCATGTATGGTTGCATGTGATGATTCTTATGTTTGGTTGAAGAATATTTTTTAATTTGAGACTGTGAACATATTTTCAAATAATTCAGATACACCCAATACTATACAATCACTGGCACTATTCATTAAACATATACAATTGTGTTTTACAGGTAGAAATCATCAAGAGACTTACAGTAACACACATATAAAATATTCCATTTTAAATTACCAGAATTATATTCATAAAATACTTTTTTCTTCAATTTGACAAGCTACTTTAGTTCCTTCTTGTATAAAGCATCATTTTCAGCTCCTTCTTTGACGTTACAATTAGTGCTACATTCTGTTAATATATTCCCTATACCATAGCCAATTAGAGTAATTGTCATTGATTAGTACATAAAATTCTAACCAATGTAACAGGCCAGTGTAAAGTTGGAATATTAATATTCATAAGTTTTTGAGGAATGTTCTGCATTTCATTTTACAGTACATTCTTGGATTTTAGGGAATGATGATTGAATTACAGAAGAGTCTATAAGCTTAGTCTATGAACACTTATTTTTAATTCTAGAAGACCTACAAAGAAGTTCAGTCTATACAGTTCATTTTTCATGTTTACATGCACAGAATCCACTCCCTAATTAAGCTAGTAGGACATACCAATTCCTTAGCACATTTCTCTGACAACAATCTCAAAACATCAACTAAAGTAGTAAAACATGCACGCTTTTTGAGAGTAATGCTTATCTTTGTGAAAAGATTTCTAGTAGTGTTTGGCATCTAAGTATTACTAAGTGTTGAAACAGAAGAAATAACAATTAATTGCTTCATTTCTATCTACATGACCCTGGCTTTCTTTTATTCTATGTATTAACAATGAGCCCTCTGCTGCCAATGGGAAACTGTGGTTTTGAATTTATGATAAACATATTCTGCAACATGAAACCCAACCCGAGTGCTGCAATAGAAAGATTGGAAAGAGATTTTAAGATACAGGAATTTTCATGTTGCATATTTTTCAGACTTCCATGAATGTTGATGTCTTCTTATCATATTTAATTGCTTAGGCTTTTCTGTATTAGGCCACAGAAAATTTATTGACAGGATGATTTGCAGCATCAAACGGAGTAAGTATTGAAGAAGTAGACTTTGTGAAAGAAAAGCCTGAAACCACTCTAGGTGTTAGAAACAGAAACCCCTCTGTCCTGCTCATTCTGACATGGAGCCCCCATTTGCACACATGATCCTTCCTCCTATGCCTCTGCAGGAAGATTGAACTCTTCATTCTCAGTCTAAAAATAATGCCCTTGCTTCTCCATTACTCACTCAGATGATATGCTCTCTAGAGTAGTTCCTGACTTCTCCATACAGCCCTCTTTGTTTTCCATTCCTGCCTTGAGTACACACATCTTACAAAAAGAAGCAACATTTGTTTCTCCATCTCTCCCTAGCTACCACTTTCTTATTTTTTTCCTATCAAGATAACCTAAATATTCCATTAACGGAAATTGACTTCAGTTCTGTGTATTATATTTTCTCCCAATTGTTGCCCAATGTTTCAGGGCACAACACCACACACATTACCTTTTTCAGAAAGCCCCGTGGATCTTTACTTTGACTTGGCTTGCATGGCATATGAGGAGAAGTTGGTATAAATACCAAGGCCAGCTTCCTGGAACATATTTTGCCCACAGAAGACACTTGTTTTCATCTTAATTTTCTGACTCCTTCTCAAGCTTTGATGATGCCTTGTCCTGAAGATGCATCCCACTGGACCACAGATTAGGTACAGGGTACACTCATGTACCAATTTCCAAGCACAAACCAAATGTAAAGAGATCCTTTGTTAAGTAAGACAAAGAAACAAGGTTGTTAAATTTAAGTTGGGCAGAGATAGAAGCAAATAGCTTTCTAAAGACTAATTTTAAGACAGAAAACTAGGAGACCTGTGTTAGAACGAGCTAGGACATGTTAATAAGTTCTGATTGAATATTTTAATTATGTTAGTCAAAATAATGAATTTTGGCTGCTGGACCTTGATGGAACCTTGTTGATTTTTTTTTTTTGTTGTTGCTGTTGTTGGTAGGGGTTTTGTTTGTTTTCAAAAGATTTACTTATTTTATATGAGTACAGTGTTACTGTCTTCAGACACACCAGAAGAGGGCATCAGATTACATTACAAATGGTTATGAGCCACCATGTGGTTGCTGGGACCTCTGGAAGAACAGTCAGTGCTCTTAACCTATGGGCCATCTCTCCCAACTGACCCTGATGTTTTTACGTCTGAACCTTAGTGATTACTCTCAGGAATGAGTCTGGTCAAATAAGGGACTAGACCTGGATGGCCAGCCTTAGAAGTGTAATCTAAGGGTATAGCAAGCAGAAAGGGGAAGATGTGATCAAAGGCAAAACCTGTAGTTACCATGATTGCCATGCTCTGGTCTGTGTTTGCCATGTTTAAGTATGCTGGAGCCCTTTATGTCCAAATTGAAGTGACTCCTAGATGTTGTTATTGTCATCTCTCCATTATAAGTATGACCTCACCTACTTATTTTCATGTTTTTTGGTCATTCATTTAAATTTCTTCATTTATGTAATATTTACCATAACAAATAAATCCAAAGCACTTTATAAAAGTACTCAAAGGGTATTTTTCCAGCCATGTCACAGTTCAGCTTTGCACTGTGCATGGAACAGGAGTGTGTTCAGTGTGTTCACTGTGTTCCATGCAGCATTTCAAACACACCTTCAGTCTGCTCTCCCCAACAGGTTACTGGGCCTGAACTCTTTCCCTCGATGCTTCAGGTTTTGACCCTTGCCAACTTAAAGAAACAATATTCCATAAAATTGTATGTGGTCCTGTAAGGGGCCATACTTAAGCCTTTTTTCATCATCCTTGCTCCTCATTATATTCCTCATTCATGGCTCTGATATTCTATATTAAGATATCATTGGTGCTAGATGTGCCTTGTTGTTATGCCCACAATAGAGAACGTCAGAGTTAGCAATACTTTACTGAAACAAGGGTCAACACAGGATTTTTTTTATCTTATTACCTAGCTCTAATTATGTAAAAAACCACAGTTTTTTTGTATCATTTTAATCAGTTTAGTAACGATCATTTTTCACACTGTAAGCAACATCTCTAACATATCCTAGGGAGAACACATGGATTAAAATGCTAAGGGTCACTTGTGTGTCTTGTTCATTATTATGACAAGTATATTTTTAAAATGTGGCAAATACATATACATGTTCAGAGAATACTATGTCTACATACAACACTGGAATAATAAACCTTGTTTCTTAAACCCCTGACTATTGTATCTTCAAAGGAATAAATACATTAGGCTTCGTATTTGTTTCTTTCTAGAGCTTGTAGTAACTCGTTTACCAAGAAGAAGGCTTGGAACAGAGCACCAACTTCTGATAGACTCCCAGAGTAGCTGTTCCTAGAAGCTGAATTTGTGTATGCTTCCTTTTTCCCTCAAGGTTATTACTTTCATACATAGATTTTTTTCAGTGTAATTCAGCTGTATATGTCTTGTTTTCATTCAATATTAAATATGTAGATAATTTCATAAATTAGATTTTCCTCTTTTATAATGCTGCCCATTGCTTGTGTAGCCCAAGTAAGCTCCACTCAGGCATGATTCACTATGGGGCAATGTCATGTCTAACTATTTTTTTTACTAGTAATTTGCTACTTGTTCTATGTTTTCCACTTAAATTCTTCTGTTATTGCTTTAGGTTAGTTTACTTTGTTTTTTTTTTTTTTTTTTTCTGTAAAGCATTAACACTAGTAATGGTTGGCCAATGTATTAACCACTGAAGAAGGAATGGCGTACCAGAAAAAAAAAAAAAAGCAACAATTACTCTAAGGTAAGAAGATGGTATTTAAACCAAAACAGAAAACAAGAGATAGCACCTGTATTTTCCTTCTCAAAAAGTTAGTACTTTTATAAAACAATGCTGTTGTATACAAAAGGTCAATGAAGTTCACGATGCTGAACAGAAAAGCTCTAAAATTACATAGCAAATAAAAAAAAACATTAGTCCTTAGTAATTGAAACAAAATATGTTACTTTCAAAACTCAAGACTCCTGTTTCCATACATTGAAAAATACCAAACTCACAAAGCTTTTCTTCTTTAGAGTTGCTTGGATATTCCGTTATACTCTATTCTGAAGAAGTGTCATTTCTCAATGCAACACAACTTTCGGAAGTTACTTAAGTTGGAGTCTCTATGGGTTTTGAAAGCTACTGTTTTCATCTTTGTAGTCAGTATGCAAGCGAGCTTTGCTGGTTACAGTTCATGTTTCCTCTCACTGTGGAGCCAAATATTAAAGCAAATGATAAAATGATTTTTGAATCACTTTTGAAATTTTCAGAATTATGTCTTTTTTCTACTTGGATATAAGATAAAAACAAGTGCTTGTAGTATAATGTTTGAATTTTAATTATTTATTTATTTTAAATTTTTTTGGAAAAGTAACACGCTCTAAATAATTAGCAGATACCATTCATTCTCTTAGGTACCTGCTGATATAAAAATATCTAATCTTGAAAAGAAATGTACTTTTAAGGAAAAGTAACAAAATATTATTAAAAAAGAGAATTCTATTTCAAAGAATGGAACATTAGGTAGGTAAGTATGTTTCTCTGTTTTTACTTTCATCTACCTATCTGAGTTTCTGTCTTCCTGTTTCTGTCTGTGTGTTTGTCAGTCTCTGTTTCTCTAACACACACACACGCACACACACACACACACACACACAGAGAAAGAGAGAGAGAGAGAGAGAGAGAGAGAGAGAGAGAACTGTAGAGACTGACAGGAAATACTGTTGGTCCCAAATCATATACCAACACTGTAGTATTTAGTCTTGGTTGCCAACTAATTGTGTTTGACTCATCTAGATCCTGAAAAATCACTAGAGTAGTGTGTGCTGGAGGATCTTTTCAGGTATAATTTGTACTAATGTGAACTGAATGAAGGAATGTTTACCATGTATGTGGGCAGCAGCATTCATAAGCTGTGGGACCAGATGGAACTGGAAAGAGGATGCAGCTTCTACACAGCTTCTGTTCTTACTGCTGCCATCAACAGGAGAATTTAAGTCCCACCCTCTTTGCTTCTTACATGTCAGCTCACCGACAACTCTCCTGGAAGTCCCAGGTATCAAGTCTTAGACTGGGTCTTCAAAATGACCTTTCTTTTTATCGGGCTTGAAGCTTTTTGGTAGGAGTAGATACAGTTGATTAACAATTTTCTGTTTTCTGCTCTTTAGTATGAAGGGTGTGTGTGTGTGTGTGTGTGTGTGTGTGTGTGTGTGTGTGTGCATGTGTGTGCATGCGTGTGTGTATGTCCTATATGTGATGCACACATGCAAAGTCAGAGAGAATCCTGCAACATGGGTGCTAGGCTTCAGCTTCAGCATCATTTAAGACAGGTATTTTGCTATACTCAGATGTCTTTGCCAGGCTACCTGGCAAGTAAGCTTCAGGGCTGATGCTGTTCCACTTTAAATTTTGCTACATGAAGACTGTGAATATGACTGACTTTATAATACTGAGCCTGTATTAATGTAGGTTCTGTAATCTAAACCCAGATATTCACATTTGTCCAGGAAGTACCTGACAGATTGAGCCACCTCTTCATCCCAAGAATGTAATTCATCAGTTATGATTCTTTTAGAAGCTCATGAACATTGTCTGGGAAATAGAAATATAAATTCCCAAGCTTGTTCCAGTCATAGTGAGCCAGATGCCCTAGTTTTGCCCAGGAATCTACTGTAACCAACTTTCTGGGTAACTCCAACACTTAACAGTTCCAGAGACATTGGAGGGAAAAGTCATTAAGCTGGTCTACTTCTGTTTCCCTCCACCCCACAAACTTTTAATGCTGGAGGAAGTACTGTTTTGCCACTGTCATATTTCAATCTATATATATATGAAGAACATTTTAAATTGTTTGCTTTCAGGTTTTTCTTGCACTAGCAATTTCTGATAGCTCATAAGGGAAGCTGGTGATGATAACTACTGAGCGTTTGACCTTCTAGATTCTAAACTGTCTCTATCTGATATCTCCCAAATAACCTATTGAGAAACATTGATCAAAAACTTCAATGCTAATTATAAAGCAAAATTTCTGATCATATGTGTGTGTGTGTGTATTCAATATATACATTGAATACAAAATGAATTTTAAACAAACTTGTGATCTGATCAGATTTTTGTTTCATCTCTAAATTCTCTGAATGGCTTCTTCCAAAGACAATTGATAGTGTGATAAAGGACTGTAGAGCAGACATAATATTTAACATCTGGAGTATGCTTGAGAGATGAGGAGCAGCGGAACGTAAGTCATCAATCATGGCAAAAAGGGCTCACTGCACTATTTCATACAGTCAACTGTACTAGATTTTATTTTAATATTTAGTCAGAGACAGAGATAAACTAATATATCCCCCCAAATAATGGTTTGCTTATAAAGAAGTGTCTCATTAAACACTTTACTTTTATTCAATTATATGGCTAACCACACACCATATTGATATTTGCCCTGGAAAGAACAAGTAAGGCAGAGAAAGGCAGAGATACACCCATTAAAACTCAGAAGTGTATTAGGATTATGTTTCCTGGTTTTTAGCAGACACATGAAACTCCATGTTCTATTTGTCAATTTATGCGATGTAGAAATGTTTAATGCTTCATATCTAGCTATAAACTATACATACAATTTTGAAAGTTGAGTTTTATTAATGGAAATATAGAACTCTGTGTCATTGGAAAAGGTATCACTGTGTTTGCTCCTAGGCTTTTCCACTGATTGAGACTGCAGAACTGGTACAGCAAAACTGATGGTTTCACTATAGGAAGGAAGTACAAATTGGCTTCAGGGATGGACGGACCAACAAAGAGGAGCAAAACAAGGTGAGGTGCTGAGAGAAAGGTTATGGCAGCTCTCCTGCTAGAGAGGTGCTTTGGGGTTTCACAAAAGGACATGGTAACACAAACAAACAAAGATATTAGCAATATAAAACCTGACTGAGCTCTCCCTCAGCTTTAGAAAGTGATCCAGAGAATGATGGTTGGGAAGCCTGCAGTCCTGAGGATTTATTAAGATGTAAACTTTCCCGTGTATTCTATTTAGAAATTCTAACTAAGGACATCCTTACTCATGTTTGAGTAAAACTAGGTTATCTTAAAGATTTCCTATTTGTATACTCTCTCCTTCCTTATAAAGTATATGGGATGATGGACAGAATTCTTCCCAGTCAAAAATGGTCTTGGATTCTCCTCACGCAGTCACATCAGGTCTTCCACAACTCTCAAGTAATAATGGCCAACTGATGTCGGTGTTGTTCTATGGCCTTTGGCTTGAACTGTGTACCACTTCGCTCTTCCATTGCTCCTGTGCACAGTTTATAGTACAGTGCTCTTGTCCTACAGTCATGATTTTTAAATTCACCATTCTATTCCTGCTCCACTTAATACCGATGGTCATTTTCTGCTGCGTAGTGCCCTATGCATTAGAGGTCCTGACTGGGGTGCAGCAACTCCAGTGTTGTGTGTGTGTGTGTGTGTGTGTGTGTGTGTGTGTGTGTGTATGTGAGAGTCTCTGTTTCTTGTGACTTTTTCTCCTAGGCTCTTTTCCTTCTGTTTGTTTGTTGTTTTCAATTTCAGTTTGACAGTTATTGTTTTATCTTATTTTATTATATTATGCAGGTGGGATGAGGAGCTCTGAGAGGTGTGGGTAAGCCCAGAGCAAGCATGGAGTGGAGGCATATCCTGAGATTGTTAGGAGTATAATCTCTTCTCATCATTGCTTCAGATACAAGGGTCCTTGTGAACATATCCCTGTGCCTCAACCTTTGCTCCACTGGAGAAGGTCACTGTAGCCTGGTAGTCAGGTTAAATCTCCTCTCTCTTCATGAGTTCTTGTTCACAAGCACATAAAATTCCTTTTTATGTTAATAAGGCATTCCTAGCAACCTGGACTTGGCCAGTGAAGTGTACCCACACCTAGAGCCTCCTTTTAGCCCCCCAAAGGAAGCTTTACTTCTTACCATTAAAATGAGCTATCTCACTGAAGCTGCCTCTAGAGAGTCTGTTTTGTGATGCTTAATGTCTCATTCACTCCTGGCCATTCCTTCTCGATTCCCTTCTCAGGATCCACACATTGTGATTGCTGCTGATCATGCCACTATGGTGGGAAGTGGAGCCTGGACAGCAAAATTATATTTATTTTTATATCTTATAAACCTGTTTGTTTTCTACTGATACACAGAAAGTGAGTGCATCCATATGGGAGGGGATGTGGGAAGGAACTGGGAGGAGCAAACAGAGAGGAAAGAGTATTATGTGAGAGGAGAAAGCTAAGAAGACAGAGTGAATGCCTCACATAATATTCAATTACCTGCTACACTCCAGGCCACATTCAAGCTCAGTTGCACAATGGCCTTACCTGTGAATACCTTTTCTGACCCAACCTGCCTTGACAGATGTTTCTTCTGCACAGAATCCTAAAATTTAAAAAAGAACGTATGTTTTCGATGGTTCACAGGGATGTTTCCACCTTTATCTTTCTACTGGATTTTAAATCCAGGTGTTACCCTTGATTCCTGTCTCTCTTCCCTATTTATATTGCATTCTTTTTCTCTCTCATATTTTTTCTTTTCCATTGTTCTGTCTCCTTGTCTTCCTGACTTCATTCCAAAATGATCAACAGTACCTGTCCACAATGACATAACAATACAGGATTCTGTTTCTAGAAACGTGTTTCCATTTTTTTAAACCCTATTGACAGGGAGCTTCCTAACTAGCTAATTAATTGTAATGTTCACAGATACATTTGGCATGAAATGCAAATTAAAATAGATCTGCTGGGTGACAGACACTGTGTACTTGCTGACTCTACAAAAAGCACATTCTTCTAATTTTATAATGAATAAAGAAAAATACACTTGTTACCAATGCTACTTATTTCCCAATCATAAAATGATATTTCCATTTTATCCTTTTATAGTAACATGATAAATAATGTCACACAGTGACCTTAGAAGAAAACATTCTGCCAAACTCCCAAGTCATTGAAATGAAAGCACTTTTCCCCCCAAATGACAGATATAAATTAATTTCAGCTTCTTTTGTTTCATGTTTAATGACATTTTATTTTAAATCAATAAGAGCTCGTGTGGCAGAAAATAATAAAAATGAAAATCTGTTGAAATCATATACAATATAATCTTACACAAATTATAGTTTCTTAAATTAAAAGTGTTGTACACAACTTTACTAAATATTAAAATAAAATAACATTTAATAGCTGCCAACTGAAGATAGGGTACATGTAAGGTAATCTCAAAAACAAACCTGTGAACATGAAATGACTACACAGTTACTTTATATTCCTGTTCGCTGGCCTCACAGATCTGTTGTGATTGCGTCTGGATTTTCATTCACACCTTGACACTTATCTCATGCATACAATTAATGACACAAGGAAGGATATTCTTATGGACGCTGTAAAACATTGGAATAATTTACACATTTGTGTCTTTGTGACCCAGCTTCATGTGTTAATTCTTTTGAATGACTAAACACACACACATACACACACACACACACACACACACACACACACACACACACACACAGAGACACACTGTAACTAAAAGAAATGTATATGTGACTTGAGTGGATCTTTGTAAAATTATGCCTCTGAAGAAGGGTCAAGAAACATGTAAATGACGATGCTGTTAAATCAGTGCTCAGCTGCATTGGTTGCCTGATAAGAAAGAATGAGTAAGCACATGATACCAGAATTTAGAAAGTCTTTTTTTTTCACACATTTTTTTATTGGATATTATATTTACATTTCAGATTTTATCCCCTTACCCCCATTCCCTCCACCACCCAGGAACCTCCTATCCCATCCCTCCTCCTCACGCTTCTATGAGGATGTGGCCCCACCTACCCCCCACTTCCACTTCCCCAACCTCGAATCTCCCCACTACTTGGTGTTCAGCCTTCATGGGACCAAAGATCTCCTCTCCCACCTATTCCCGACATATCCTCCCCTACATGTACAGATGGAGTCATGGGTCCCTCCCTATGTGCTCCCAGGCTGGTGGTTTAGACCCTGGGGAGCTCTGGTTGGTTGGTATTGTTGCTCTCCTCATGCGGCCACAAACCCTTTCTGCTCCCTCAGTCTTCTCTCTAACTTCTCCATTAGGAAACCCTTGATCAGATCAGTGGTTAGCTGTGAGCATCTGCCTCTGAATGTGTCAGACTTTGGCAGACGTCTAAGGAGACAGCTATATCAGGTTCTTGTCATCATGCACTTCCTGACATCCACATCAGTGTCTACCATTGGTGACTGTACATGGGATGGATACCCAGGTAGAATGGTCTCCAGATGGCCACTCCTTCAGTTTCTGTCCCACACTTTGTCTTCATATTTGCTCCCTTGATTATTTTTGTTACTCCTTCTAAGTAGGACCGAGGCATCCACACTTGGTCTTCCTTCTTCATGAGCTTCATGTAGTCTGTGAGTTGAGTTGAATCTTGGCTATTCCAAGCATTTGGGCTAATATCTGCTTATCAGTGAATAAATACCCTGTGTGTTCTTTTGTGATTGGGTTAACTTATTCAGGATGATATTTTCTAGTTCTATCTATTTACCTAAGAATTCCTCAAATTCATTAATTTTAATAGCTGAGTAATACTCCATTGTGTAAATGTAACACATTTTTTGTATCCATTCCTCTGTTGAAGGACATCTGGGTTTTTTCCAGCTTCTGCCTATTATAAATAAGGCTGCTATGAACATTGTGGAGCATGAGAAAATATGTTCAGTTCTGTCATTGCACTTAAACCCTATAAGTGTGAACGTCTGATTCTGTGCTGCATGCTCATCCTGGTCTCTGTAAATACACTGAAAAGAATAAACAAGCCAATAGTGGTCATTGCCCCTCTCACTAAACAGCCACTGGCTGTCAGAGATGACCACACCTCTCTTGGCTGTAGTCATTTGCATGCAAATGTTCTTGATCATTAGCAAAAACCTTTGTTATTCTTAAACAGGAAACATGATTAAAAATATGATGAGATCACACAGGGTATGTTTTACTTCTCACTGAGATTGATGTCACAGACATGGTTCTTTCCTCCACATTTTTCCGGATGCGGAATCTAACAAAATGAAGGATACCCTCTGCCATGCATACTGCATTTCAGAAGTCTTGGATCCTCTTCCTGCACAGGAGCTTTCTCTCAGATATTACAGCTGCTTGCCATTTATTCCAGAGGTGCATCAGTTTCCCTGTCAGACAAACCTCATGTATATTGGAATGTAAGAACTGGAAGAAGTGACATTTCATTGATAGCCCACATTACAAATAGACGCGGTGCAGGTAGGTAAAGGACGCAGATGGTGAAGACAAATGTTCCTTTAAGAAAATACCAAGAGATAAGACAAGGCAGCAAGGTGTAGCAGAACTCTATGAATGCTTAGTGATGCTAATATCAGTGAAATGCAGAACTAATAAATATGTCTGTAAAATAATAAACTTTGCAATCTTTCTCATGAAATCTGTGAATAAAGCTGTTTTATGGTAATTTTTGTACTTTTCTGCTCTCTGATTTAACTTAATTTTATTGCTAAATGAAGTTAAAAAGTGATTCATTCACAAACCCATAAATCTTTGCCACCAAACTTACTTAAATACATTTTGAAATATTTTTTCTATAATGATTGCTAGAAGAAAGAGCATTTCAATATAAATAAACATAGTATGTATTTTGCTTGATGAAGAGAATCTATAAATTATCATTTGGCGTTTGGAAAATAAGATTATTTCAATAAAATAAAATAAAAATAATTTTAAAATTATTAAGGTTAAAACAAACAGTCTATATTAAAACAATTGTAAGTATCTTTGATCAGATGGATTATGTCATGAAAACAATTGAATTTCTTAATGGGCACATTTAGAAATTTATTAAGTTGAAATTGATTTTTAAATTAATTATCAGTAAAATATACTAAAAGTTAAAAAAGGCCTTAATTTGCATTCAAAACTATTGACACAGTGAAATTATATGCAGAACAATATGGTACTGAATAAATTTAAAAACACTAAAATATGTTTTAACTATAATTTTTTATATATATTTAAAGAAAAGTAAACAAATTTGAGTTCAATGAAAAATCAGATGTTTGGAAAAATGTGCACCTATTCAACCATTAAAATAGAAACTTTAACACACTCAATAGGGATATTATTATTTCTTCTTTCATCTGAGTATGTTGTCGACACAAATTACTGTGTTTTTTCCTTGGTATTAGCCAAAGACAAATTAGATATGTCAGTACTATTGTCTGAAAGTAAAAGCTGAGAGAGAATTATGTACTCCTTACATTTTATTATACATTTCATTATCTAATTACAGTTAGAATATAAACATTTTAAAATATGTATTTAAATATTCTATATGAAAGCTTGATGGAAATATCTAAGTTTTACACTCTGCATAAATAGCTGTTGACTAAAAAACAAACAAAAAAGTGTCTAGAGAATATGTTCAAACATGTATGGGCAAAAATTAAAGCATGCCTAAAATTAAAGAAGTCTTTCACACAGGCAAAAGTCATTAGATATTAAAATTTCTAGCGAGGCTTTAGAAGTAACCATTAGAATTATTGAACTAGCTTATGAGCTGGAAGAATTCATACTGAGGACAGAAAGTGTGAAACAGGAAGCTTGTTTTTCTCAGAACCAAAAAAATTTACCTTTAAAAAAAATAACACTTGACCTTTTCCAAAGCAAGTTTTCAAAAATGTGTATTCTATATGTTTTTACTTCTACTTTTCCAGTATTATTGCTCCAATTAAATACATTTAAATTGATAATTTAAACCATTACTCATATTCCAATGAAGAAAACCTCAATTCCAAATGAAAATGTTCATTCCATGCCTTTTAAAATAAGGCCTGCACTCAAGCCTTCCTGATCATCACCTGGGCCCTTGCTGTTCTCTGAGGCAGATGACAGCATAGTGACACAGCCAGGGAACACGACCCTTGCTCAAGCTCCTCTCTCATGATGGGCTCATGCCTGTGCTTAGTCACGAACTGTGTGAAATCCAACCCCATTCTATAATCATCCTCACAACCTGCTTCCAGGCTTTCTCTTTCCTTTACCAATTACAATCACTCCCTCTTTCCTTTTGAAGTTCCAATTCTCCGATTATTACTCAAAAAATTAATGACCGTGATTTTTTTTACAGAGATTTATTTTTAATTGAAAATAGATTCTTCTCTCATATAATACATCCCAACCACAGTTTCCCCTTCCCCCACCCCTCCCTGCTCCCCTAACAACTTCCCTCTTCTGAAGATCCACTCCAGCCTTCAGAAAGGAGCAGGCCTCTAAGAGACAACAACCAAACAGGAAAAAACCAAGATACAATAAGACAAGCAAAAGCCCACATATCAAGACTGGACAAGGCAACCCAGTAGTAGGAAAAGAGACCCAAGAGCAGGCAAAAGAGTCAGGAACACACCTGCTCCCACGGTTCTACTGGCTCCAAACCAGCAAGCGGACAGCCATGGCATATATGCAGAGAGAAGCTAGTGTAGACCCATGCAGGCATATGTTGCTGCTTCAGTCCCTGGGAGTCCATATGAGCCCTGCTTAGTTAATTTGGTAAGTCATGTTCTCTTGCACTCCCCTACCTGCTCTGACTCCTACAATCTTTCCTACCTTGGTTTTCTAGAGCTCTGAAGAGAAGGACCTGATAGTGAACTTTAAGAGATATCTAAAAAATGGAAGTTTGATCATTTCTATTTAAAAAGCAGAAAAATTGTTTTAAACACAGTTCACACTGAGATTGAAATAAACTATACAAAATTCATTTTCTTCACAAAAGCATCATATCAATAGTTTCTGTATTGTTTTCAGAGAAGCCACAGAACATTTAATTTTGAGGATCGTGTTTATAACTTAATATGAGACAGTAAACAAAATCATGAAAGAAAATAGATAGTGAGTTGTCTGACCAGATGGTCTGTGATTCTGTCTTTACCATGAAACAGAAGACACTTCACAGTTAAAAGCTTATTAAAATATAGGCTCATCAAAGACATGAAAATAGCAGCAAACAGACAACACAGCAATGCCAGGAGCACTGCATGCTCCTTTATGTGAATTCTATTCAGGCAAAAGTCTACATAAAATATTCGGTCAACTTGCAAACTTCTGTATGGTAATTGCTATAACTGTCCATTACTCAGTAATATTTTTCTTTCTCTCTCTCCCTTTCTCTGCATATGTATATGATGTATATGTATATGATGTATATGTGTATGTATATGATGTATATGTATATGATATATTTGTATATGATATATTATATGTATATGTACATGTATGTATATATTTTTGAGAGTTCAAGAAAAAACCTGGATCTTGCATGTGCTAGGCATCTACTCTATTTCCTAACCTATATGTTCAGTTCGCTAATTGATTTAAGTCTGAGAAAGGCTCACATTATTTAACCCAACTGCCTTTGCACACTTTGAATTGTTATTTCCGTGGCCAGCGACAAATGTGTATCTAGGCAATAAGATACACATGTCATTTCATAATATTTCACTAAACCTTGCACTCAGAACAATCATATATGTCAAGCATAATAAAAAGTACCTAACTCTCAATAAACTGGCTTTTCTCCATTCTGTCTAAGGTTTTCTTTTTCTCTCCTCATAATATCTCTAACATTCAACCATTATTCTCTTTTACTTTCGGGTCACTCAGAGATTCATCATGACCAAAAGTAAATTTTAATAAGAAGAAGCTTTATTAAATACAGATGACAGATACTCATGGTACCAGGACTGCAACTGAGTGTACACCCAATGCAGCATGTGGTGGTTTGAATACGATTGACTCAGGGAATGGTACCATTAGGAGGTGTGGCCTTGTTGGAGTAGTTCTGGTCTTGTTGGAGAAAGTGCATCACTTTGGGGGTGGGTTTTGAGAACCTCTTCCAAAGATTACAGAAGACATTCAGGCTGAGGATGATTTGAACTGTGCAGACCTGGCCCAAGAGGTTTCAGTGGAGAAGAATTTAAGTATATAGCCTAGATTTTGTGGTACTTTGGTAAAGAATGTGGCTGCTTTTTGCCCTTGTCTGAAAAGACTACCTGAATCTAAGGTAAAGAGATTTATATTAACTGCATTGACAAAGGATGCTGCAAAAAAAGCCCAGCAGAGACTTTGTTCTCTGGCGTAAGCTCATGAAAATGCATTATAATAAAGCATTAGCAATCCCAAAAAGAAAAACTACAAAATGTGTGGTTCAAGTAATAATAAAGGGGCACCCAGAAGTGAAATGTGCTGAACCCTGTGTTCAAGGAGATAAAGAGATTAAGAGAGTGGTGATCTAAGGGCAAGATCTCACCCAGCTAAGCTTATTATTTGTGATTGCAATTGAACAAGAAATAGTTTGGCCTTTTAATCTGGAATGAACTACAATCCAAAAATGGAGGGCATACTTGTGATCCAGATCTCAAGACTGAAAGACATTGGCTTTTGATTCAGATCTTGAGGAAGAATAGCCATGAAAAGATTAGGCCTAGGCACTGTGGTACACACATTTAATCCCAGGAGACAAAGGCAAGCAGATCTCTGAGTTCAAGACCAGGCTGGGACAAGTGCACGTTCTAGGTAAAGAAAAACGTAAGTCCAGGCATGGTGGTACATATCTTTAATCTTAGCATTCAAGCTGGATGCCCCAGTGTGGGAGAATTCGAGGGCAGGAGGTGGGAGTGTGTGGGTGGGTGAGGGCACATCCTCATAGAAGCAGGAGGAAGGAGGATGGGAGATGGGGTTTCTGAGTGGGATGAATGGGGAAAGGGGCTAACATCTGAAATGTAAACAAACTATTCAATAAAAAATAATTAAAATAAAGAGACAGAATCATTCAAGTCTCTGAGTTTCAGGACAAGCTTAGGCAGTGAGGGAGTTTGAAAACAGAAAACAGCTAATAGAACAAGAAGAGCCATATTCCAGCCCGAATAATAAGAAGAAACTGGCACCTTTGGCCACATGGCTTTGACTTTAGAGTCAAGAATCGAAGGAACTACTGACACATTTAATGCTAGTTTGCTGGAGCTAAGAAATTAGTGGTGATTCAGATCAGACCAGCAACACTGAGATGAAATCTTCTGGGAAATTTTTTCTGTGAACACAAAGAAGCTGTGTTCCAGAGATAGCCAAGGTTGTACCCTGGGCTTCAGCTGGATTTGGTAATGTGTAAGAATCACCCAGGTGGTACTGGTTTTGAAGGCATGAAGGGGTCATGGAGAGCAGCTGAGGCTTGGCACTGTGAGAGGCCAGGGAAGGCCATTGGTGAAGGTCCAGCCTCAGCTACAGTTGACTGCCCAGGACTGAAGTGGTTATGCAAAGAAGCTGAGGCTTGGCACCATGAAGAGAGCCTATGCGAGTCAACTGTCAATGCCTAGCTGCAACAGGAGATTCCAGTGTATTGTATATGGCAGTACCATGCAGTGACTACCAAGAACAGCAGCAGCAGTGCAGTGGTATCAATCAGACCTTAGAGTGTTAGGGAGGGCAGGGCTGGAGATGCGACACCACCCCTTGGAGGAGCCTCGAAGATCATATGTGGATCTCAGTCACTGTAACAAGAAGCTATAGTATTGAAATTGCCTTGGAGACCCCAAGATGTTCAAGATGCCAGAGCCATGGCTACCTGCCTAGGAAAGCTGCTAACAGGAAGTGGAGCCAGCACAGGAAAAAGAAGTTGGTTGCAGTCAACAGAGATGAAAAAGGGGTTGGGAATCTGAAGACTGCTTTGACATCAGTTCTGGTGTCTTGAAAACTAACCCCTCTAGCGCGCAAGCACATGCGTTTCATTGTTATTGTTGTTTTTTTGTTTTGTTTTGTTTTGGGTTGTTTGTTTGTTTGTTTGTTTGTTTTTTGTCACTTGTGTTTCGTTCTGCCCTAAGGTCTCTGAGCTATCTTGCTTCAGGTTCCTGGCCATCCAGGCAGTGTTGGGCATTGGCTCCCTCTAGTGGCTTGGGCCTCATGATCGATCAGTCTTTGGTTGGCCACTCCCACAAGCTCTGAGCCACCATTGCTCCAGTGTATCTTTCAGGTAAGGCAGGTTGTGGGTGGAAGGTTTTGTCTTTGGAGTGATGTACCAGTCCCACCACTGGGAGCCTTGCGTGCTTACAGAAGGCTTGTCTAGACTCCGTGTCCTCCATTTCTAGGAGTCCTCACTAGGGACACTCTCATAGTTTCCAGGAGGTGTCCACTGCACTAAGTTTACACATTTTATGATATATCTTTAAACCCCTTGGGACTCATATTTCTTACTTATATTTCTTACTGATTTACAAGCTATTATTTTGCATTACTATGTTTAAAATAATGTCCCTAAATCCCTAAATGTTTATTTTATGTATGATTTTTATAACTTTACATTATAAGGGTGTTCAGTAGAAGATTTTATAAGCATGTAATATTTTTCAGATTTAGTAAATATAATTATTCACATCTTGCCAAAACTTTCTTGGCTTAGTCTGCCAAGAGCAAAGAAAAGACAATCATATCTAAATGTTACTAATAAATTAATGACAATTTTGTTAATATTCAATTGTGAGACCCCCAAAATATTTTAACTCTTTAAAAAACTGTTAACTTTTATTGAGTTTTAGTATTACTAATTATTTTTTTAAGATCTATAGGAGGGTTTGCCAATTTTTTCTAAAAAAGCGTTGGTTTTAAGAACACAGTTTGAATGTATTAAACAGCTTGAAAACAAAAGTAAACATAAAATATAACTCATAGAAGTACATAAGCAAGAATACTTTCAATAGATAGAGAAAACTCAAAATAATGGAATAAAAAGGAAAACACATCTTGAGGAAATAAAACAATATTTGTACTCTGCTGTAATAAACTTGGACATGCCTATAAAAGGATTTAGGATTTATAGTGAAAACTCAGATAATCCAATGAACATATTATTTCTTACATGATATAAGTTATAATACATTCAAAACTTTTGAAAAATATACTATCATAGATGCTGTTTACTAAGTGTATGAAAATATAACAAAACTGTCTGCAAGATCATTAGTATCTACTATGCATGGAGAGATATGTGATAACTATTTATCCAAAATCAAGGGACTGTAACAGAAGTTTTCTCTGGGCTTATATGAAAGTGGAGAAAGTAAAGTCTTTAGTTATTTTAAGAACAACAAAGGAAGAAGGCAAGGCTAAATGAAGGTCTTTTTTGAGCGTGATAAGGAAAACAATTATTGGAAGTCAAGGAAGAAGCCATGTTCAAGTACTGGAGGCCAGAATATTGGCTTCTGAAAGAACCTGTACTATCCACATGAAAGTGGCACAGACTGTGACTTAAAAAAAATAAAATTAGCATTGTGCCAGGCTACAGTAATGGTTTTACCCTCAAATTTTAGAAACTGTTAATCAACATTGACATTATTAAAATTACGATTACAGTTGAGAAATGCCACAGTCAGAAATCAGGAAGGATAAAGGAAAGGTGATTTAATCTCAGCATCTAGAAACTCAGGCTGTTTAAAAATCTGAAGTTATAGCCAAGAGAGTCTGTACTAGAGAAACAGACAAGTATGCTTAAGATAAGATACAAATAGCTCTGTATTCCATTTTACATTGGGTTATTTGAACTGTTGGTATCTAACTTCTGGAGTTCTTCATAAATTTTGGATATTAGCCCTCTGTCAGACATAGGGTTAGTTAAGATCCTTTCCCAATCTGTTGGTTGCTGATTTGTCCTATTGACAGTGTTCTTTGTCTTATAAAATCTTTGCAGTTTCATGAGGTCCCCATTCATCAATTGTTGATTTTAGAGTCTGATCCATTAGTGTTCTGTTCATGAAATTGTCTCCTGTACCAATTCGTTCAAGGGTATTTTCCAGTTTCTTTTCAATGAGATTTAGTGTATCTGGTTTTATATTGAGGTCCTTGATCCATCTGGACTTGAGTTTTGTGCAGGTTGATATATATATATGGATCTATTTCCATTCTTCCACGTGTAGACATCCAGTTAGTCCAGTACCACTTGTTGAATATGCTTTCATTTTTTATATTGCATCGTTTTGTCTTTATCAAAAATCAAATGTCCACAAGTGTGTGGGTTTATTTCTGGGTCTTTGACAAGATTCCACTGATCAATGTTTCTGTTTCTGTACCAATACCAGGCAGTTTTTATTACTGCTGTTCTCTGGTAGAGCTTGAGGTCAGGGCTGATCAGGGTTTTGACACTCTTTTACTATTCAGGATTGTTTTGACTATTCTGGGTTTTTGTTTTTCCATATGAAGTTTAAAATTGTTCTTGCAAGATTTATAAAAATTGTGTTGGAATTTTGATGGAGATTGCATTTAATCTGTAGATTGCTTTTGGTAAGATGCCCATGTTCACTGTGTTAATCATTCCTATCAATGAGCAGAGGAGATCTTCCTATCTTCTGATATCACCTTCAATTTCTTCCTTCAGGTACTTGAGGTTATTGTCAGCCAGATCTTTTATTTGCTTGGTTAGAGTTACATCAAGATATTTTATATTGTTTGTGAATATTGTTTGTGGATAATGGGTGTTTTCACATAATTTCTTTCTTGACCCATTTATCATTTGTATAAAAGAGGGTTACTCAATTTAAAAATGGGGTACAAAGCTCAACAAGGAATTCTCAACAGAAGACTCTCAAATGGCCAGGAAGCACTTAAAGAAATGTTTAAAAAGACAGAAGCACCCACACTTTGGTCTTTCTTCGTCTTGAGCTTCATGTAATTTGTGAGTTGTATCTTGAGTATTGCGAGCTTTGGACTAATATCCACTGATCAATGAGTGCATACCATGTGTGTTCTTTTGAGATTGGGTTACCTCACTCAGGGTGATATTCTCTAGCTCCATCCATTTGCCTAAGAATTTCACTAATTCATTGTTTATCAACCAACCAGAGCTCCCAAAGACTAAACCATCAACCACCAACTAAAGAGTACACATGCAGGGACCCATGGCTCCAGCTGCATATGTAGCAGAGGTTGGCCTTGTTGGGCATCAGTGTGAGGAGAGGCCCTTGGTCCTGTGAAGGCTTGATGCCCCAGTACAGGGGAATGCGAAGGCAGGGAAGCAGGAGTGGGTGGGCAGGTGGGGGAAACACCCTCATAGAATCAGGACAGGAAGGATGGAATAGGGAATTTTGAAGGAAAGGAAACAGGAAAGGGAATAAAATTTAAAATGTAAGTAAATATCTGGTAAAATAAAAAAAAGAAAAGAAAAGAAAGAAAGAAATGTTAAAGTCCTTAGTCATCAGGAAAATGCAAATCAAAATAAGTCTTGATTTCATCCTATACTTCTGAATGACTAAGATCAAAAACTAAAGAGATAGCACATGCTAGTGAGGACATGGATCAAGGGCAATCTTCTTCATTGCTGGTGTGGGTGCAAAATTGTACAGCCACTTTGGTAATCAACTTGGCATTTTCTCAGAAAACTGGGAATAGTTCTACCTCAAAACCTAGCTATACCACTCCTGGTCAAAAGATGCTCCAACATCCCACAAAGACACTTGCTGAACTATCTTCATAGCAGCTTTATTTTATTTTCCATCCAGAAACTGGAAACAACCTGAGTGTCCCTAAACTGAAGAACGGATAAAGAAAATGTGGTATGTCTGGACAATGGGATTCAGCTATTAAAAACAAAGATATCATGAAATGTGCAGGCAAATGGATAGAACTTGAGAATATCATCCTGAGTGAGGTAACCCAATCCTCCAGGACATGCATAGTATGTGCTCACTTATGAGCAGACATTAGTTCAAAATATAGGTACCATGCTACCCTCTACAGACCCACAGGAACTAAATAAGAAGGAAGGCACAAGTGGACATGCTTGAATCTTACTTAGAATGGGGAATGAAATAGTTATAAGAGGCAGATGGAGAGAGAGAACTGGGAAGAAGAGGAGAGGAGAAGGAAATTGAGGTGGTTTCAAGATCAGGTGTGGGTAAGGACAAAAGAGATGGCTAGATGGCCATGAAAATGAATGGAAATCTTAATCTGACTGGCGTGAGGCAGTGAAAAGCATCTACAAGATGAGACAGAGGCTTGAGATAAGAGAGGAGCTCAAGAATTAATGGGAGTGACCTTAGCTATGAAACCTGAAGAGGTCACCTCCTGTAGGTATACAAGGACCCCAGCTGAGCGATAGAGACAACAACCCTACCACAAAACTTTCAATACAAAATGTATCCTGTTTTCAAGAAATGCAGGTGCTGGGAATGAAGCAGAGACTGAGGGAATGGTCAACCAATAACTAGCCCAATTTGAGACCCATGGGTAAGCACCAAGCCCTGATACTCTTAATGATACTCTGTTATGCTTGCAGATAAGAGCATGATGTCCTCTGAGAGGCTCCACACAGCAGCTGACTTAGAAAGGTACAGAAAACTACAGTCAAACAATGGATGGATCATGGGAACTCTTAGGAAGAATAGTAGAGGAAAGATTACAGGCTGGAAAGGGATTTAAAATAACCAACAAAATCAATCTGCCTGGACCCTTGGAGATCTCGGAGTCTGCAGCTTAATCTTCATGTATGTCCTGAACAGTTAGAGCAACGGCTATGCCAAAAGCTGTTGCCTGAAGGTGGGATATATTTTTTTAGCTGGGCTGACTTGTCTGGCTTCAGTTGGAGAAGAAACACCTAGCCACAGAGATTTGAAGTGCCACGGTGGAGGGATACCCAGGAGGCTCCTCTCAGAGGAGAAAGGGGGAGGGGGATAATAAGAGAAGGCTTATGGGAATGGGAGGCTCTGCCCAGGAGGGGGTGCGTTGAGTGGGATGTAAAATGTGTAAGTAAAAAATAAAATTAAGCTTAAAAAAGATAATGCAAATAGATTTTGGTGACTGAAAGCTGTGGAAAATGACACTTTAGAAGGGGCATCTGATTCTTGTTTTGCTTAGCAAGTTTAACAGTGGCTCTGAGAGACCAACTTATTTTATGATGGTAATATAAGCAAGGTACAAAATAAGCTATTCTGACGTAGGTTTCTAATAATTTTGTTGGTTACTATATTGAGGAATTAATTTTACCAGTTGTTTTAGTTCTAAATAGATTATTAAAATCATATCTGCTCGGGTTACCATGAATATTAGATGTATTATTCCACATTTTAGAGTCCGTGCTAATGCTCCTGATTAAAGTATCACAAGATTCTTTGTTATTTTCATTTTTTAAAAATTGTTGTTGAACTGAATGTATTTTATTGTTTCTATGCTTCTGCAAGTGAAATAGGGAGGGAAAAAAAAAGACATTAAACTTTACGTAGCTTCATTGTGGGCAAACCCTTACAGACAACTGGTAGACTTCTTCACTCTGCCTTGAACAAAGCTGGCACTGAGCCTCCGTGCTGAAGGTTGAAAATTAGAGATTTTTTTTTTCTTTACCATATGTTTTGCTTTTTTTTTTTTTTTTTTTTTTTTTTTTTTTGTGCTATATAAATCCAGAGGCCAAAGAGTTGATTTTCCTTTTGTTCTCTTACGGATAGGTTATTGTGCGGAAGGAAAGAAAGGAAAGGAATGATGTTTACTTGAAGAGTATTTATTTATGGTACACTTGTGTCTTTAGTTCAGATTTTGAAGTCAGGTCTGGAACTTGAGCTATAAGTGCAAAGCATCAATAGCTGAAACCATGGAAATGGATACTAATGGCTGCACTGCAGAGGATGAAAAGAGCACATGGCATCTTACAATGACTGCATAGGTCAAGGAGCTCTCTTTTTTCTTTTGCTTCTTCTTATTTTTTAATTTTTAAATTTTTTAAAATTTATTTATTTATTTTGTGTTACTTTTACTCCTTTACAGTCCAGTCATTACTTCCTCTTGGTCCACCTTATAACATTTCCACATCCCATTCCTCCTCCCTCCTGTCTCCAAGGGGATGCTCCTCCTCTGCCAGGCCTTCCCACTCCCTGGGGCCTCAAGTCTCTCAATGGTAAGAAACATCTTCTTTCACTGAGGCCAGACCAGGCAGTTCTCTACTGTACATGGGTTGGGGGCCTCGTACCAGCTAGTGTGTGCTTTCTGGTTGGTGGTTCAGTGTCTGAGAGATCTCAGGGGTCCAGGTTAGTTGAGACTGCTGGTCTTCCTTGGGGTCATCCTCCTGCTTACCTTTTTTTCAGCCTTTTCCTAATTCAACCACAGGGGTCCCTGACTTCAGACCATTAGTTGGGTGCAAATATCTGCCTTGGTCTCAATCAGCTGCTTGTTGGGCCTATCAGAGGTCAGCCATGCTAGGCTCCTGTCTATAAGCACACCATAGCATCAGTAATAGTATCAGGCCTTGGAGCCTCTCCTTGAGATAGATCCCAAGTTGGGCCAGTAACTAGATCTCCTTTCTCTCAGTATCTTCTCCATTTTTGTCCTTGCTGTTCATTTAGACAGGGACAATTCTGGGTCAGCTTTCTTAAGAATGTGAGATAAGTAATGCTTTATTGTTTAAAACTCAACTAGAATACCAGAAGAAAAAATGTGAGAGGAAAAAGAAAAACAAACCAACATACTTAAAGACAAAGCACAAAATTCTAACATCCTGGATGATGCTCTCAATCATCTAGTTTCAAAAATTTCTTTTGAATGCGCATAGAACTTTAAAACCAAAGATCAGATAAGTTGGATAAATCACTAAGCACAAAATGAAGTTACTACAAAGAAAAAGGATTGCAGCGTTTCAAAATGATTTCATTCACCTTAATCCTGATCCATGGTGTTCTAGTAACAGACTTCTCTTACCAGTGAGGCTGGGATTGGTGAAGCTTAAGGCTGATCAACAAGGAAGTCAACTAAATGTCTCTAGAATATTATAATTTATCCTGAGCAACATAAGAAAAACAAACCATTAACATTTGCACATGAATAGAGTTAATGAATGACATCCTGTATTTATCAGTGTGTCCTATAACTACAAAGTAGAACCTCCATATTAGTCAACTATTCATCTTTATTCCTTGAATTCTTCTTATACTTAGGTACAAAGAAATCAGATGTAATTTTAACACTACAAAAAACCCCTGTAAACATTCTCCTATGGCAATCAAGGTACATATTCTAGTAAATCAAATTTTCTGCATTAAGTAAGAGTTTTAATGCTGATTTTATGACAGGCTATTTAGGGCACACATCAGGTATGCATGGTTATGGTATAAAACTGATTTACGGAGAAAAAGAGATGTTTGTGTTTTAAACAAAAGGAAAAACATATCTTTGTAAAAATGCTCTGGTGATACAAGTCTATTGTATTATGAAAATACAAATAATAACACAGTTTATGAGTTGTCATGAAATATTTATTGTACATATTCTTTCTACAGTAAAATAAAATGTTTATTCCAAATTCAGCATGTAAAATTTATGTAGTATGATTGAAGTTCCTTACACAACTCATAAATACAACTTTTTCACTATTGTCTCAAGTCTTATATTTTATTAATTTTTTTGTTTATTACTATTTTCAAATGTTTTAATTGAAATAGAATTACATCATTTCTCCCCCTTCTTTTTTCTAGCCTTTCTTGCTTTCTCAGCCTTCCTCTATTTAGCTCCTTCTATTACTCCCTCTTGAGGAGTTAGCTTCTGTTTCTTTGATTATATATATATATATATATATATATATATATATATATATATATATTATACATATATATATATATATATACACACACACACATATGATAATGCACCTATATACATTTGCATATATGCATGCAATCATATGACTTGCTGAGTCTGGTCTTTTGTTTTTGTTGTTTATATGGTTTTAGGGCAGATCGCTGTGTATTGGACAACCAATGCACACACAATACTCCCTCCCCCACACACACACACATGCACACACACACACTTGGACTGACAATACTCCTGGCAAGAACAGTCTTTGGACTGCTCAGTCTTCGGAGAGGCTACGTCTCCTTTGCACAGCAGTCATTTGTTGTTCACTGTTCTTGGACTAGGGGTGGAACTCCATGAAACTTCCCTGCTTAAACATTAACATATCTATTAATAATGCAACTGTTTCAATATTTTTGTGCAAGCATTTCTAAGAGAGACTCTGTCATGGTGGGCCTCCTGACATCCTGGTTCTTACAGACTTTCTCTTAGTTTATTGATGTTCTCTTAGTAGTAGGTTCAGGACTGTTGATGCAGATGCATCCATTGGGTCTGGCACCTCACAATTCATTGGTTTCTTTATTGTGTCCAGTAGTTATCCTTTGTGATGGTTTTCATTTGCTGTAAAGAGAAACTTCCTTGAGGAGCAGTGGTATCTGTAATTACCTGAGTGTATAAAGATAAGATTTATAACATAGGAAGGAGTTAAGCTGTTCTGTCTACATGGTGGTAATAGATTATTTTCAAAGGTTCATAACTTCACTATCCAGGAGAGGATAGCTAGATTTCCAGTATCACAAATGCTTTATATTATGATGGAATTTAATATGTATTATAATATACATCCTAGAACATAATAAAATATTCCATTAAGACTTTGTCCAGTTAGACATCTGTTGGATGCCACCTATGTGTGAGAGCCACTTATTCACCCTTTATGCAAATCTTGCCATGTTGGACATTATCACTGTTCATAGGTATTGCCAATTGTTAGGACTATTTAATTGCTTTCTTCCACTGGCAGCTTGCACAGTATTTTCTGGAACCATGTAAGCTAAACTGCAGGTATGAGATTTTCTGTCAAAATGAGTTTAATTCATCCAAGTCCATTGTCTCAAATGTGTGATGTCTTCAGAAATAGGGTTTAGTCTACATAAGAGGCAACTAAGGACTAAAATTATAGTCTATATTGTTTGGGGAGTCACTTGAATGACCCTGATGTACTATTGAAAGGAAGGTTTTTATATGCTTGTTACGGGAGGTCTTGATAGTCTATTATTCTTGCCAGGAGAGTTGTCAGTCCGAGTGTGTGTGTGTGTGTGTGTGTGTGTGTGTGTGTGTGTGTGTGTCAATTCTCTCTCTGACCAGCAGACAGAAACAAAGCAAGTCGGAGTTCTTCTCAACGCAGTTTATTCAGGATCCTTTACAATCTCCTCTCTGGAGGCCCTCTCTCCCCAGCTCCCTAATGGCTGTCCTTTTATACTCGTGGGCATGCCTCATTGGTGCACCTCAAACAGCCCGATTCTCGTGGCAGTGAGTCTGCGCAGTAGTTCTACGGTTGTGGCTCAGTTAGGGAAAGGCGCGCAGCCTTCAAACTGCCAAGAAGCGGCACCATTCCTAAGATTTGACAGGTGCCATTCATAAGATTTGGCCAAGGCACCATTTTAGCTGGCTGTGCTGCCGCACCCGCTCCTCACATGTGTGTGTATTGATATGAGCATGTATATGTGTGTTTGTGTGTGAATTTGTATGTGCATGTATGTGTGTATGTGGGTATATAACATGTCTGTCAGTTTCTGTATAAAATGTATTCATATGTGTTTTAGGTATAATTTTAGGGAAATATAAAATATGATTCCTTGAGGCTTTATCAAAAAACATTGGTGCTAGTTGCCATTTGTTCAGCCTTGTCCCAATGATTTGACCTCTCTCTTGGTTCCTTAATTGGGTCTTCCTCACAACTTACTGTCCCCACTTCAAATGACATCTACATTGCTAGTTCTATCTGAAGACTACTTCTTATCTATGTACCTGTGCTCCCTTTGATCATTATTTCTGTGGTGACTCAAATTATATATTCATGTTTGGAAAACCCACAGAAAATCATCTGACAGACAGAGAATTGACATCAATAAACTATAAATAGTTGAGGAAACAAGCAAATGAAATAAAAATTTTGTCAGAGGTCTAAACAGAGATTTGCAAACAGAAGAAATGGAGATAGCTAAGAAATACTTCAGAAAGGGTTTTATTCATATCCTTAGCAGTTATAGACACACAGATTAAAATATAACCACTTTGAGATTTCATTTTATTCCAGGCAGAAGAACTAAGATCAGCAAAACAGCTGACAGCAGATGTTGGTGCAGTTGTGAAAAAAGAGTAACCTCCACTTATGTGCAATTGCAAACATATACAGTCACTAAGGATATCATTGTGGAGAATACTCAAAACCTTAAAGAGTAAATCTACCATATGACTCAGATATACCACACGTTGGCATGAGCCATGTTTATTGTTGCCCTATTCACAATAACCGTGATTGGAATGCAACAAAAAGAAAAGGAAATAATGTATAAATTAATTTTCTGTAAAATCTAAGGATGCTAAAATGTGTCTAAATGATTTTATTTCTATCTTAACTGAGTACAACTTTTATTTGATGTTCTAATATCTTTTACCTGACTTAAATGAATATGAATTTTGAATAACATGATGATTAATGCTATTTATAGTATATTTATGATGCTTGTTATACTTTGCCTTAAGCACCTAGAGGAAATGGTACATGGAGAGAATGTGCATGCCCATTTATTCCAGCAACAGACTATGGTAGCATGTGCATGTACCTTGACACCATGACATGTAGGTTAACAGTAATAATTTACCAATAGAAAATGTCAATCAAATAAACAAATAAGGCTCTTTTTTTTCTTAGTCAGAAAAACAACTCAGAGAAAGAAAAAGCTATGGGAGAAAAGGAGCACATACTCGAGATGAGTAAATCACCCTCTTCCTATGAGTATGCCACTGTTAGGTGACTCACCCAGCAGAGCTGCAGAAGCGACAGCTAAACTCCTAACGATATGTGACTTAATTGATGAGCAACAGAGATGACTGCTTTTTTCCAGGAAGTCAAATGTGGACTGTTTACTGATTTCTGTAAAAAGCCAATCAACTGGGGTGAGCTGTAGGAAAGGACAGTCAAAACTGTGCTGCAATGGGAACCAGTGAGGATCGTTCTGAGAACAAGGACAGAAGATCACAGTAGATTTTTAGAACGTTTAGGTTTCCTCCAACCACACAGGCCAGATGATTTCTGCCAAAGTAACTAAATTCCAAAGGTGGTAATGCAAACAGAGCCAGAGGAAAATGTATAAATGATGCAACTACCCATTTTCCAATAAAACTTTATTCATAAGAACTTGAGGTGAACTGGATTTAACCCATTGGCCATACTTGCCAATGTCTTTTCTAGTCAAACAGTAAAATGATAAGTGTTAAAGATAGATTTGCATTCAATGCATAGTAAGGGCCAGCTGAATAAACGTCAAGCTGTAGACTTCTGGGCACCGGGGCTACCATGTCAAGTATCTATTACACCAGGAATGATTCGCTTGAGAAGAAATGCTGGAAGAATTGATGCATGTGGCCAATAAAGTACTTTCTTGGCCAAAATTCTGCTTTTTAAAGTAAGTATTAGCTCTTACTACATAGGAAACTTTATAAAGGTTGATACTTAGAGGACCTAAGTACAATTTTGTGGTTTTAGGTGACTGTTGGTAATTTTAGATAATAAAGACGATCTATATGACAATATCAAAGATAGAAATTAAGTTATCATCATATAAATATAGTATGAATATGACATTAATTTCCCAGTATACCAACAACTGTTTCTGTTACACCTAGTATCAACAAATAGGAGCTGGTTAGCAAATGCTACAGCTACTTAGATTTTGTTCTCACATCATATCATTTTAGTAAAGATTGGCACTTATCAATCAACGTTATTATTTTCAACTTTAGTAAATCAGGCACTTTTAGTGAATTTCTTCTATCTCATAAATTAAACTTTATTTTACATTTTTACAATATGTTTTTATGTAAATGGGATTACATTTATTTTCATAATTTTGGAAAAGTAATATAAACATATTTTCATGAACCTCCATAAATTCAGGCAATATTGCAGATGAATCTAAAGAAACACATCAGACTAAGGTATTAGCTGCCTGCATTAGCCATGAAGAAAATGGTGCTGAGGCTGAAGCTGTACTTTTCTTGAGGAATTGCAGCAGCTGGACTCAAAGAGCTTTTCCTGTTTTTCCAGTTTTATCTGTACAACCAAAGCCATTAAATGACTATTTGTGATTGATTTTCTTTGTGGGTGAAGGATAAGAAATAACTGGTATCTCATAAATCTCAAGGCAAAGATGACAATGTTTGTCAATGCCAAATCTTTTATAAACTTACCAAGTTCAAGTCAGTGAAATTTGTCTTGCAATAACTTCTAAATGCTTCACCCTGGAAGCTCATATGCTTATGTAATGGGCCCCAAGAATTAAAGAACAGCAAGGGGAACACCAAAGGGCCTTGACTTATCTGCCAGAAGCAAGCCTAGGGATTCAGATTAATGAGACCCCGAGATAAATCTACATATTAGGAGTTTCCAGCCAAGGAACTGGCTTAGTATCTGAGTGAAAATTCAAACTTCTATCATTTGAATCAACAGACATAGGCTATCTCATTAATTGAAGTAGCCAACCTGAAGCAATAAAAGAAACCCTTCATCCTTCAGGTTGCTTTGGGTAGGATATTTAATTACAGCTATGAAAAAGGTACCAAATGAGGTACCAAATTCTGATTTCATACATACTAGTCAATGAAATAGGGGCACAGATCTTAACATTTTCTATCTCAGGTTTAAATTCCAAATTAAACGAGGTTGTAGAGAACAGAGTTCTTTGTTTTATTGTAGTAGCTATTCACTGTTATTGTGAATGTCTAGGAACTTTGTAAATATTGTAGATTGCTGGGATCCCTTCCAAAAATTATTTTGTAACTAAGAAAACCTGAATTAATGAGTATTCAACTGATGGTATAACTATGCATGGTTTCAACTTCTAATTTCAGGCAAAACATTGGGAGTGATAAAGGGCATTCTGTCCACTGGAATCCAAATCCAAGGCCCCTGAAATGGCCTGAGGCAGCATTGTTACCCCACTCGGTGCACAGCTCCAGGAGCTACTTTTGTGATTTTATAAATGGATATCACGGTGGCTTTAACAAAGGAAATGCAAACACAATGAATAATCCTTCCTTTTTATATTCCAGGTAAGAAGTGGGTTACAGTAAGGGGCAAGGTTCCTGGAAGTATGTCATCTCAAAAAGGAATCTTAGAATCATTTCAAATGCAGAATTTTCAATAAACCTTAATCCCACCTTCCCATCACCCCTCAGATTCAGAGAAATGCATCATCTCCCCACAAAATAACTTGACATTCTGAGAACTACTTTCATGAATAAGCAGCATGGCTGTAGTGGAAATAAGTTATAGGAAAGATTTATTTGGTTCCATGACAAAACCACAAATTCAGACAGCGTGAACATTTATCTTCTGTAATGTATACCAATAACGATCCTTTACTCTCAGATAGGAGCCAAGCAAATCAGGAATCAGAATGCCAAAATGATAAGAAAGATACCTAATCTTATAAGACTGTATTTCAAAAACTTTAAACAAGATGTGACAATAAACAAGACCAGGCAAATGAGCAACTGTGACATCATTGTGGTGGATAAAGAGGGGAGAGATCTCTGTCCTTCTCCTGTAGCTCCAACAATACAGGGTGAAAGTTATGATGAATGGAGAGATAGCTCAGGAGGAAAAAAAAACTGTCTGCTCTTTCAGAGGACTGTGATTCAAGTCACCACACCCACATGGCAGGTTAGAGCCATTTTTACCACTACTGTAGTCCTAGAGGATCTTAGGGCCTCTTCTGGCGTCTCCCAGCACCAGATATGCATGTGGTGCACAGACATACTTGCAAACAAACATCCATACATCTAAAAGACAAATGCATTTTAGAAAAACCCTTTATATTTTGTTATCAGTAGCAAAATATTGCACATTTCCTCAATAATTTCGGTACAAGTCACATCTAGCGTGTAATAGTTATTCCATCTGTAGAAAAAAAATTTGTATCTTTTCGGCTTTATGTTTATCAGTAAATAAAAATATCCTTTGTACCACCTTGTACATAGAGCAGTCTTTGAGATAGCTTTGAAAGGCACACAATCATAAATATAATTTATAGTCTTGTATAGAAAATGAGATGTGGACTGTTTAAGATTAAAGCAGAGGCCGAGTAAGGGTTGAGTGTGGAACATTATGGAGGCATAAAAGGAGATGACTTCCTATTGCATTGGGAAACACCAGTGGGTCTGCATTTCTCCTCTGTGGAGGTATAGTGCCTAATCTGTCTTAACTTTCTCACTAATCATTATTCCCCTGGCTACTGGTGAGTGCTTCTAGCATCTCCTGTGGATCTTTTGCCTCTATGGAATGCCCAAGAAGCATACATACTGTTGGAAACACAACACTACAGAGTTATGACTTTAAAGTACTGAGAGGTCTCTCAGAGAAAGTGAATATTTGTTTGATTTTCAATATGTAAGTACATTATATCGTCATTTTTTAGATCCATATGGGAAACAGAATAAAAATGCTCTGTGCAAGTTTTAAGTTTTGTATTTAATCATGATGATTGTGCTTGAGGCAAGTAATCAGACAATATTTTATGAGCGTCAGAACTTCAGTACAGTATTTGTATTTGTATTACACTAGCCCTTATAAAATTATGCACACACAATAACCAAATGTTTTATGCCTGAGATTTTACTCTAAAGGAGACTTCAGCATCTCATTCTATAAGAAGTCCACGAGCAAGGTTAGGACTGGGAGGCTTCTTGACTTCTTTCTCAACATTCTGACTTTGCTATTGTATCATATAAACTGCCTTGGATAAAGTATAAAATCCAACTCCTGTTGCCATCTTATAAGTTAGTCACCACAAGAACAAACTGTAAGCCACAGTTTGCTGGCCTCTGTACATAGGAATTCCACAGAACTAGTAAAGTTCCTATACAGATATTCTGAGAAAATATTATTTAAAATAAGGAAGCAGTAAAGATAACTAATATAAATAAAAATGAATAAAATACTAACTGTTTATGTTTATGATAATACAATATTGGCCAATTTAAATTTTGTGGAATTAAAAGAGCTAATTTTATCATATGCAGAAAATATCCATAATGCAAATCTTTAATGAGAGTTAAAAAATACTGACAGTAGATATTTTGTTCCTTATTCTTTTTTTTCTATTATACAAAATTGCTTCAATTAGAAAATATTACGTTGGTAATCAGAAATATGTTCTTAATTAATGTTAACTCTGACACAAACCTAACTTAACAAAGCAGCTAATTAAAATGTTCATTGTTTGATGGCTGAATTTCTCTGTAAATTAGAAAGAACAAATGGCCAGGAATTAATAAAATATATGACAGTAAATGAGTATCACAAAACAAAACAAATCACTGCCTGTAAATCTAACATGGAGTTAAGTTGCCATCTTTCTCAAAGTCCATCTGTAAAATTCATGTAATATTAACAAAACTGAAAACTTCTTTTCTTGAACACTGGCAGAAAATAAAAAGGTCCAAGACACTTTTGAAAGAAAATATTTTGTTCTTATCATATGCTATATTTATAATGATTGGCCAGCTATCATAATTATAGATGGGTAATACTAATCTATGCATGGATTAACCATACAAATACACACACAGTACTGACTGTCTCAGTGAAAAATCAAGATAGAAATACCTGTTATCTCCAAGACACACACATTCCTGGAATGGGTGTGGGCTGAGATGGAAAGGATCAATGTCAAACTACCAAAGGAGGCCACAAATAAGCTCACATAGCTATGCTTATAGATGAGTTGTCAAGTTCAATGTCACCAGAAGAGATAAAGGATGCTACCACAAACTAGTAAGAACATGGAGTTGGGGAACATATCAAGAGGACAACATGGTTATAGTTATAAGTCAAATATTGAGGATCCAGATTTCTGTGACTAAATAGCAAAAGCATAAAAAAGTCAGACACACTCTGATACAACAATCTTTAGGGGCTTCAGTACCCCACCTTCTGTTTTGAATAGCCTTCCAAAGCAAAACTCAGCCAGACAAATTACTAGTTAAAGTAAACCACAAATTAATTGTATTTACCAGGTGTGATGACAAAATATTCTAAAGGATAGGGAATTCTCAATATTTTCAGTAGCACTGGCATGTAGAATCTTCCTTAAAATGAATCATATTTTAAGACAAAAGGAAAGTTTTAAAAATAAAGTAAAATGTAAAATTCATTGTGTTTTAACAGTTCACAGTTGATTAAAAGCATAAAACAATAACAAGCAAATCACAAAAGCATATAAATATGTACAACCTGCAGAACATATTTTTGAATAAATTTTAGGTAAGGAAGAAAACACAGGATATAAAAACAAAAGTCTAGAACTCAGATAAAAATGATAGCCCAATTGATCAGACCTTGGATATACTGCTGAACGAGTTCTAGGACAATTTAGAACTAGAGATACTCATTTTTTAAAAAAATCACAAATAGCTCATCTAATGATTTGCCTTGCATATCTAGAAGATGAAGTCAACCCAAAAATAATAGATAACAAGAAATAATAATTAGACAATATAATGATGGAACAGACCAAATGTACACATAAAATCAATTAATTTAGTCTATAATACAGAAAGGGGGATCCATGACTCCTTTGTTTACATGACTCTGATAATTCACTGAAAATAGATTGTACACACTAATGACTTTGTACCTCAAAACTTTGCCCCCTACATTGGTTAGTACTGGGGATTATATTGACTTTGTTGTTCATAAATCACTTTTCCAAACAAAAATGGAGAAGTCTACGGAAAAAGCAAAAAGAAGAAAAATGTATGAGCATCATGTGTGTTACAGGAAATACAGAGGTGCGGCAGAGACTCCAGCACTACTAATCATGGTCAAGTTATTCACACCTTTACCTTCTACACTCACATGGACAATATAGAATGGCCATCACCTTGATTAGAACAACTGGGTAAGTTTTCAGAGACTTCAGCTCTCATTATCTCTCCTTCAAAAACTCAACATTGAGTGAAAATGACACCATAATGCCAGAAAGCATAAAAAGTAATAGACTCAAAAAATGACTCTCCAGAGACTATTAAAAATCCATAAACATTTTTATAGAAAATGAACCATTTGAAAATCAGCCTTCATAAAACATTTTTACGAGATTCTCTATATCATCTTATGATTTTAAATTAAACTGCCTTACCAAGACTGGGGGATTACCTCTGAATCATTTACATTTGTTTTGTGTTTTTTTTTTTTTTTTTAAAAAAAAAGAGAGAAAAAGAAGATGCTCTGAGCCCTAGTGTGATACTTACCAGACCAGTTACATTTAGGAGATAATCGTCGAGTGATATCTTCTCACTTCATTCCATCCCAACTGGGAAAATGAAACATAATCAGTGGTCAAATTCAATAAAACATAACAAAGTCAGAGACGTTAAGTCACATTTGGTTTCATTTTCTCTACCAAATCAGAACCATTTTTCCAGAATTAGAGTTCACTTCTGACTTTGAATAGGGAAGCAGTACATTTAGTGTATGTAGAAGGACTAAACTCACTAGCCATCCCTCACTGTTCCCAATCAAACTAGTTTTTCTTATTTATTCCTACAACTGAGAGAACACAAGGTGCTAATTGGTTGACCAAAATATTTATTTACTTGTTAAACACAATCTTTGAAATATTCTATATGGACTACTAGAAACTGATGCTTTATAAATAAAATAGACCCTGCTATCCTAAATTGATAGCAGAAAATTTAACTTTACCTAGCACTATGTTTCTTTTTTTTTCTTTTTTATTGGATATTTTATTTATTTATATCTTAGATACTGTCTCCTTTCCTCATTTCCCCTCTTTAGAACCCCCCTATCCCATCTCCCTCTGCCTTTGTGCTTTTATACTATTTTAATTACATGCAAATATTAAAGTCGATTCTATAGGCCAAGGACAAGGAAATGGGCTGCTTAGCAGGAATATGACATTGGCTAAAGACAAGGAAATGGGCTTCATTTTAATTCAGGAAGCTGACATTAGCTGGAACAAAGAAGTAATTTCGTGCAGAAATCTAAATCTTAGGCTAGAACAAAGAAGTAATTTCAGGCAGGAATCTAAATTTTAGGCTAGGACAAGGAAGTTGGCTTCAGACATGAAAATGACTTTGGACTAGGACAGGGAAGTAGGCTCAGATATTTTGGTCATCCTGATAAACCCTTAGAAACAGTGATCACAGGAGTGTTCATGGAAATTTGTTAATTGCCTTGCTTGTTCTTTGACTATTGTGTTTACTGTCTTGCTCGTTCCTTCACTATCTGCCGCTATGTTTCTTGAGGCACATGATGTGCATATCAATATTTACCTCATGTTTCTCCTACAGAATTTATGTATTGTATTTTATGCAATATAGATTGCATATTATAGAAATGTTGTTTGAACTAATTTGACAAAGTAATTTGTTTAGGTGAACTCATATAGTGATTGTACATTTTTTATTTTGTTATTTTGTTAAAATGTATGTATATATATAAAAATTACTAGGATTCTACTCAAATAAAAGCACCTGATTTTCATATTCTTCGTATAGGGGAATTATCTCTGCAAGTGTGGGCTTTTGGTCAGTTCTACAAATAAACAATAAAAAGGCTTTAAAATTTTATACTCTTCTAAATAAACCCTTTTTAATAATTTTTTAGTATTGACTCATTGCTTCCATAAAACTTTTGAAATTTCCTGTTTATATGACCAGCTGAAGATCTTGTAAATTTTATAACTCTCAACTATCCCAGGCCTTGTGATAGAGGTGCATCTTTTCAAGTATAAGGGAAAGTCACTCAAAGGATTCCTGTTTGTCATCCTTAACATATAATGGAAATGGAAATGATTTCCCTTCTTCAGCACCTTTTGCCTCTGTCTGCTAGTAGGAAAATGGGCAAGCTAACAGCAAACAGCTCAAACATAGGAGGGACACAAAAAGTCTCACCCATAGCTAAGGAGCTATTAGGAATTAATAGCTTCAGGGGGAGAACAAGTCTTTTTTTTTTTTTTTTGGATGCAGCCCCTGAAAGATTCCTCTTGCTCCCTTGCTTCTGTAGAGTGAACAACACCTATATTCATAGAGCCCATACTATGTGGGCAACAATCTTAGATAAAACCATAAATGAAAATGGGAGGGACAGGTGGTGGAGGAAATAGAGGAGAAAGAGGAAGTAGGAGCTGGAGGAGATTTGACCAACATATGTAGAATGTATGAAATTCTGAGTTACATAAATAAATAAATAAACAAACAAACAAATAAATGAACGAATAAACAGATTCTAATTTAGAAAGATAAAGAGGATTTGAGAAAACTGTTATTATATATGTTAAGTAATTCTTTTGTACAACAAGTCTCCCAAATTAGAGCCCAGGGTGGGAAGGAGGAGGAGAAGAAGAAGGAAGATGAAGATGAAGATGAGGAGGTGGAGGAGAAGGAGGAGGGGAGGAAGAAAAGGAGGAGTAGGAGTGTCCTGAGTCCAGTCTGTTATCTGTTGCAAGCAGGTTATGATAAGGTTTTAGGGTCCCCGAGGGGAGAGGAGCAACAGGTCCTCTTCACTCAGGAATCATATACAGGATTGACTGTGAGATGGCCAGTTCCCCGAGAGGGGAGAGAGTTATACAATGAGTCCTTATGACTGTAGTTTCCAGCAGCTCAGGTCCAGAGAGTGCTTGACCACGAAGATAGGAGTCTCTTGGCTGCTGCTTTGATGATCGGGTGCAGTGCTCAGTCTCTTGGCTACTGAGGAGGCCTGGACGGAGGATCATGCTAGCCAGTCATGGCTACCAGTGTGATGAAGTGCTCCGGCCAAGGGCTCCTTTTTATGTTTGAATTAGGGTTACTTCTGATGTACACGGCAGATAACCAGATGTGTCTGGTTATCTGTGGGGCTATGACTTCATTACAGCTGATTATCACACTTATTCAAAACAACTTGTTTTTGTCCACAAATATTTTGATTCATACGGTTTCAAAACAACTTCTAGTTATCAAAACAACTTCTGGTTATCACAGCACTTCAAAATGACTTCACTTCAAACTTGTTTTCTTTCCTATTACAATATAGAGTCAGTTCTGTTAAGGGCCTGCTCCTTACAAGGAGGAAGAGGAACAGAAGAGGAGAAGAAGGAGGAGAGGGAGGAGAAGAAGGAAGAAGAAGAGGAGGAGGAGAAGGAGGAGGAGGAAGAGGGGGAGGGAGAGGAGGAGGAGGAAGAAGAGGAGGAGGAAGAGGCAGAGGAGGAGGAGGAAGAGGAGGAGGATGAAGAGGAAGAGGAGGAGGATGAAGAGGAGAAAGAGGAGGAGATGAAGAATTATTTTAAAAACTGGACTTTTTATTTAAAGCAGCTGTAAAAAATCAGTCTTTTGAATCCAAAGTTACCTCCCCCAATTCTCTGGGTAAATTTATTGTGAAAGGCGAGTAAAACTGTATGAAACATTAGCAAATGTCTTTGTCACAAACCTCCATTCCCTCCTCAGGAGACATAACCTGAGTCATGACATGAAGCTGGTGTCTTTGGTGACTTGTTTATTGTTCTGTAGCTCCCGTGGCCTCCTATCTCCCATCCTTTAACCCAAGGCTGACCCATGCAGATCGCACAATAGACCTTCTTTGCATTTGCTTATTCCAAATCAAAAAAAATCAAAGGGGCACAGTTTTCCCACTGAACCAATCTCATCTGTTCCTCTCAGGCCTGGAAATCTACCCACAGCTGCTATTTGCTTCTCATGCAGCTTAGAGATCAGACACAATTGTCACAATTGTCTGCTTTCCTTGTTTTCTAAAACTTCGGTGGAGGGAAGGGGTGGACTAGAGTTCTTGTTTTACCATTAACTAGCTACTGACTTTAAACAAATTGCTTATCGACTCTAACCCTTTCTACTTTCTTCTAAAATCTAAAAATGGGATATTAATGAATATACAATTAAATAATCCATGTAAAGCAATTAACTGAGTCCCTGCTAGAATGAGTGTACTATCTGTACTAATTGAAAATAGTAATGGGTTTTCTTTTCCACTTGGCGTTCTTAAAGAGAATAATAAAATCTGCTATTTCCCCATATTTAGACAACATAACATGAAGTAACTCATATTTCTGACTTATTTTTATGCTCGTGTTGAAAATAACACATCCACCACCCCCTCTATTACCATCTTCTCATTTGCTTATTCATGTATGAAATTGGTTAGGCAAATATTTCACGCACTTTTCTGCCTAAACACAATTTCAGGCATTTTGGCATCCTTTATATATCTTATAATAGTTGTCTGCTGTCTCATAGCAAACTCTATATAAAAAGTATACTACTGTTCAATTTTATTTTATTCATTAATTTAGGTGTGTGTGTGTATGCATATGTGTGTCTACATGTGTGTGTTTGTGTGTGTGTGTCTGCATATGTGTGTGTGTGTGTTTATACAATTCTTAAATGTTATTCACGCAGTTAAAGATGACTGATAGTTTAGATATCATCTTCAAATAAAAAGGAAGAAAATTCACTTGGTATAGTAATCAAGAAAGGACAGTTTTTAAATAAAACGTTAAGTTTCGAACAGAGAGAGGAGGAGAGAGGGGGTAGAGAGAGAGGAAAGAGGAGAGAAAGAAGAGAGAGAAGAGAGAGGAGAGAGAAAGAGATAGGAAGGAGAAAGGAGAGAGAAGAGAAGAGGGAGGGTATGGGAGGAGGGGTTGTGGGGTTGGAGAGGGAACGGGTGCTTGCAAGTCATGACACGTGGGAGAGTAAGAGAACTGTATTACTGAAATCAGTTCCTACTTTGTTTGAGCCATTACCTGTTTTCTGGTTGTCATTTCATACCCTCAGCTAGCAGGCCTGCAAACTTTAGGGGATTCTTTCCTGCCCATTGTACTCATCTCCATAGAAATAGTTGGATTACAGAAACATACCTCCATACCCTAGCTTTTCATGGACTGTGGAGATTTAAGCTCAGGATCTCATGCCTGCCTAAAAATCAATGTACACATGAAACCATTTCCTCTTTCTTGAAAGCGATACCTTTTATTTTTATTTTATTCTTTATTCATACATTACATCTCTACTTAATTCTCTCCTCATTCCACTCTGTCTGAAGCCCCCAACTTCCCCATTTCCCAGATCCAAGACTCCTCTTTAGAAAACAGCAGGCTTCCCAGTGACATCAACTGAACACACCATAAGAAAAAAACATAAGATAGATATAAAGCCTCATGTCAAGACTGGATGAGGTAACCCAGTAGTGAGCAAATGGTTGCAAAATCAGACAAAGCATCAAAGACACCCCTACTCTCACAAACACCCCAAACTAAACAGTCGTAGCATGTATGGAGAGGACTTAGTATGGACCCAGGCAGGCTCCATGATGTCTGTTGCTGAATATATATGTATGTACATGTATGTGTATATAAATACATATATGTGTGTGTGTGTATGTGTGTCTGTGTTTGTGCAAAAAAAAAAAGACAATAGACTATGAAATTTACCCATTTATTTATAGTCACTGCTTTTCACATAGTTTCTTCACCTATAGGGCAGATTGGTTTAGAATGCACTGTTCAGCCCAGGGTGGTCTCAAGTTCCCAACAATCCTCCTGCCTCTGCTTCCTGGGGTCTGGATTGTAGGCATGAGCAACCATGCCTACAGAATTTTTATTGTTATTGTTTTAGAAATGGAGTTTGGGTTACTATAGATGTGAAGTGTTTTAAGAAAGCAGTAAGGAACTTTTCTCATCACCTCAGCATTTACTGCTCTCAGGAGCCTTGTTCTATAGTCCTGTCTTCCCATTCTCCTCCCTACCCCAAAGCACCTGCTATATTCCATGACGCCTGACACCAAAACCTTGCTGTCAGACTCCTTCTCTATACCTAGATGTAGAATGTTATCCCCATACAAGCAACAGTTATCTTTCTGCTAAAACTTCATCTTCATACTTGTTGCCATGTCACCCAAGATAAAAAATGAAGTACAAAAAAAGTCTGTGAATTCACTGAAAACATTGTCATAAAGGAATTTAAGATTCCAACAGACATCCTCAGATTGGCAAGCTCAAACCTTCCCTAGTTGAGCTTTTGAAGAAAATCCATTGATTACAAATCAGCTGTTCTTGCATCATGCCACATCAATCAACACAACACGATGTGATCTGACACCATTAGAAATGCCTGCCTGCTTCCCCAGACCATATGCTCAAATTAGTAACCCTACCCACAGATGCTATCTCCGCTTTCCACAAACCCAAGCTTATTTCAAACCATTACCTTGCATATTATTTAAGAAAAAAAACATATTCTATTCTCTTAACATTTTAGTATCAATTATATCTCAGATAATATTATTTTCTTATCCCAGAGAAAGTTGTTCATAAGAGAAGCATGCTTACATGAAGCATGAGAAACACACACACACACACACACACACACACACACACACACACAAAGAGATAGAGATAGATAGAGATAGAGATAGAGATAGAGATAGAGAGAGAGAGAGAGAGAGAGAGAGAGAGAGAGAGAGAGTCAAAAGAGTAGGATATCACTTTAGAGTGCAGAAATGTAACTCATTTAAGAAACACTGGTAGTTCATTATATTATGTGTTCTTTATTGTAAGCACTGCTCCTTTTCAAAAATTATTTTATTTAATTTTGATATGCAAATAAAAGTCACAGAATGTGGTAGTATCCTGTATGCTCAATGTCACTAATTTAGACCTATTTTTTTTTAACTGGGAGGAAATACAAAGTAAGTTTTCTTTTAAAATATCAATTCATATAATTTATGGGAAAACAGCCAAGTTGGCAAGTTTAGAATGCACACACACACACACACACACACACACACACACACACACACAAATGCGGGAACATCTTGACTGAGCTGATGACATGACAACATTGTAGTATTCACCAGCGGGAGCTGGCTGTGGTTCAGAAATGGACTGAAGACAGTTGAAGCAGAACGCAAAAGGAGCTGGCTCTTCACTGCTGCGACGGCTTTGTGTAAACCAGCTGGCCTTCCCTTAAATTATCTGTGTCTCATATATTGTCAGCACCAGAAAAGGCAATCAGCACAAGTAGGAAAGATGGTATGTGATGTGATACTGAACAGTCTGCTAAAGCAGGCACCGCGGACATCAGGCCTGTTGACCTCCGTGCTCCAGGCCCCCACTCAGCCGGTACGATCCCAGGGATTGGTTAGTTTGTACTCATTGGGTCTTTCTTCCTTCTGATGCGCTAGTGAAAGAAAGGTCAGAAACGCGGATGATCTGCACAAATGAACAGCCATAAATTACATAATTCAGCATATAAGTTTTTCAAAACATAGACCAATGTAATGTCATGCAATGATTATAAAATTGCTTTACAAAAAGTCATTTAATGAATGTTTGAGAGCTTGATTTTTGCACTTTTTGAGGTCTGTGCACTTCCAAAGTTTTTCATCTCATTTAAAGGAAATGCACAGCCTGCTGAGAAAGCACCGAATGGCCGTGCAATAGTATTTTCAGTTCAACGAAGCAAACAATGCTCCAGAAATCTTGCAAGATAGCCCTTTCCCCCGAGACTTCCAACTCCAGTTTTGCAAACTCTAGAATTTCCTTACTTTTGATAAAAGTTCAAGTAAGCATCCTCTAAGCTTCAGAATGTATCTAAATGCTGTAAATGCTGCATTGTGCTTTTAATTCACCCAACACTAATTACCTTAATATTTTGAGATAACAAACACTGATCTGTTATCTTTCCTGGGAAAAAAATCTGAGATTCCCATAAGAAATAGAACTTTATTAATATCCTCGAGGATCTTGAAACACGGGATATTGTAATGTCAGCAAATCTGTACATCCTGTCTGGGCAGAGAAATTAACTCTCTGGCACTACTAACCCAACAGGGGAGCTTGTGGAGTTTTCTGACGGGAGACAAGTGTAGCTGAGGTGAAAGTTTTAGAACTTTTTTCAGTATCTTTCTTTTGTGAATTTAGGATAGCATCTCTTGGCCACCAGTAAGGTGAAAACCATCATGTGAGTTTTTCAATAGGTAAACGAAGTCAAAAGGAGCCTTATGCCATTGTTTGTATAGTCCTATGCTTACTCAGCAAGTTCATCCCTTATAGCTTACACTGGAAAATATAACTCTTCATTGATCACATCAGAGATTGGGAAAGTTTGTTCTTTCGTTTATTAGCTAAGCATTCCTTTGAAGGATGTCCTTCTCCTGTTTCTTTATAGGCAGTGTTCATCAGAATTACAATGTTAATACACCACAAGTGATTTATATAACTGTGTTTGTCTTATGAAATTCTAATTTGTGTTAAAATGATTATTTGATGTGATCAATTAAAATATTTAAGGTAAAATAAACTCTAATCATTTTAGCTATAAAATAAAGAGACATTCCCCATTATAATATTACTAGCTCTTCAAGAAAAATTTTAAGATATGTCTAAGCTATCTTATCAGAGTTCGGTCTTCGTGAGCTGTCTCCAAAAGGATGTTCAGTCATGGGTAAACACTAGCTAAATTTTCTTTGAAAAACACTTTTGAGCTAATCTTCAATATTATTCTTTTTTGATTTATGTGTATAATAATGTTGTGCCTTCATGCATGTCTGTGCACCACGTGCATGCTTGGCACATATGGAGATTAGAGGAAGACATTCGATCCCTTGGGACTGGAGTTACACAGAGTTGTGCACTGCCACACTGGTGCTGGGAACGGAACCTTGATCCTCTTGAAGAGCAACTACAGCTCTTAACCAGTGAGTCATCTGCCCTTTATAAAACAAATATATATGACTTGTTTATGTTTGCTTTGTTGTTTGTTTTCTGAGATAGAGTTTTATCTTACCAAGGCTTGCCTGAAACTCCGTATTCAGCTTAGGATGGTGTTGAAGTCTTGATCCTCTGCCTTAAGCTCTAAGTTCTGGGACTATATGTCGTTAACCTTCTCTCTTCATATTGTCTCAGTTAAATGGCTACCATCATTATCTTGTTTATTCTCTTTTCCCAGTGTTATCCACTTTGAGGGTAGATTTATCTGAAGTTCTGTTTGGAGGGATTTCATCACGATAAGAGTGTATGGTGAATCAGGGGAAGGGGATATTATCTGTCTTTCTTGCCTTTTTAATCCCAAAGGACCACAGCATCAAGGATGGGGCTGCATACATTCCATATACATCTTCTTCTCTTAGCTGATCCCCCAGGAAAGCGTCATCATTGACACCCCTGGTAACCTTTTACTCATTTCCTAGGCAAATATCATAAATTTGATAGTTAAGATTAACCACGAAAAATGTTACCTACAAAAATTCTTCTTTGCTATTGCAGTTCAAGAATCCGTTTGACTGATTTATTATATATATATTTTTTAATTTAGGATTCAAAATAATCAGAAGCATCACCATGATCATCACTCAGTGACACAAGGAAGAATTCAGCTAGCTGTGTCTTTCTGATCACTTAGCACATGGAATCTCACTTATTACTCAAAACCATCCTGTAAGGCGGTCATCTGTACTTACTGAATGATTAAAGTACAGTTTATAAAATTTAACTGAATACAACAACGTAATTTGGTTAGTGAACAGTGAGACCAGATTAAAATCTCAGTCTCTCATACTCTAATATCAACTCTCTTCAGCATCAATATTCTCTCTGCCCTATTCATGCACTTGCATCTCCATCGGGTCTTAGAAAATGCCTGCTCAGAGCAACAACACACTGATGATGATACATATTCCTCAGCCCAATCAAAAATCACAGCATGAATATTGTGTAAGAACTGAACCATTGTCCACCCAGCCTTGCACAGACAGACTTCACATCTGTATGCTGTGACACCACTGTCACACTGGTGTCAGGAGAAACTTCATACTGGCAACAGTTCACAAAAGTCAGATGCTTTTTAAAAATCATGACTTCATTCTTTTTTTAACTTAATTTCTAATACTGATTTCCATACGTTTTCATAGTGGAAAGGATCTCCAGGTATTCATCTGCCATAATCGGTTGTGTGTATGAATACTCCTGTCTCATGTGAAAATAATGTATCCTGTGATATCTTTCTTACATGGAGAAATCTGAGATGATGCTTTCACAGAACTCTGAGGTCAGCATCATCATCTCCTTCACCCTGCCTCACTTCTCTTCTATCACTCATTTTCCTTTTGAAATAATCTAATCCAGATATGTCCAAAGTAAGGAGTCAAATGCGGGATGAATAGAGTCTAATTTTTCTGTGCTATAGTTCATTTTGATCCACTCTCAAAATAAAATACATTTATCATAAAGACATTCCTTCCAGTTATCACAAATTCTCCAAAGATTTTTCAGCAACACAACATGATTTAAATAACAAAGACATTTTAGGAAGCCATTACCAAACCTAAATTGTCTTCCCACATTTCTTGTATTCAAAGAAAGTTATCTTCCTTTCCTCAAGTGTGAACTGGATTTGATGACTGTCTTATAATTTAAAGAATCTAACAATGACTGCATTAAAGAAATATCTCAGACATAGTCGATCTAGTTGAGCAATCAGAGCTAATGATTTCTGGTGAAGACAAGGAATACTCATTTCTGATATTCTTCCAAAATTCCATAAAAAAAAATATATTGGATAATCTAAAAGAGCTGCCTAAAAGGAGACTGTTCTTCAAAGCTATCAAGATCACAAAGAATGGAAAACTGCACACGTAACAGGTCACAGAACTGAAAGTGTGAAACTAGAAGCACTTAGACATCAGAGGCTACAGTAAGAACAGAAAAGGCGTCATTGATGATAAAAAGCAGGACATTCATAAAGATTCTCTGGTTCAGTTGAGAGCATTGAGTCACTGTTAACTTCTTAGTTTTGACAAATTTATTATGTTTGGGTAATGTTAGCATTAGAAGTTGGGTAAAAGGTGTAGAAAAATGCCCTGTATACTATCTTTACAACTTTTGTGTAAATATGTATATATAAATGTATCATAGTTTCAAAATTGCACGGCATGTACACCAAAGATGCAGAGAGAAATCTCTAAGCAAACTTTGATCCAATCTGTAAAGTTGACACTAGTTTATATTCAGCAAAGAAGATCTGAACCTGTGCACTCAGGTCTCATTCATACTCTGTGGGGAGCCGACAGAAGGCGGCTATCACCCTTGCAGACATCTTGAGCCATATACCCTGACAAGAGACTTGATTACATTAGCCTACAACAACTGAGCACACTCTGATAACATCTTGTTTTAGATACCCAGGATCTTCCCCTTGGGTGTGTGAGACTTAAAGGTGTGATTTAGAGCTGAGACTTAAGGGCATGACTTAGAGATTAGATTTAGAGACAAGACCTAAGGGCATGACTTAAGGGCATGACTTAGAGGCGTGGCTTAGAAGTGAGACATATAAAAGGCGAGAGGCAGACAAAAGAGAGAACCAGACAACAGATTACTTGACAGCAGTACAACTTGGAATTAGAGTACAACTTGGAACTAGGAGTCAGGTTAGACACTTGCAACAGAGAATTAGGCACTTGGCACTTGGAGAAAGAACTTGGAACTTGGAGACACTAGGGACTAGGAACTAGGGACTAGGAACTCAAGGCTGCTTGGGGCAGTGTGGGCTAACAAGTTAGTCCTCAAGGCTTCTGGCAGTGTGGGTTCAAACATTAACACAACGGTTCGAGACATTTTGGCCCCCAAATGTGGGCTATTGCGGTTCTCAACAATACTCCATTATTTGGCAGCATCTTTAAGCAATTGTATTGTATGAAGATGAACATAGAGAAAATACCTTATCTTTATTAAAAAGCCACAAAGTTTTAATGAAGATACTGTGAAAATAAATCCTGCATGCCAACAAGCGCTATCTTACTTGTCTTATGATAATATACTGAAAATAATTTACGTCTTTCCTTTACAAAATAAACATTTCAGAATTCTCACATTTTAATTGGAAGTTAGGAAACAGTTGCTGTTTATAGAACGCCACACTCTGGTGAGAAATGCATTCCTCTTTCAATGAATTTCCTTATGAAAAGAATGCCCCTAACAAAAATGCCTATATCTGTTGCTTTACAATGTATGTCTAATGATATCATTTGATGATGAATCTTCACAATAAAAGATATAAGTGCCTTGGAGCATGTTATATGAAAACATATGAATCTATAGGGCTGGAGAAATTGCTCCATGGTAAAGAGTGCGTACTGCTCTTACAGCAACTGGAATTCAGAGCTCTGCACTCACGGCTGCTCACTATGAACTCCATTTAACTCAAGCAATCGTGTACCCTCCTTTGGTCCTAGTTGGCACAGTGTGTACTTGTAAGAACCAACATTCAGATACACATAGTTAGAGAGAAAAATAAAATATTTGACATATGTAAAAAATAAGTCATTTTCTTGAAAGAATTGCTGATGAAAATGAGATAAACTCAAAACCTCCCAGTCAGAAATCTATAAAATATTTGCTTCATTATTGCATTAGCATGAAATATGAATCTCAAGATTTCACAAATGCAGGCAATCTGCCCTTCTTCCAGTTGGATCTATGAATTTTTACCTCTTGGCTTTGCCAATAATGACAGTCATTAAGCTTGCCAACAATGTCTCAATAAACATGACTTACAAGCAGACTTGGAAATAATTCCAACATTTTGAGTCAGTATTTTCATAGTGATACTGTATACTAATTACATTGCAAGGACAAATGTTAATAACATTTAAATGTTTTTTTTATACCATTGATAAATAGAATGGAATATTTTCTTAAAAAGATTTTAGTCCTCCACTCCATTTATGGATGCCTTGTGAAGGTGTTTACAATCATTTAATTATTTTCATATGGGCTTTTATTTTAATGAAAAAATTGCTACTACAAAAAATTACCCAAATCAACAAACATCCAAAACAACAACAACAACAAAAAAATACCACTTTTGACTCCCACCCAGCCTCTTCTCTTCCAAGTTCACAGCAGATTCTTTTTCCACATTAAACCTAAGGAGATTTATAAAGAGTGGGAAAAAATGGGAAATTACAATGCTTTACCTATTCTTTTCCTTCTCCCCCTCCCCTAGATGCTTTTCTTTCTCCAGCTTTTCTCCCATACCTCCTTCTTCTCTGCTTGATCAAAAACATGAAAAGTAGGCATGGGAATCAGATCTTCAGAACCCACACATAAAGCTCCATGGTCATGTACAACTCTAAGCCATGTGCTGTCAGAGGCTAAGGCAGGAGAATAGACTGGAGCTGGTTACCCAATGCAGGGAAAGAAAGCAGAGAGTGAGAGAACAGAACCTCTGACACCTTCCCCTGGCCTCTGCAAGTGGACATGCATGAACCATATAAACACGCAGGAGAAAGAGGGAGGGAGCAGAAATGAGAGAGACAGACAAGAGAGAAAGGAAGAGAAAGAAGACAGAAATTAATGAGGGAGACAAAACCAAGTCCGAACTCAGGTCTGTACCATTTCAAATTCATTGCCTGACTCTAATGCTTGAACTAACATGTAAGTATCAGGTTTAATAATTTACTGGGATTCTCCCCGAATATAAAAGTCTCCCATATGTTTAATTTACACGTTGTAGCTATCAAAGATAAAAGGATTTACCTAGTAAGGTGACGACGTGAATTTTATTGTTTGTACTTACTACTATGTTAGAAAAATAATTAACTAGTGCAAAATTATTTAAGGAGGAAACTCTGTCATAAGGCAGACCCACCTGGGCTGAATCACAAAGTCACCTGGTTTTGAATTTGCAAGGCTGCTTGAGTTAACCCCAGGGCATGGAGCTGAAGGGCAGCCAGCACTGGGAAAGGCAAACTGGAGAGGGTAAGCTTTCAAACAAAAGAAAAACCCGCTCTGTGAACAGCACGTGCCAATGTGGCACACATTTTAAAGAATGAACCCTCAGGCCTGGAAAAAAATTAATGAGTTCTGCCTCTCCTTTCTGTGACCTTTCGCTGGGTTTTCATGGGAATTTGTTTTCTTTGTTTTAGGCTAAGCTGCTCTGTGAAGTCACAGTGGGAGCTTGGGTCGGCAGCAGGGCTCCTGTGACACAACTTTTGCAGGTTACCACTGAGTTGTTATCTCTTGAGTAATCCAAGGCCCTGAACTAGGCAAATTCGCATAGAAGTCAAATATTGTCTTAAGAACTTCATCCCAGGTTTCTCTTCCTCGGGGTATTCTCCTTTGACAATATATTGTTCCACAAAAAGCTTATACAACTCCTCCTCACTGATTTCCCTATTTCAAAGTCTGTTTTCATTAAATGTTAGGTAACTACACTCAGAAATGTGCCCGTGGAATAGACAAATGGCAGAGCAGAGAGCGGCAGTCAACATTTGACCTGCAAACTTGACTTTCATGATGAGGTCAGCGGCCGAGTGTCTCCTGTGACAGCAGTCTGACAGTGTCTGTCTTGACTCAGGTGGCTGTCTTGTAGTTTCTGGTCCCTCCTCTGCACTGTCACCCTATGTGGTGGCAGCTGGAAACTGACCTGTTTCCATTTCCACAGTGGGCTGCCACTTGGCCTAAGTGCATAAACTAATTTCATTTAAATTGCTTAAAGACTGGCTTTTATTGCAATCCATAACCAAGTGAGCAACCCTGATACTCCAAAGAACTGTGGATCCAGTGCTACCATCAACTTATCTTGTGTTCAGTCAGCACCAAAAGAAGCACAGTGATTCTCCAACATGTATGTTTTTATTTGGTGCATTTTAATCACATGCAGGCATATATTGGAATTTTCAATTGGCCATGATAATTTTAAAAGTATCTAATATTTTGAAGCTCTTTCCTCTACAACAAAATATTTAAACCCTTCAGACTACTGGGCATTTTCATATTAGTCTGATCTATATACTATAAAATAATATTAGTTACTGCACTGTGAGTATGCATGGTTTGACACTATAGAACCATGCAATGGCTATGTAAACCCTCATTTTTATATTTTCCTTTCATGTTATTCTCTTATTATTTTGACTTAAAACCAACTACCCACTTCCTTTGAGGCATTGCAGGGCTGGCTACTGTGTCACATGTGAATCAAGAGGAGAAAGTCTATGTCTATTCTCAGTGTTTTAACTTAAGAACATTTAAATGATTAGTAGCCTAACATTCCCTTAAAAATGCAAACCTGAGATGACCTTCAGTCTGGAGCTAGGCAGGCATGGACAGACTCCCAGGATGGGGAGAATGCTGGGAACTATAAGACCCCATCTGGGATCTATGGCTTGGGCAGGAGTAAACCTGAGACCAAAAGTCCTTGCATGAGGCCACTTGGATGGGCTGGGCATGGAATGAGTCTTAGCTGACTAGTAGACAGGTATCATAGAGCCCAGAAAGGGAGCTAACCTGATATCACCAGTCAGACCCCAGCATGCCCGAGATGACCCCTGCCCAGTGCCACGGTGCTTGAGTAGATATAGTATAAGGAGACACCCCTAGATACTCAGAGACCTGCTGGGCACCACTAAGAGGAGGAAAGTAAATGGTGGAGAAATGGAAGAAAAAGAGAGACAGAAGGATGTGGACACAATATAGAGGCAAAACTGGAGACTAGAGGGTAGTGAGGAACAGCCTGATATAACTGTTGATGCCACCTAGGACCATGCTGGGGTCCTGGCCTGTGCTGCCACCGAGGGCCATGTCTAGGTCCATGGCCCTGAACAGCAGGGGTCTGTTACCATCAAAGGTCAGTTAGATGACTCTGGTCTGGGCTGCCACCAGGGGACATATTCATTTCTAAGGGCTGTGCAGAACTGGCCTTGCCTCTTACTTGTGCATCATGGGAAAGTTGGCCCTGAGGTCAAGAGAGCAGGAGAGCTGAACCTGCCTCTAGCCGGAGTCTGCCCAGCTCAGATACTACTCAGACCCAGATCTAGGGCTTTGAACTGGTCATCTCCAACATCTTCTCCATGCAACAACTGCTGGAGTACACGAAGCAGCCAATCCTACAGATCTAAAACTACAGGATTTCCATGACTCAGGACTACAGCACAATATCCAAAATGAGAACCTGTGAGGTTCCAGTATTGACAAAATAGCCTGAGCCAGAGGCCTCATTCCAGATCAATCAGACATGAGAATAAACGTCTGTAAGCAAAAATATATAGAGAAAGGGCATACTGTGGGGGAACACTGTAGCACATCACAGCTTCAACGAGATTTTTTTTCTCTATTGAAGAGAGAGGTTTCAAGAGGGCGTGTATGAAGAGAAAGGGAGATGAGGGATTGGAGTCTGTGATGTGAAACTCACAAAGAACCAATAACAAGCAAAAACAAACAAACAAAACCCCCAAGTATTCTACATCTGAAGACTTGCAAATGTATATCCAAAATGTGAATTAAAAAGTAGTGTCAGAAAATTCCCATTCTGTTCTTATACCCAAAGATTAAGACATATTCCAGTCTGTGTCAGAGATGCTTCTTACCAGAGCATATGGTAACCGATGCAGAACTGAATGGATGGTCAATGTGAAGAGAATGAGAGACCGTGTTGTGCTCAGCTTAAGGTGGACCATTTATATTGGGCCTCAGCCCAACCTCAGGGATCATTTTGGAAGAGGGAGCAAAAGGACTGTAAAATCCTCCATGGGTAGGAAGTATTTGTAAGGTGTGACAGGGCTATCACATACATGTACCCATAGTGACGTACCATTACGCTTAAAACCTGTGCAAGATTAAGTTAGCAAAAATCCTACCCTAGAATTGGTATGTCTCTAATCCAACAATTCACTCTAGAGCTATTGGCAATTGATGCATGCTGGCGGAGCAAGAGTAACTTTTCTTCGGTGATGTGGTCCAGAGAGAGGTTACCCACACCCTACACCCAAAACTATACAGGCCGAACTAAGTAAAAATAAAGCATATGGTATTGGGAGGGAAAGTCAGGAGGAATTAGAGGAAAATGTAATGTGGTAGGTTTGATTAAGGCATGTTGTATGCGTGAATAAAACTGTCAAATTATTTTTAAATGTAAAAAAGAAATGAAAAATAATGATCCTAGTAATACAAATTTCAGATAAATATGAATCTAAACAATACATATTATAGATATATACTAGGGACAGATTCTTATTTGTAGATGATAAATGTACATTTATGGTATATAAAATTCGATACCTTATAAGGTAAAGTTGTTGATACACGTTCTTAATCCCTTAGGAATATGTGTATCAATAGTGTTGGTAGCTGTTTTCTTCTAAAGGGAAAGTGCAGGGGTAGGCCATGCAGAAAGTTCTTGGCTTTTTATCCACGGCTGAGCTTTTGCACAGAAATTGACCTTGAAGGACAGATATAGTGCCTTTCATAGAGCAAATTACAAATTGACATGTGACAGTTTACTGAGCATATCTCACTCTGGGGAAAGATCCGAAAGCCTTACTACCCACTAGAAAAGATTTTTTTTTTAAATCAGATGGTTTTGTTCATAAACTCTATCCAATGTGTTTTCAGGTATTGCCTGAATTTCTGTGCACTTCTGAAGTTATTTCTGAGAACTGAGCTACAAGAAATCAGTAGAAATGACGATACTATTCCTGCTAAACAAAAATGAAAGTTGTTTATCTCACACCCTGGACTCTCAGCTCTACAAGTTGTGCATTAGAGTCTCAGCTAATCTTTTGGTGCGAGCATGGCAGACTGTAGGTCCTTTGCCATTCTTGACATAGTTGTATGAATTTCTTTTTATTGGTATTTAACAAATTGCCATCATTTAACAACTGACAATATCCGTTTAATAGTTTATAGTTCTTAAGGACATGCACTCAGACTCACAAGTTCACAAGTATGGCTTTAGGTTTCTACACAGGTCTATAAGGACAAATATAGTAGGTACTGAGAGCTGTTCATTTGTGGAATCCTTTCAACTCCAAACCATTTACTATTTGGTTTAATTTATTGTCTCAAAGCCATAGAACTGAGACCTGTGTTGCCCTGTTCCATCTTCTCTATAACATATATACATTGCATAGATAGAATTTATAGATAGATTCTCTTGAGTTGTGGTCAAATTAATCTATACTTTAAGCAGAATCTTTTTCAAATGCTAACTCCTTGATTCTTGATTTCGTCCTTTATGCCCAGATAGGTTTAAATGATTAAGCAATATCCATTCACATAATCTCTTGGTTTTAGGATTCACTGAAGTGAGACATTTGTTGCATTTGAAAATCCCTATGGGCATTACCTAAAATCCAGGACGGGGTGAGTATTACATCATTGGGTCAACTGGAGTTAGAATTCTGGCTGTCGCAGAGTCTCAATATTTGTCTTCCATGACCCAAAATTTCATTAAATGAAAATTTCAGTTAAGTTAGTCCCTAAAATAACATTGAGTTTTAAAACTTGGGCCCATTATTTAGAGTAGCCATTTAATCCATTAATGTTTGAAATAAATATTTATCACAATGTCATCAGTAACTCACTAAATTAATGAGGTGAAATTATACCAAGGATAGGAGAATTGTGTAATAAAGAAGACACCTGGGGAATTGTGTCATCTGAGCCAACAAGGAAGAACACAACCTACTTCAAAAGTACATAATTTTCAAATACTGGCTCAGCAAACAATATATTCCTTCATGTTAAACGGAGGCCACCTTTAACCTTGACTATATCTTCATGTTAATCACATGATCTTATTATACCCTCTTACTTGAACTCAAGATGATACTTGCAAGTGAGTTCAAGGTTATCTGTCTCAGTAAATATGTGAAAGATCGTTATTAACTAAAAGACAGATCACATTTAAATGCTAATGGATATTACTACTTTTAATTTTTGACATTTTATGATGTTTCTATTCAAATTTTGTTCATTTTCTATTGAGAATTTGTTCCAAAATCTGTTAAAATACTGACACATGAGTCCTGTTATATAAGATTAGAATAATTTATTTGATTCTATATATAAATTGGTTTATCAATCATTACCCTTTCAAATTTAAATTTATCTTAGCATTAGTTCTGTATTGTAGCTCTAAGCTTATACTGAATGTAACTGTCAGATATGAGTTGGATTTCATTCAATACCATATTTTTGCTAGTGGAACAAAGATATCAGTGTAAGAATTGCTATATACCTTTGGCTTCTATACTTCCATATCTAACTGCCCACTTAAAATATTTTTCAACTGAAGACAACTACATACATTTGTCATCAGAAAGAGAAATTGGGCTAATGCCAAATAGAAGTTTCATCACTATGGACTAGTTTTCACAGTGCTAGAAGGAACTTGATCATTATAGGAGTAGATATGTCACTAGCATGGTGTCCTACAAGAAGGAACAGATATACTGATACATACTGATACTGATACAGTAGTGCCAGAAATGTTATGGGGAAAACTAACATTTTAATTGGACTTAAGCCTCATTCCATGAGACAGAACTCATAGCTTGACACTGCTAAAGTGGCTAAGAACCTGAAACTAGATAGATAATGAATCCTATGTGAAAACCTACAGCTATTCTGTTAAAGGACTCTAGCAGCAAAGAATTACTAATGGCATACTCTTACAGCCATAGATCAGTGTGTCACACATTCTTCACAGAGAAGATGGAAATTAACACAACCTAAAGTTGCACAATGTGCAGGAATTCTTCCAGCTACAACCAGACCACTACAGATATGAACTCTGAGACTGTGGCATCATGGAGGTACAAAATCTTTGCAAGGCCAAACCAGACAAATCCCAGCACAAAGAAAAGGAAGTGGATGAAAAACCTCACCTCAAACCAAGAGCCTATTCAATATTGACAGCTGCTAATAAAGAGAGAATTACTTGTTTTCAATGGTGTGTCATTGAATATACCAACAACACTCCAAGATGGCAGCAAGCTCAGGAGTAGTTGGCTAACACAAAATGGGGTCAAGGCTTTTTTTGTGCTTTATCTTTTCTTTTCTTCTCTTGTCTTTTCTGTCTTATTGGTTTTTGTTGTTGTTTGTTTGTTGAGATAGGCTATAATCCTTTTTGAAAAAAATCAGAGAATTAATACTTATTCCAATTCTTATTAAGGATGCAAATGTCTACAAGCCACTGAACAGTAAGTTTTTTTTTATTACAGTTGTTACGATTATTATTACTTCATTATAAGTTTATATGTGGAAACATTCTATTAATTGTTTTGTTTTGTTGTTAATACTATGAAAGGAAAATTCTCATAGAAGTCAGCAAAGCTCGTTTGAATACGAAATAAGGAACCAGGCTCACACTGCACTAAGCCCCCTGGAGGTGGATAAGTAACAAAGATTAGGCTTTGCATAATTGGTGTAACTCAGAGTTCACATTAACCTTATGAAGGGCAGCCATTTTTCATAGGTGTTGAGAACAATGTTAAGAATACCAAAACCTAAGCCCTAACAATCATGAAAGTTAGCATGGATTATTAAGCTAATTAAAACACTGGGACTCTGGAGACCTGGATTTTAATATGCATTTTGCAACTAACTTATATTATAACCCTAGGCAAGAGAGCAGGCCTCTTTATTCTTTGCTTTCTTCATCTATGAAGTGAACACTACCTTTCGGAGCAGTCTGTACTGCATAGCAATGAACTCATTGGAAGTGGAAGCTAAGATGGTCCTCCTCTGATAAGAGCAAATGAATACTGTTAAGAGGACTTAGCATGGCTAAGGAAACCCTAGATAGACAGCCTTCACTTACATTTTCAACTGGGTTACTGTTATACAAGGAAGGAGGTAAAAATGTATTTTCATTATTTCTTTATTCATCTCACTTCTAATGCCACACCTCACTCCTTCTAGTAACATTCAAAAGTAAATGATTAAGCCGTTCAGAATACCCTGGCAACCTAAAGACTATAAACAATCTATAACCAAAAAAATTAATTAATAGCATGTCTTCACCAAATTCCCGTTAAAATTCAAGGTACACCGTGTTTCTTCAACCAGCACACTCATATATTTTGCTCTGTAATTAAAGCCTTAGTGTCTATAGCCACTATTTCTCTGACAAAGACCCCCCCCCAAAGAAGCATAATTGGGAAGTACAATTATGGTTCCAGATGATGAATGAGCATAACACTCGCTGTATTGAGTACAGCACTGGAATATAAAATGGATACATGTCATCATAGTGTGAAATATTGGCTGGACTGTAAGATAGATTAGCCTACCTGAAGCACATTGCTATTTCTATGCAAAATTAATTTATTTTACCTGCCAAATTACTGTTCCTTTATTAATTTGTTCAGGTCATGCATTTCATTATTAAGGAGAACCTTTCTGAGTGGTGGTTCGGTGATTCTTGATTGTGTTTTGTTTGCCTGAAAGCCCAAATTGTACAAATGAAGCTAAGCTCAGTACTCACAAGTCCATATTTCCCATTCCTGGATATGTATGCTCAGGTGGATTAATCTGATATAGTTGTACTTTATTGTTTTGAGCATGTGATATGTGCTTTCCTTCACATCATATTCTTACAAACAAACAAACAAAACCCAAAAAACTCAACAAAGTTTACATGAGAATATCTAGTTACTAGAAATTTATTGGGACTTTCACCACACCAAACCACTGTGAAAATAAAATTACAAGATATGTGTACTTAAACTGAAGAGATTTCTTCTCTCTGCACACATACACACATGCTTATTCTACTGAAACAGATTTGATTTCTGTGCACCAAACACCAAACACCAGAGCAATTCAATGAGCAGTGAATGGTCATGATTGAGTCACATTTAATTTGTAGTAAATTTTGACAGTGTTAATATTGCCACATTCTTTGTAAAATTGTGATGTAAACCTGATCTTATCAGTGAGAATAACTTCAAGGGCCATGTCTCATCCTTCTACAACCTTAGCTTTATAGGTTAAGCAGAACGTTTGTGACTGTTGGGAATTTGGAATGAAACAAAAATACATTAAATTTGTCATTAAGCTTCACGAAAATTGTTGGTTTCACTCGATCCTTCAATTAAGTAATTCATAAGTTGATATCGACTTTATTTGTCCTGTATGCATGGGTTCCACTAAAAGTGGAATGACTGACTGTGGATATTTTGTTTCCAGATTATCACCCAATAATATTGACTTGCAGCGATATCTACTCACAAAGCCCTTGTGAATACAACATTCAAAAAGAATAGGAAAGCAATAGTTCAGCATTCAGAAGAGGAGCAACTCAACAGTAGGAATCAGAGGCATGGATACCTGGTGTCACTTTAGGTGTATTAATATTAGGGACAGTGGCTTACATTTCAGAACTACTCAGCCTGTAAATACTGCATTTCAGCTTCACACACCTCCTCAGTAAGGGAAGTCACAGAACCAAGATTTAAACCCAAGGGTGATCACTGACTTCAAACACAGCAGCTCTCATTGGCAATATTCTGTAGACAGAAAACAAAATGTACCTAACCAGGCAATAATCACCATGTAATCAAGTAATTTCAATGACCAATTTCCTTTTGAAATATGGATTTTTTTTTGTATCAGGATTTGAGGATTTTAGTGGTAACATTCAAGATAGAGTCTTAATAAGTTATAAGACTTATTACGCAACTCTCAAAGGAATGTCAGATACATGTACTAACCATGGGCTCATGCTTAAGTAAATAAGAGGTTTGATGCTAAAATCTTGAGGTTCACTGTCTACTGGTTTCTCAGGAGAATTAAAAAAAAAAAGAGTCCTGAAAATTGATGAAGAGCTCTTTGCAATATGCCTGAAGGGTGGATAGGATAGGAAGGTCCTGATGCAAGGCAGACATTAGGAGCCCCTGTAAAGCAGCTTGTTAGCAGAGCTGAGCGATGGGGAGCCTCACATCTAACAGCACTGCTGGCAGGTGTTCCTGCTGTCCCAGTAAAGTGCTGCATGTTTTTCTCAATAGTGGTGATAATACAATCGAGCTATCCCTGAACTACTGGTAAAGTTCGAGTAATAAAAGCACATTACGGCTTCGTTATGACGCTGACATTACTTTAAACTACGTGCCCTGAAACCTGTCTGCTGTTTAAAATACCTTACAAAAGAAATGTAGTATTTCTGAAATGATATTTTAGACAAGGTTGCATGATATTTTCAGGTTGCTTTTAAAAGATTTTCTTTCAGTTTATGTCAAGGTCATTACCAACATAAAAACCTATATAAAAACAGACAAATATATTTAAGCCTTATATGTCTGTAAGGATTCATTTTATTTTGTATAAGCATTTATAATGAAAATATATACTGCATTTTCCTATTCAGTTTTCAAACAATAAAGGCTCTCCTATGGTCTTAGAATTGAAACCTTAAAGCATTTGCATATTCAAAAATGTTAGCCTCTGGGCAAGTCAAAACAGTCAATGCACAAAAAAAAAAAAAAAAAAAAAAGAAACACTAGTTAAGCCTTATCATTTTAGTAGCCCACAATAAAAGATATTTCATTTTGTTGACTTGTTATGATCTAATTTTATTGTGCACAAGGAGTACTAAAAGAAAAATATAAAAATGTACAAAGACACAATAATAATTTATAATAAATGATAAAAATGATAGCAATACTATCAAAGACTAGAGTTTCCACCATATTTCCTCCCAGAATTTTGCTTTAGACTCAGGCAAAGGAATAGATATACTCTCCAAGCTGTAACTAATCAGCATGTCTGCCTTCTGCTCTCAGTGGCCAGTCATTCACTCACCATTTACTCATTTTACAATGAGGCTTCGTGCCAGCTACTGAAGCTATACAAGCCATGGAAAGATCTGACCTCCAGGATTAGGTGTCTTCTGGGAGAAACAGACATAATGAGTTAAAAATGTGGAGCTAGCAAGTGTGATGAAAGAGTAACGAACGAGGCGATAACAGAGAGTGGGGCTGGGGATGGCTAGGCTGCCCGTGGGGTGAGGCAGTAGACTCTGCCCTTGTATAAGCTCAGTTGGTGCATTCTGATGTTTGGGACTGATGGCTTATATGCACTTCAGAGCTAGAAGGACAGGGCTGTTTTAATCATTTCAAAGAATCAAGGATTACTACAATCTCCATTTTCCATTGCCATTGCCTTTATAAGTGAACAATTTCAGCTTTCCTGTCATTATTGTTTCACCTGATTTTAGGTCATCTATGAATAACATACATGACTAAGGAACAAACTGGAAGGAAAGAGTAAGATTGGTCATAATACTTTATTAGAAGTAGGATAATGACTGTGTCCTCTGAATCTCCCTCCATAATCCAGCATGTTTTCATGTAAATAGCACCCTAGTAAAATTATAACATGGACTTCAAAACAAGCTGCTATGAATTATGCCACAGCACATTGAAAATGACTCAATTCACTTTTCTTGCCTAATTTAACTTCAAACTAGAATCACTTCTGTCAGCAGCTATGTAAAAATAGATGACACTATAAAACTGTGTTCTGTATACAATGGAATGATACAAATTAGAATAGGTAAAAGAAAAAATCAGTTCTCAAGTGATAACATGAAAACTTTAATCATTATGAATCAAAGCAGGTAATGTTCAATAAACCACAAGTCACTATTTCTGTCTGCTAAGGCGAAGGCCGGTAACACTGGCCTCCTCTTCTCTTTTCTCACTTGTGCAGCTGTTTAAGAAAGAACATCAGAAATGCTTTCTTTTTTTTTTTTTTTTTTTTTTTTTTTTTTTTTTTTTTTTTTTTTTTAGCTTTGATACAGGTACTTTATTGAACACAGTTTCCAAAACTAAGAACACTGCTAGTCCACCTAATACAGGGTTTCTACCAAAACCAAAAACACGTCTAAACTCAAACTTCACAAATAAGGTGTATTTTAGGGCTAACTCGTTTCTAAGACTCATTTTACCACAGAAAGTTCACAGACCTTTCAGGTTGTGTGTTCAAACAGAGGGGCACCGCAGTGCATTCTATCTTTTGTTATTAGCTTTGATACAGGTAGTTTATTGAACACAGAATCCAAAACTAAGAACATTGCTAGTCTGCCTAATACACGGTTTCTACTATAAGCTAAAAACCCGTCTTAACTCGAACTTAATAAGTAAGGTGTATTTTAGGGCTAACTAGTTTCTAAGACTCATTTTACCACAGAAAGTTCACAGACATGTCAGCTTGTGTGTTCATACAGAGGGGCACTGCAGTACATTCTGTCTTGCATTTTAGCTTTGATACAGGTACTTTATTGAACACAGAAACCAAAACTAAGAACACTGCTAGTCTGGCTAATACACGGTTTCTACCAAAACCAAAAAAACCGTCTTAACTCACACTTCACAAGTAAGGTGTATTTTAGGGCTAACTAGTTGTTTTTTTTTTTTTTTTTTTTTTAATGATCTATTTTCTTTTTTTTTTTTCCTTTCAGAGACAGTTTACTCAGGTCTTTTGTTACATCTGGAAACAAGGGTGTGCCCCCTACTACCCCTCAAGCGCTGCTTAAATGCTCTTAGTGGGACTGCCCATATGCCCATACCACGCTTCACACTATCATAGGCTAAGAGGTCGTGACGACTGATCAGGCTACCAGCAAGCACAGTCTCCATACCATATAAGGACTTGTTTACTCCAAAGGACAAGCCTGGCAGGCGCCATTTTAGGGTTGCAGCAGTGGCGCTCCATAGTTCCCCCTGTTTATTTTATTAGCAAAGTAAGCAGTTACTGCTCGATCAAGCGAGTTCCATTACGTAGGATCTCATGATCAAGGGCAGACAGGCTTAAAATAGAGGTACTCACTCTCCTGGGTGCAATGGGCAAAGCCCGCCAGGTGCAAGAGCTGAGCTCCACAAGATTGACCAGACACCCATCCCTCGTGCAATGAGACGTTAAAGTCTCTGGGGGTGCAAGGGAATGCTTTCTAGGAACAAAATGTTCCAGTAACTTTGACCCAGCTTTTCACCTTGTAAGAGTTTGCACAGCCAAACACACTATTCTAACAAACAATTTGCATACTATGAGGTATTTCATGCATTATTGATAAAGACATTTTTTTTAAAAAGTCACACAGTCTACCAAGATTTCCACAATTTGTCCCTAACTTACTCTCCTCTCAATCACATAGCAAGGCCTAAACATCATTGCACTTTTTCATTTTGTGTTGGAAGCCCATTTTTTGTTTGTTTGTTTGGTTGGTTGGTTGGTTTTTTTTTCTGTAAGATAAAAATCATGTCCTGCTAACTATTTTATTATTCTGTTCTCATCAATGAGAAAACTGTGTTACAAAGTGGTACATTAACTTAACCAATGTAATGAAAATTGTGTATGACAAGCCAAAATAATGTGCAAATTCAACTTTCTATAGAAAGTAATAACATGGTTTGCTTTTGACACCCTAGGGTCACAGTGCATGGAAACATTTAATATTCTTAGATTAAGAATTGGAAGAGTTGGGCTGGTATTCAACAACAGAATTTCACCATCACATGTTATTTATTTTGCGTTACTGTTAAATTAATATTTTAAGAACATTTTATATTATTTACATTTTAATCATCCCTCAATTTATTATTTTCCATCTTAATGTGAATTAATAAATAATAAAGACATAATTTATCCAAATACTAGTCTCTATTGATTTATGCAAGACATGATACAAACTCTTATGGAGTCTGAAAACAGCAGATAGCACTGAACCATATACAGCTCTATGCAATGTAACATATGGTAATTTTCTTATAAAATTTCTGGAAAGTTTAAAAAAAGAAAAACCTCTCAAGTGGAACCATCAAAAGTCAGGCATCCTTTTATCTTGCATTTTATCCTAATCATAATGCCTATAATGAAGACTAATTTATCAATTGGGCATAATAAATTAACCATAGCAACTAATGTTAAAATTAAACAATTCCATACTATATAATATTTAACATTATTTAAAACCTATGTATTATGTGTCTCTAGGTTGTACATTTGGTATTTTCACACCACGGCTATTCTAAGATTCTTTACTAATTTTCATTGCTACAGAAGCTGTTGTTTATTACAAAGTTTTATGCTGTCCATAGAACAAAATATTCTCTAAATAAAGACTAACATTAAAAAACAAAATGCATTGTTCACCAATATCTACTTTAAGACAAACATTCAAAATATTCTTTACTTTATACATATGATGACAGTCTATTCATATTGGCATATTTTATTAAAATATAATTATATAATTGATTTTATTTATTTATAAGTTAAAGTTTAAAGTTAAAAATCACCAAATTTTTCTTTATTTGAAGAAGAATATATATGTTTAACTTTGTATTAATGCTTCTGGTAATTTTTTTTGTTTGTTTTTTGTATTTTTTTTTTGTTTTTTTTTGTTTTTTTTTTTTTTTTGAAACAGGGTTCCTCTGTGTAGTCCTGGCTGTCTTGGAACTCACTCTGTAGACCAGGCTGGCCTTGAACTCAGAAATCTGCCTGCCTCTGCCTCCCAAGTTCTGGGATTAAAGGTGTGCGCCACCACTGCCCGGTGCTTCTGGTAATTTAATGTCAACTTTTCAGTTAAGAATTATCTGAGAAGAGAAGAGTAAGGAATTGTCTATTACCTATGGGCAAATCTTTAAAGCATTGTCTGAGTTACTAACGTTAATTGATATGGGAAGACTCAGTCCACTACGGGTGGCAACATTCCCTGGTCCCAGAAGCTCAGATGGTCTAAGTGTAGACCATGCACTGAACAACAGTGTATTTCTCTCAGCTTTTGGTTATGGATAGAATGTTGCTTCTAGTTTCTTCTGCCTTGACATCATGAAATACTGTATTACAATCTGGAATTATGAAATAAAATAAATCTTTTCTCCTTTATGTTAATTTTGTCAGTATTTTATCTTATCAATGGAAATAAATTTATGGCAGTAAGTTACATATATTATTAGGCTCTATTAACAGTGTGTTCTGGCTCTTTGAGGACAAGAATACCATATGTCACTGTGCAGTGTCTACCCACCCGCTTCAGCAAGATGGATGAAATATAACATCAACCCTTTTATTTCATTACTTTAAACAATTAGCAATGTGTATAATGTTTAAAGTTTTTAACCATGTCTGTGTTTATCTCTATGAACAACATCTTTGTGTACACATATATGAACTGTAAATTATTACGCAAAATATTTATATACCTATGTTCCTGAACATTAAACAATATCCATTAATATAAAGTAACGTTAGAACACTGTACTTTCTTTTGATAGAATTATTAATACAGTCTTTCCTTTTCATCTGTAGTTCTGTAGTCCAGACATAGATATGGAGAATTTCAGAAGCAAAGGATGTGTAAGTTTTGAACTACAAACTATTCTAAGGACTCATAAAACCTCTATTATCCAGCTCCTTCTGCCTCTTTGAGGACATCAAAACAAATCGCTACTTCATAGAGCCAAAACTTAAATACTCTTTTTTTGGTTCATCACTTTGTGATATTCTTGATGTTGGTTATCAGATTAAATGCAGTATGCAATATCACAGTTACTGTTATTAGTAATCTCTGTATTGTTTAATAGCACACTTTGGTCATAAAAATAACCTTTTAATTTTGCTGGTACACTTTTATATTTGATGTATACTCAGTTTATATTGTTTTTTATTTTAAAAGTTTCAAATACTGTATTATTAGCATTTTAAATTATAAATAAAAACAACCTCTACTTTAAAATCCCATCTCTGTTAGCAATTCAAGCAGGTCCACATCATACCTTGGCAGACAGACTTGAAGATGTGCAAGAGTCCTAAATTTTTTTTAGTTTTTTTTTTTATTGTTTGGTTTACCTATTTCACAGTTCCACTTGGGAATCTGGTAAATTTAGCCTCCTCTGTGGAGGACAGGGAAGTGGCCATGTTTTAGTAATAAGGAAAGGGTCTCGTGAGAGCTTACAAGGTCAGCACTTCCTGATCCCTAATAAACAGTGATTAGTAGAAAGTGAATTTCAAACCAGGGCATCTTGGGAATAATTAGGCAAATAAATCTATGGGCTGAGGGGAAGAGGTAACATAAAAACTCACACAGTGTTGACTACCCACTGCTCACTGTTCTTCTGTCTAATTTAGGCCTTGTGAAGTCTTAGAAAACAATCTTTCTTCTGGATAAATGTAAGCTCATATGTTATACAAACTATAAATGTGTTTGAGAACATCAACTTTCCAGAGTATTGCATCAATTTGATAATGCTTAAATACTCATATTAGGTGCAAAGTTAGAATATTGCTCTCATCCAAAGGGTACATGGACCATGTCAGGATTGGAGATTTGGAGACTTGAGGCATATAAGTCTGTCTTTGACTCAATCTCATTTTCCAGTTATGTCTTAATATAGTGTTTTATGTTGTATATAGTTGCTGTAAACTATCACCTAATTTTTGTAGTTGTTTTTGTTTTGTTTAGAAGGAGAAGAGTAGTTTCCTGAATTTCACCATTTTCTTTTGTACAGCTGTAAGACCAACACATTAGGAAATCATAATAAAAACATTAAACGCAGACTCCAAAGTTAAGGACACTCACCACCCTTGCAGAAGGCCCAGGTTGTGGTTCCCATAGAGCATATCAGGCTCCTACCTGACTATTACTCCAATTCTCTGTGTGCAACAGGTACACACATAGCAAATGCACATTAGTACAAACAGATGAACAAATAAATAGAATAGAAAAAATAGAACATTTAAAATTTAATTCTACATTTACACTGCTTGAGCAGTGATCTTCCAATGGTAATTAAGAAAAGACAGAAATACATCAGACAAAAAAAAAAGAACTATAGTTTGTTTACCCCGATTCTGCCTTCAAAGACATGTGACATTATCAGAGTTTCAATTGATGCATTTTGTCCTACGCTGGACATTTTAATGATATTAGAAGCAGTTTCTATTGTTTGATTATCTGTGTTTGTGTATGGGCTAAGTCTATTGCTTTTACATCAGCATGAAGATACCAGATGCTAAGTTTGAATACCTTATACATTACTTCCCACCTTAACTAACATTTAGACAGAGACTCTGATTGCATTTGTAGACCATCATTTAGACTGGACTGGCACTACTGGTATTGTAGACATGTGCCACTACAGATTTTATGCAGATGTTGGGGGTCCAAACACAACTCCTTATGCTCGTACAAGAGGCATATTGTTTACTGTGCTGTGTGTACAAACCCAAAATCATTAATTGACACAGTGGATTTTGATGTTTTGAAATATCCTGTCCCAGATACATAAAAGTATAAGATACTAGATATGAAACTTGACTGTCAAATCAGGTGGCTTTTATTGTGTGATAATTCTGAACCTTACTTTATATATTTAAATACTAAAGAATATTCACTGATATGCATAATGACCTTAAATTTGGAAATTTGTAGCATGTGTATTCATACAGACATATGCTTAACCTCTTCAGTATAAATGAATGCACAAAATATTTACATAACTCAGTAATCTAGAATCAAATTAAGAAAAATAGCATACACTGAGCAAAACCATGATGATCTATCAATGAATATGACAGGAATCTAAATGTTGAATTATATATTATGTTTTTAGCCTCATTATTCAATGTGTTAAAATGGAATAAAAGTACTAAACATACAGACTAGAACAAAGGAATAATCAGATTCAGTTTGCACTGTATGGATGTCCATCAAATGTAGAGTTTGATGGCTCCTGACAGACAACTGTAAGTACTATATTACAAGGCTGATTGCTGTTTTAAAATGGATTATAGGACTAATCTAGTAGCTTAAAATATTTACATTCATTTATAGTAATTGATATCTGATTGTTTAAATTTTGGATTTAAGCTGAAGATGAGAGAAAAGACCAGGAATGAACTGGCACTGTTGATAAATGAATACTGTATTTATCCAGAGGGAATAAAGGAATGAGGGATCCTGGGAACCTTGCTCTTCTTACTAATCAAGATGGTATTGTTGACAGATAGGTCATCAACTTAGATTAGGACATATGCAACATTTATTACTTAATGTGATTTTTAAAAAAGAAGTATCATTTGGGTAATTTACTTTTTTCAGATGTTAAGTGTTTTCCAATTTTTAAAGGTTTATTTATTTTTATTTTACTTCCATGAATGACAGACTTCATGATTGAATGTGTACCATGCCTATGGTCCATGGTCCATGGATGGCAGAAAAGGTGTTGGATCCTCTGGAACCTGAGTTAGAGTTACTTTTGGAGCTACCATTAGTGTTGGGTTCTGTGCAAGAATTTCAAGCTGGCCTTCTCTCCAGCCCTTTCTCCCTATTTTTTTCACTATGATGTCTGATGCCTTTGTCACTGTTTTATGGCCCTCTGGATAACTCAGCAACAACACAAAATTGCTATATTGTTGCTAATAACCATGCACAAGGATGACATTCAGTGAAATAAGACTCTATCTCTATGTGTATCAACTTTAAAAAGGAAGTCATGGATTCAATGAATGACTTTGACAAACTGTTTTCTTATTTCAATTACAATAGTACAAATGTATGACTGAGATACAGGCAGATAGCCACAAGTTGTTTTCAAAAGAGAGCTGACATAAACGGTCCCTCAGAATGAACCTTATTGGTAGAAAGCCTCAGGACCACTTGGGCCATCATGATTGAGTCATGATGTGTGTGAGAATTAAAAGTGTATTAGGAAATACACAGCATGACACTAGAGGGAACATGAGGGGCTCACGAATGGAGATAACCTTACCTTCTAAAACCTGAAGAGAAGATCAGTTAGGAGAAATGAGTTAAAGTGGAAATGTAGGAAAGACAGCTTTCATGTATACTATAAGAGTTAGCAGGGACGAGAGCTTTCTGAGACTCTGAACAGAGTGAGTGACCTGACTTGTCTAGGAATTCAAGCGAGTTCTATGTCATACCATCAACCTGTCCTAGTCTATGTATCAAAGAGTGTGGAGCATGTAGGTACTGTGTAGTAACACAAGTGTACACTGAGGTTATAAAGGAATGGGAAGATTTGTTAGGTCCTCTGAGACGTTTGTACACTAACATTTACAGCTGGGGCATGACATGAGAAAGCACTACAACCAGAGGGATTACAGTCTCACAGTAACCATGACTACCTTAGAGAAGTTGGAGGGGCTATTGAAAGAAAAGGGAAGCTATTACGTGAACAACGTACACTGTTGAAGCCAGTCCAGTGCTATATAGACTTGTATCTACAAGTACAGATTTTTTACGAAGCTCTGCAAAGTTCTCCTGTTTTTTCTTCCTTTTTGGGTGAACACACATTCTTCTACCTATTGAAATTCTTCAGTATCACTTACTTGAGGCCTGAACAAAGCTAAGAGCTGCTTCCTCATTCATCCAACTCCCTTAAGCTTCATTAAATGTCTTTCCTACGGGGACAATTAATCTGTGTTCCTACTTATAAAGTATTTAAGACATTTTTTTTCTTCTGTGAATCCAGCCTCACTCTACTCTCCTTTTGAAAACCTCATAAACTTTACCACTGTCTTACATTCTGTCGAAAACTTATTTATTTCTCAGACTTATGCTTTCTCATCTCCCTTGATTACAATTGAAAAATTAAAAAAACAACTTGTTTGTTCGTTTGTTCTAATATATCTCACATGTATAAGACATTGCTTGGCCTCTACTAGGCATCAATAAACATTTTACTGATTTAATATCAACATGTAACATTCCAAATAAAATTTGAAGAGTAAGTATCTTTCTACTAAACTTCCGTGTTTGCTATGTAACAATAGTTTTTCTATCCAAGTATCACAGAATTGGTTTGGTTTTGACTCACATTTTTCAGAATTACACCATATCATTTTATATTCAAAATCGACCAAGTAAACAAGTGTGATGATTTCCCCCTAAGAAGCCAAGTATGAAATCGATGTTTTGATACAGGCAAATGATATAGGCAGGACCAAACTCAATCTTCAGAAGATTTTGCTTAAAATTATCTGGTAAGGAAAGTAAGAAACTGACCTATATACAAAAGTGTTCCAAATCAAGGGAAATAAAACACAAAATTTTTGATTCTTGCAAAATACCTAATCCTTAGCTTCAGAATATACAGTTTTACTAACTTAGAATACTATCCATCAAACAATTAAAGACTAAATTAGTACGTTTTTTTTTCTCTAATGTATAAGCTGACTGGTACATAGAATGTAAGTATTTTACCATTAAAAGCAATGGAAAATGATTTCCTAAGTAAAAATTAATTTCCTAAGAATTTGGTTTTTTTATATGTATGTTTTACTGGTTAAAATAATATCCTTACACCAATGGAAAAGGCTGTGGCTAATTGGTCATATACTAGAGGAGAAAGAACTAGTAGTGGGCAGAAGCCATTGATATAATTTCAGGTTATTTGTCATTAAAGATTTGCTGTATTTTTTTGTGATTACTGTGGTTTCATTTAATTGATTCTACTCTGATTTGTTTTGTGCTGGAGTTGAACCCAAGATCTTATTCTTCAAAACTTGAACTAGGTAAACTCTCCGTTCTTAATCTATGTTCCTAAAGTTTATTTTAATTACTCTACCATCTTTTACTTATTATGATAGTTTATGCAGGAGATAAATAACTACTGAGCTTAATTTGCTTAAAATTGTTATTATATTCTATGTTTAATGATGGATTAGTCTTACTCCTTAGTCTTTGAATCAAAATGCACAATAATATTTCAAAAAAGCATCTATTCGTCACAACAGGTTTTTCTGATTAGAAGATGTTAATGTTGAAATAAATACTGGTGTGTTCATCCATCTCCTGGTGATGTACAATTCAGTTCCAACTTATAACAACCAAATAAGTATCTTCAACAAAGTTCTCGTATTTAGGAATATGAAAAATAAATTTTTTAACGAATAAATTTGTGTATAGGGAGAATATATATATATATATATATATATATATATATATATATATATAACATGTTTGATAGATTAAGCATCGTGAATTAATGAAACTGATCAGGTGAATTAATATAGTAGAACTTTCCCAAAAGTTTGAATGAGAATGCTAATTATACAGGCAGTTGATCAAAATGAGCTATTTTGATTGGGTCTTATATTAAAATACCTACAATAAGGGCATTAGAAGTAGAAATGTATACTTTTAATATGGATATAATATTAGGGAAATATGTTAAATTACAGCCTTATAGATGATATCAGAAATTTCTAACAAAGATCAGCGGTAAAATGTGAATTTGTGGAGTCTTTGTGTTTCAGAACTAAAGCCACTCAGAAATTAAAATAAAAACTGTTAAAGCCATCATACCAAGAGAATATTTTAGTAGATTGACACTAAGTAGATACTGTCTTGTCATGGTTAAACACTTATCAGGAGAACTATGAAGAATATATACATATGTGGTAGAAACTAAATTATGAACTTGGCCTAGAGGATCATAAAGTTCACGGAATCCCTCCATTTATCTTCTGTGAGTTTGAGGAGGAAGAAAGCCAGTGTAATCAGTCCACCACCCGAGAGCTGAGCTGTAGGAGGACGCAGATGTCAGCTTTAGTCAGAAGAGCCTTGGAGCAGGACTGCTTGTTCTGAGCTGGAAGGAGACTGATGTTATTGCTCCAGCATACCCTCTTTTACCTTAGAGGTTTTGTGCTTTCTTAAGTAAATTTGTTCATAAGAGATTGAATGATGCTCTCCAAAACTGAGGATAACTAAAATTTACAACTATTTGACAACACCTCAGTGTCGTCCTCATCATAGAAAAAGCTAATTAGTATTTACATAATTAAACAAACTGAGCAAGTTTTTTTTGGACGATTTGTGTGCCTATATGCAGAAAAAAATGTATCAATCTATCCTGGTTTATTAATAGTGATTTAATGTATTTAAACAAAAATAAAAATATGATCCATCCTATTTAAGAGCCTCTAAACATAATCCAATGAAATTAGAGTCAGTGCCATGAACCATTTTTAAAACTAAGAGATCAAGAGATCCTTAAAAAGAAGCCTGATTAAACAATATCTTAAGGGAAAGGCCAAATGAGTGTTTTAATTTGGAGAATGAAGGATTAAATATTACAACACAAAAAGAGCAAATGAAAGAATTGATATTGAGTGTGATCTTTCAACCCTGAGGCATATGTGGAAAATTTAAAAAGCAGAAAACTACCAAACCATATACAGAAAAATTATGACAAAACTGACATGGTAGGAAGAAACAAAAATGGTGACCTTCTTCAACTTTTCCTTAATCTATGGTAGTCACATTCTTCATGAAGAAAATTGGGTATGCGCTTGACCAATCCGGGAAGAAAAGTTTGACTGAGTATAGTTGACTGGAAATTTGAAAGATTTATTCACCCAAATTATACTTCATAACCATCAAGCATCCATCTCCAGGTATTACATGAACTCTAATTTACCAAACTGTGAGATGAAAATAAATAAAATATTAGTAATCTAATAGCAATGTTCTATGATGGAAATTTCGGAAAACTGGTAGAATGATATGAAACACGAATTTTGAAAAATTTTGTTGAGAATTATGCGGAACTATTAAATTAACACGGACATTCAGTGGGATTTCAATGGATGTTTCCGGGGAGGTTAGTTTTTTCAAAGATCTGCTTGCAAACTGTAGAAGTCAATGCAGATTTAAAAAGGGCAAACTCAAGTATAGTAAAGCTTCACAAGAAAATGTGACAAGAAAAATACCTGTGGGGCAAAATGTTTAATAAGACAAACAAGGGGGGAAAAACAAACAAACATATCTTTGTAAGGAAAGCAAAAACAAAATAATGAAGAAGAAATGTGCCTATTTCTAAGTAAAACTGTGTAATGTTGCTATGTAGAGGTGACAGTAAGAACACGGGTCTCTGCAAACATTCTTGCCATTTTTTTCTATTAAAGAAAATGACTTTAAATTTGGAGAGAGTGAGCAGAAATTGTTTGAGTGGCTTTCAGAGCCTGAGACAAGTGGCCATGCCTCCAGCCTTCCTGTTTTCCCCATCTTCTTCTATAACAATGTGGAATTACTCATAGCTACATATTTTCTCCTTCATGCACTTCCCATTTGGACGATGACAGTCATTTTTGAGATATCCATCTTGGAAAAGTGTTTTGTTTACACATGTAACAAATTTCTTGAAAGGTCTAAATGTCTAACAATAAGAAGAAAACACCTTATTTGGCAAAGGCCACCATCTGAGCATGCCCAGATGGTCCTTTACCTCTGATGTGATGTTATAGAGAAAATTCAAACTACGAGCACTCTTTTCCATATACTTTCCACCAGTATTTGCTGTCTTGTCTCAGCTCAGACATTTTGTATAAATAAGAAAATATGCTTTGCCTTCTGCTATTTCCGATTCATTTAAAGGAAGAACTAAGAATAATGAGTGGATTCATATAGAGAGTTGAAAATGACTGGGACAGAGGTTTTAATACAGCAATGATTTGCATTTTAGATTTCGTGGATGACAGTGGTATGCTGTTACAAAAATGCTGTCAGCAATCTACGAGGAATGCTTGTAGTTCATAGCTTCTGGGTCTGATCAGCTCCTGTTTCCTACAATGAAGCCTCCACAGAGTCTATTGCCTGTATTTCTCATTCCTGTTGTCACTTTCTTGAATTGAATGACATTCAAGATGGCTTACAACCACCTGTCTTTCAGTAACCATCTGTTACCTGAGAAACCAATTCACCCTTGTCATTCCCAAGAGGGTGCATTTAGGATGTTCTTCTTTGATATTTGTTCAACTAAGCCTCTAATGAGTGCTGAATTTTGTAGTTGAGAAGCAAACTTTACCTCTCTGATTAACACAGTCTCCTAAGTTTCATAGGAGAGTTCTCAGAGAACTTCACTCACATGTGTCTCCACAGACAAATCAGATTTTTTGGTCAGCAAGCATTTACCTGGGTGGTAGAACAAAAATATTCTTGTCAGAAACCCTCTGTAGCTCATGGCAATGCTGTCCAGATGGGCTTACAGGGGTAAGTGACTTAGAGGGATGTGGAAGAGTTCCGGTCTCCTGTGGCACTCTGAGAGAAAGTTATGAACATTCTACAGTTAAGTGTCATGGAAAATAATTAAATATTACCTTTAAAAACAATACTAATTCATTAAGGCAACAAGATAGTTCAGAAAAGAATACACTTGCCACAAAGCCTGGTTATTTGAGTTTAATCATCCAAACACACATGTTGGAAGAATAGAACTGATTCAGATTGTCTTCTGATCTACACAGGAACAGCATTTAGGGTGCACAGCACCCTCCCCCAAAACACACACACACAAAGATACAAATGTAATTACAAAAGAAAATAAAATTCCATTAAAATGCATCTGTGTCTAGTTCCCATCACTCACTTCCAGCATATCACAATCGTCTGTAACTTCATCTCCAGGAGATCTGATGACATCTTCTATTCTCTATAGGTACCCATGTTTACAAATGCACAACAAACACACACACACACACACACACACACACACACACACAGAAAGAGAGACAGACAGACAGACAGACAGAGACAGAGAGACACAGAGAGACAGAGACTCCTCCTTCAAACATATAAATAAAATGAAAATACGTTTTAAAAGATTTAACAATACATAATCAGGACATGAGATTATTATTATAATTATAATTGCTCATTATGATTATATGTCACACTAACACACCAATATTGTATAAGATACGGCATGAATACATATAATATTAAAATAATCACTTCAGTAGTTTAGAAACAAATTAAGAGAGGAAAAGCTCATGTAGGATTTCAGTTTCAGAGAGCATCAGTCCATTATAGTGGGGGAAATGTGAAGCAATGAATGTATGTCAGGAGAGGCTCACATTTTGGAAACAATGAAGTTAAAGTGACAACAATGGCTAAGATCATGTCTGTCCTTCAATGATCTGCCCTTGGTGACCTGCGCAATCTGTCTAGGTTCTCTATCTCAAAAGGTATACAAACTCTGTACATTAGCAACTAGAGAACATGTATTAAAACATATAGGCTTGGGAGAATAATTTCAAATTCAAGATATTAAAATATTCCACATTGCAGTTATCCATACATTTTATAAGTTTATACATTTATAATATATCTGTACATTTTATAAATTTTATATAGTTATAATATATAAATAACTCAACAACACCACTGCCCAGTAGAAATTCATGATGTTCTGGTAAAGGTGGGCTAAATGCCATACATGTGGCAGCCACTACTACATGTGGCAAGTTACAATTTACGTACTGCCAGTATAATGCACAGTATGTTTGTTTATTAATTGTGTTAACTGATTTATACAAGAAATTGTACATTATAGCTTTCTAATTGTGCAGTTCAGCAATCTAATGCAATTCTCCTTACCATTCTCCTTGTCTATGTTTTCATATATCTTTAGCAATAATATATATTATTATACATTTCAACCCTCAGACACATAGGATGTTGAGTCTCAAAGGTCATCATTATTATGTAAATGTAAAAAGAAAGTACAGAGAAAAGATTGGAATATACCATTAATATTTCTGAAGTCTGTGGAATGTATGTTTAGTGATAACGTCGACCACTATGAAACAAATCTCAATGCCTCATGCAATGCAGTAAAAATTTGCAAGTCAGATTATCATATGAATATATTATTGTAAATTGCAGAAGCACAAGGATTTTTATTTTATCTGTTTCCCTCCCTACTTCTACCAAAATTTCTCTGTGTGCTTTTTACATACTGACAGCTTATCAAATGAAAAAACAATACAGTAAAAAAATAATGTAGAATTTGCAAAGCCTAACAGCTTGTTTCTTCTGTGACACATGTGTTCTCTACAGGGGAACTTCATAGCACTGAGTTTAAGATATTCCATCCTCTATAAGCCCTTGGGACTTCTGCCCTACTTCGTTTCCAAAGAAGAATGTATCCTATTCTCTGCCAAAGGCCAGGAAGACTGCATTCTATCAGGGCCAGATTATTCAATGAATCATTTGCACACCTTATTTGACAGAACAGATTTGTTTTCTTTTCTTTTGTTTCCAATACGTGGAATTTTATAGTAATTTCTGGTATAAAATATCTTACAAAAATACAAATGGTGCTGAAAATAACTTTACTGGAAGAAGATTTCATTTAGAAAAGTGTAATGCAAAATTCCTTGACGTTATTTCAGAGAGTTGGTAGCAGACATTTATAGGATTGTTGTGGAGATTAAAGAAGCTGCTGAACAGTGATCAGGACAGTCAGTGTCACACACAATTGCCTAGAGTTAATAATGGTCACTTAAGGGAACATTCTTCCATAGCCACTTTTAATATTATATGAGAATGTTACTAGAAATAATTTACAATCGCTAGGCACACTGTCTAGAATACACTAAGAAGTTGTATTTTTAATGTAATTTAAATGATAAATATAAAGAATAAAACCTAGTATTTCGTCTGTCATTTTCTCTGATGATATTAGTGGGACTCCATCAGAATAAATGTGTCCTGGGCCTTGACCATTTGCCTGTTCAGTTAGTGACAGATTTTCAAGAATGCTCACCAGTCACACTAAAGCTCAGGTGACCAGCGTTATCCACCCAATTGTCATAGTCAGTTTGGTGAGTTATTTCAATAACCTCCCAACTTTAATCCATGTCAATCAAATCATGAAGGCAGTGTTAAGTTTCATTTTTCCCTTGTTGGAAATAATGTCTGTTTTGTTTTCTCATGAAAACTATAATTGTTGATTATAACATAAGAAATATAATGACAGAATAAAATGTTTATCATACTACCTGAAATAATTCTTATTATAAATAATTGTATGATTTATTAATAGAGGACACGATGAAATAAATAAGCAATCACAATTTTAGGTAAAGTATGCAAATACCATTATGATCTATTTTATAGATCTAGAAATAGAGAATTCATAACAGAAAATAATGGACTAAATAACAATTAAATTATACTTAAATAAATGAACAGCTCAAGGACCCTAAGACATTATAACACGATTCTAAAATCCTCATCTATCTAAGGGAGGTTAATACTGGTGTGATACCTAAATAGCATTCAGAGAACAAAGGCACAATGTCATATTTCCAAAGTACTTTTTGATGTTAAGGAAATATCATTAAATTGTATCAGGCTGGTAACAAACTTTGGAAACTTTTGTTGAGAAGTAAAACCAGGAAAAGGCTATATACTGAAGCTATATAATAACTTCTCTCTATATAATATATATTGTAAATTATATATTTTCAATATATCATATATCATATACCATGTATCAATCATATACCATATACCATATACCATATACCATATACCATATACCATATACCATATATCATATATCATATATCATATATCATATATCATATATC
>JANHMN010000001.1:8731215-8789411 GCA_030674055.1 Rhabdomys pumilio
TATATCATATATCATATATCATATATCATATATCATATATCATATATATCATATATCACATATCACATATCATATATCACATATTACATATCATATATCATCATATATCATATATCACATATCACATATCACATATTACATATTATATATCATATACTACATATCATATATCATATATCATAGATCATAGATCATATATTATATATTATATATTATTATAGTATACATTATATAATATATGATATATTATATAGTATATATCATAAATTATATATTAAAGATAATATATAATAAGGGTCATGACAAAGGTGTCATATTTGGTGCTAGATGCATGTTTTTATTTTAATTCAGGAAGAATTTTACGTCATTAGAACAAGTTGATGTCTTACATCAGGGTCTCAAATATTAACTCTAGGGATTTAAACTAGAAAGACAGAGGAAGACTGACATTTATGTTTGCAGTTAGCATTCTGAATATCTTCAGAAAATAAATACAAAGATAAATTTCATAGGAAATCAAGGAGGGAGCTTGCAGGGAGGCAGACTGGGCATGCAGCCTGATAGCTTTTCAGTGGCAACGTAACTGGGGTCACAAGCATTGTAGACTATTATAAAGTTGCTACAGGACACATTATTTTTTTCTTTTTTACCTCATCTGTGATAGAAACCAGGGAAGTAAGTGACTGATTTAGCATCATGATAAAAGAACATGGAACTAGGGACAAGCTAGGGTTAAGCCAATAACAGCAGAGAAGAGGCATGGCATCACTGACAGGAGTTTGGCACAAGCCAGAAGCTTCCCCAAATTGGACAGAGAAACAGCATAAAGGAAAAGAGAACAAGTTTCAGCAGGAGAGAAGGCTCTAAAATGACCAAGTCATGAGGGAACAGTGTGCAACAAGTAATTGACTTTAGGGAGCAAAGAAAGTTAAGAGCCATTGTTTGATTGATGGATTGATGGATTGATGGATTGATGGATTGATTGATTTATGGAGAAGGTTGTAGGTGGGGAAATGGGATCCAACCCAGGTGGTTCTTGCACATAATGCTGCCCCATCTCTGTCCTAAATGTCTACACTCCTAAAGGCTCTTGTTGTGTACAATCTTCATGAGCGTATGGAAGGAAGTGATGGATAGTAAGTATCCTGATCTGATGGCGATCGGAGAAAGGTAGGAAGGAAGGAGCGTGTGCTGTAACTGTTTACCGAAAGTGAGAAAACCCAAAGTAAAAGAAAAAGAGTGAGGAATAAATTCAATACAGGAGAAACAGATTAGCCCCAGATTTCTAAAGGAAGAGGGAACAAAATGCAAGGCAGAAGAAAATGCCTTCCTTTCCCAGTCATCCTTCTGTAATATCCCAGGTAAAGACTGCTGTCGGGACAAAGCCCACCACAGTATTATTTATTGTATTGCATCTAATATTAATTAAGAATTTCTATTAAAATAATCTAGACAATACATGTCTGAGCTTCAGTCAGACAAAACAGGCTTTGATCTCAAAGAGCACAAAGTCCTTCACATTTCTTCTCCACAGCACTGGAGACACTGACCCTGAGCTTAGAGAATGAGATGCGAGCTAATGCCAGAAATCACCCAGATCGGGACCCTGGGATTAACTAGTCATATTTGCACGCTCAGATACTGGAATTTACAGCTTACAGAATTGTCCTTTTTGTATCACACAAAGATGTAGTTCATATATTCTGTTCTTAATACATACCATGGTTCCCACTTTTACTTACTAATCCTAGCCTAAATCTGCTGCAATGGTCAGTTCATTTCCTTCTTAGCACATACATTAAAAAAGCCTCTGGGAGGACGCAGCCAAAAAGAAGAGAGCAACAAAGCCCCAAGTCCCTCAGCACACATATGAGGGCTTCCTTCAATGCAGCAGCTTTAGGTGACAGTCAGTCAAGGCTTAGTGTTAAATTTACAGTGCACTCACGCCCTTTCAGGTTCTCAGTCAAACAGCACTGGCAATATTAATAACCCATTACAGTGGAAACTCTATTTAGAAATGATGATGTGAGCTTTTATACGCCAGTAAAGTCAAGGCACAGTTCCAAAAGAAAGCTTAAATCATAGTCAAGGTGAAGTTTGTCTTCTAGAATTCTGTCTCAAAGTCATCAGAGGGTCAATATTCTTAGTTTATCACATAAAACTCTCTGTAATTTACTCTCTTTTGAGTGGGAGAAACTCAGACAGGTTTCTAACATGGAATGCAGTTTTCTTCCATCCCTTTGTACTTTCATGTTTTCAGGAACTGAATATTTACTCTAAAAGGATGGTTATTGTTTTCTGAAAAATGAATGTGAAACACAAAGCACTGAGAGAAATTGCTACCTGCTTAGTCTCAGCTTACTTATAATTGACCCAAATATTGTTCAAGAAATATAAGTGTTATAGTATCAATTCTTCATTAGCAGAAAGATACTTTTTCAATGGCATAGTTATTATTTTCTGTGTTTGGCTCTACTTATTGGATAAACAAATTTTCATGTATTTGAATTAAGTTAAATTACTACTTTCATTTTGTGGCAAAAATCAATTGAATATTTTTGCTACCAGCTAATCTGTGCTTCAGAATTAAAAATAATTTTGTTGACTTAATTACAATATGACTTTACTTTCAAATGAGTTGGAATATAAAGAGAAGTAAATACATTAAAGAACCATTCTTTATTATAATGTAATACTATTTACTTTAAAGTTATTTCATTGATTTCAATTTCTTGGGAATAAAGCCTAGTCTCAACTCAATAAGAGACCGGTGGTAGTTAACCAAGTGAACTCAAAGGATTGGATGGACAGTGTTTTCCACAAAGAAAGAAGAAATTTATAAGCATTGGCAGTAATAGTCTAATAAAATCAACATTTTGTGCAATATATAAAGATGTTAGACTTTGCAGAATGAACAATTAATCTTGTTTAACTAATGTATACAGAGCAAATTTTTACATACAGCCTAATATAATGGAACATGTTTTAAACAGACAATAGAGTACAATTTTATTCACTGTTAATTTTGGTAATGCCTTTGATTTTATTGGTTTATAATTTGAGACCACTTTAATGAGTTAGCAGAGAATGTAAGAAAATAAACTTTTAGGAAATAAGACCTTATTAGGCATGATGACTCATCACTAAATTAGACTGATTACAAATAACTTAAAGAATTAAGGAACCTTCTGTACCAAGAGATGTTCCTGTTGGTATCCCTGAAAGGTTTTCAGTGAAGCAATTAAAATGTCAAGTGAATGAGCCTGGAATCATGTACCATGACTCTTTGAACTTTCACCAATACAACTGTAGTTGAAAATACATATAAACTTTTGCTGATGAATCTCATATAACATCTATTATTGCATCTTATCCTTTAAAATCATGCATTCATGACATCAACTTAGTCCCCACTTTAATTTCTCCTTACGCTTAGAAACTATTCCAAATCCTTGTCACAAATGAATCCACTCAAGTCCTCTCTGTTCTTTTTCACTGGACTTAATATTTCCAGCCTCTTGAGGATTGAGTTACACTTTGCCGAGTAGATTGTATACTCATTCTTTCCCCTTGATTTTTCTCTTTCTTCTTTCCCTCCCCTTTCCCCTTTCATTCTCTTTACTCATTAATCTATCATATATGTTAACATCATAGTAGTACAACTTTATGTGGGAAATTCTTCACTGAAAAGGAAGAGAATCTCTGCAGTCAAAGTTAAATTGTCAGTAAAATAAGAATGACAGGTTATGTGATACAAGCACAATGGCAATGGATACTTACTTGTTGAATGTTTTTTTATCTTTATGACAAAAAAAAGGTCAAAGGACTCATGTAGTAAAGTCAAACAATGACCTCAAATTTCAGTCTTACAGTTAAACTAGATAAAACATGATATTGAAGTTAGAGGTGTAAGATTTTAATATTCCTCAATTCAAAATGAATTGATCCCATTAGATATTATGAATCATCTTTTCCCCTGCACACACACACACACACACACACACACACACACACACACATACACACACACAAAAAAAATCTTATTTGAATAATGGATTATGCATTGCATTCTGTACTTTTCTATGAGAAAGAGACCCAAGAACAAAGACTCTGGAGTGGATAGGATGAGTCATAGAAGATCGAATGTGTGTGTGTGTGTGTGTGTGTGTGTGTGTTTAAATAATAAAACAGAGGTGGTTAAACCCTGGGATAATTGCTTAGACAATTGCTTATCCTTCTGGAAAGCCAAGTGGAAACCAATCTTCCATGGCAAACTCTGACCCTACTTAAACAAAGTGATTGGAATAATTTCAATTTACCATACCTGGTGCACCAGAGAAGAACAACAGTGGTCTGGAATATGTTTCACTTCGCAGTGCGCATCCATGCTCACTTGCAGGACTGCATTTGACCCATGCACTCTGTGAGTTAGCTATTATTAGTTCAATTTCATAGATGTGATAACTGGAGCTCAGAGAGGTTAAGTGACTTACCCAGATTCAGACAGTAAGTGAAAACAAGGCCTGAAACCTATGACTTCGAAATTGGCTCCAAAGATAGCTTTTCATTTTCAGACAAAAAGCGAGACTAAAACTTATTGTGTGGATAATAGGTTATGCATTGCCTTTTGTGTTTTCACATGAGGAAGAGACCCAAGAACAAGGACTCTTGACACACATGGCATGAGACATAAGAGATCAAGGAAAGTGGTGGGACTTCGAGGTCTCTGAATCTCCCAATACGGTGCCTTCTGAATACTGTATGACACCTGCCACAATAGCCCTTGCACCTCAAATCCTTTTAACACATCATGAAAGATACAATGATTGGGTCTCTATAACCATAGCAAATTGAATGTAAAAGAAAACCCTTTTTCCCATTCCATCCAATTTGCCTGGGGTCCGCTTATGATCACACATGCAACGGGGATCACAGTTGTGAGCCTGATTGAGAATACAGTCACATGAATAAGTGGCAGCAGGGCCAGACCCGCATGGTCACATTAATAGCCATTCTCTATTGCTGTCTTCTAAACACAGCGGCTGCCTAGAAAGCAGCTGGCTGTCTGAAGCGAGAAACGAAGAACAGAAGATCGCCGTTTCTAAAGCCCTGCCTACTTTGGCCTCATGATCTATTGAAGTGATTTCCTGGAGTTAGAGGACTTATTACCTCGCTAGCACACTGGCTACCTATACTTTTCAACCTTTGGCTTATATTTACTGACCAAGACTCAATTCTACATGGCAAGACTTTGCAGGGTCTTTTGGAGAGACTGTGTGAGGCAGCTTTTCACCATTAAGACAAATATCTGAAAGAAAGCAACTTGAAGTAGGAAAGATTATTCCTGGCTCATGGTTTTAGAAGTTTCATCTCTTGTCACTGTGGCTTTGGTTCCGGGGTAAGGCTCAACGTTATAGCTCTGAGCAGGTGACACATTGAGGTTGTTCATCTTGCTTCAGCAGGAAACAGAGACCAAGTCAGAGGAAAAGGCTGGGGGAAGATAGAGTCTACAAAGAACTGGCAATGATGCATTCCACGTCTCAATATTTTTTTTGCAGTAGGAATGCATCAATCGTTTGATTCCTTTAGAGCTCTCTAAGCACAATCTATTTTCAAATGTCAATATTCTAGACCTTATCTGTGAACACATAGAACTTTGGAGGACATTTGATTTCCAGAAGCACTGTAGAGTTCACCTTGCAATGTTGAGTATTAGAGTGAAGTGCCAGTGGGCTCAGTGTGGGTTCTCACCAACCGACTTATTCATGTCTCCTCCTTCTCTTCCCTTCATTATGGTAGCATTTGAAAATACCCCTGCCTTTCATTTTCACCAAGACGTTTACTTCTTCTGATGAAAGACATTGGTGTCTGTCTGCCCTGCTCAAGTCTCATTCTGTCTTTCTAATAAAATAGTTGGACCAAATAAAGGTAGAGAATAAAAATGATCATTTCAATCTACAGGTCTCATTCCATCATTGAGGGAAGTCAGAGCACATATCAAGAAAGCACTCGAGGTAGAAACTATGATGTAACACAAACTGCTTGCTGGCTCACACCTATGCCAATGCTTAGCTAGCTTTCTTATGCAGCCTGGGGATGATACTATCAACAGTAGACTGGGCTATACTGTTGGCCTCCCATTAACCAACAATCAAGATAAAGCTCACAAAATGTGCCCTCAGGCCAATCTGATGAGGGCAATCTCTTAGTAGAGATTCTCTTCTCTGACATCTCTAGGCTATGTTAGTTGACAGTTAAAAGCTAACTAGTCTTATTTTATAAATCTTCAACACAAATGAAGGAAAGGTAATGCTCGAAAAGCATATTCTTTGAACATTCTCTCTAGAGTAACACCTAGTGTAGTTCTAGTTCATTGACAATGGACTTCCTTGTTTCTTAGCTCTTTATTTCTCTTTAAAAAAATCTTAAAAGATACTACTTCTCTTTGAATCCTACGGAACCCTCCAGTCACATGAATAGCAATCAAAGAAGACTGTAAAAGTAAGTTTTATTCATCAGATGTAATTGTCATCTCAGAGGCTTACTGCTAAATAAACCCACCTTTCTAGTTCTTTCTCGCAATGTTTCAATTCAGCTTTGGCTCAAACTCCTCTCCAAGCTGACTGATTCAATCTGGCTTCTCTCAGCTTCTCACTGAATTTCTCTGCTTAATCTCAAATAAACTCTGGCAATTTATTCTAATCTTCCTGCTTATTCTCTGGCTTCAGGTGACTCTACTGACCCACACAGGACTTCACAAACTCAACTCCAGTGCACTGACTCCCAACTCACTGACTCAACACACGTTTTACCTTTAAGATGTGCACCAAGGATGTGTCTATATTCCAGACAGTGGGATTAAAGGTGTATAACATGTCAGCATTCCAGACTGATCACACAAACCGAGGTCTTTGGATGATCTCTTGCAAGAGCAGCCATTTTGCTGGATTAAAATTCCTTTACCGAAGAATTCTGCATTATAGAAATTATACAGTATAGAATACAGTGTCCAACAAATAGACCACCCAGGAACTCAGTATGCAGACACAAATCTTAAAACAGACACAAATCATTAAGAACAGCTTTTAGATGATTATTTGTGCCTTCTTTCTGATTACTTGAAATTTTGTAATTTTGAATAAAAGTTTAAAACCAAACTAATGAACATAAAAGAAAACCTATGTAAGCTCTTTTGTACTGTGAGTGCAAAAACACACCACTTTTTCTAAACGTCACTCTTTAGAATTCTTTAATTATTATGTTAGTATGAGGTAAATGAAAACATTCTGTACTGTGATGAGGGTAGTTTGTGTTGCCAAACATTGAGAAGTTTGCCATTTTCCTTAAACAGATGTTCCTATGTTCTGGGTTTTGAAATAACTCACTTGAAAGAAAAGAAGACATTTTTGGTTGTTTTTTTGTACTTAAGAGCACAGCTACAGAAATATGTTCTCTAAATAAAAGCTATTTTTTTCCAACTAGGAAAAAATAAGTTGTTTTTTAAAATTTATGTTATTCATGTTTTTTATTTAAAACTACAAGACACAGTGCATTATATTTTGTTATGGTATCTTTTCTGTCTTCCATAGTTCATAGCCGTTTATAGATTCATGCTATATGCAGTAGAAGTAAATGTTATACATATGTATCCTAATATGAAAAATCATATCCATAAATACATTTTATATTATAAAACACATATTTTGTTATGATAATTAGGCAGCAGATAATTATTTCCTGATTCTTCCCTCGGGTTTTGTTTTCTGTTTATAGGATTATACTTTGTGTCACACACATATGTTTTTACTTAAATTACCTTAAAATGGGATTTCTGTAACATACAAGCTTTAGGACCTTCATCTTCATTGTCAAAAATAATCAACTATTTAAACAACTAGGAATAATTTAATTACTTAATAGTCAGTCTGAAATGTTTTTTTTATATTACAGCCATAAACTTTTATGTTTCAAACTTAAATGAGATGTCACAAATTTTCAGAATTCTCTGAACTAATTCTTGTTCCCCTTGTGCTAACTCACAAAACTTGGGCTTTTCTCTGCATTCTGGTTTCAACTCTGTCTCCTCCCCTGTGTTCTCCATTCCTGTTTGGTACACACGTCTTCTAATATTTCTTTGCCTTTCTTCTATGTCCATACACAGTTATGTCAAAATTTCTAGACAACTTGTGCAAGTTCAACATTAATTTCCTTGGCATTGTAACTCTCCAGTTACAATGCTAAGAGGACTCATTAAATGCTGGAGAACAATTTAATCCCCCAGTAGATATACACCTTAAATGTTTTCTTTTAACACCTTAACACTGAGGAATAAATTCCCCAAATTGACCTTTAGGAGGAGCAGATGACCTCCAAATTATAGCACCCATCTGTTTTCCTTGATGATCCATGGTATTTCACTCCTATATGTTGTACGTAGCACTGGGTGCTGATCAGCCATCTTTACCCTGATGTGGCAGGCTTTGCTCTTTCTTGGCAGTTGTTCTCTAGCTCTTCTCCATATGCTTCCCCTGTAAATTTCTTGATTTGGTATCAAATTGAGTCACATTATCCACACTTTGACATGACTGGTCTTGTCAACATCAGTCTCTGATTAATAAACTTAGTGATGGCATCTCTGTTAATCGTCCACCCCTCAATGCATCAGCTAATGGGTATCAATTGTTTTTAATAACATGTTCTTAAAATTATTGCCCAATTCCTTCATCATTCCAATTCCTAAATATCATAGTGCTTAAAGTCTCGAATTTTATCCTTTTCTGTTCTATTTTACTATGTTTCTCCTTCATTTTAAGAATTATATTGAATACTATTGCTATTTCTTTTGGTCAAATATTTCTTCTTACTCAAGATCCATACACTCAGACAGAAAATCTGGTTGTATATTCTGTTGGGGTCCATGAGTTGCCCCACAAATCACACAAACACTGATCTCAGTCAGATAGGAATGGTTTACTGAACATTCACCATAATACTGATTAGATCATGTCCATTACTCAGAATTATCTGAGCCTATAAACCCCAAAATATTTCTCTGCCAACTTATAAAGGAAAAAACATGAAAAATCAAAATGAGCTCATGTGCAGGTGCAGGCAGTGCTCCCCAGTGGTGGGCTCTGACTCCATCCATTTTAGACATAACAGTTCACATTGACTTTTAATTTGATGGATCCTATGTAAAGCTTTTGAATTTCTTAAGATTAACAAACCTCACACAGAACATAGAGAAGATAACAGAGTATGTGATCAGCATGACTTGCTCTGAGTCATTGTTTTTCTGTATCAATGACTGGCAAGTATATTACATCAACAATATGAAATAGATGTCAGGCATAGAAAAAAATGGCTACAGCTATGTTGGGAGTGGAGGGTAGACCTCAACATATTCAATAACAACTTCTTTTTTAGATACCCAGAATATGATCTAACCATTGGTTTATTTCATCTTTATTTCCAAATGTGTTAGATTATTCATTTAGATGTTTGGAGTGATGTTTTTGTTAATCAATCTTTATCTTAGTATTATTTGACATAAATGTTAACAATTTTTCTGGTGTATCTTATACAGTTTTTAAATCATATTCAAGCATTTAGTATTGATAGTGGCTAAAATTATAAACAATAAAATATTATGAATAAAACTATAATTTTCAAATTTTCTCTTGTGCCTTCTATCTAAACCTCTTGAAAAGTTTGATTGCATTAAAAAATTCAATAAGAATTATTATAGTGTATATTGTTAAATATTGATTATATCATTAGCTCTCAAAATAAGGTTTAACAGCTTATCACTCCATTTAATATTTAAATGTAGGTTGGATTCCTCTGAAGATTAGCAATAAGACATTTTAAGCACTAGCATATGACTATTACTGTCCTACATAAAATAATGATTAGATACTTAGATTTTATCTTAACCATGAGCATAACAAATCAATCTGAGGAGAAGTGTACACAGCTACCAAAGAAATCACAGTGAAAGTAAACAAAATAACTCTACTACTGCCTATAATATGATATAACCCAGGGGATTAATATTCAGTGAGTGTCAGGTAGGGCATGCTTTGAATAGGTAACTCAAAGATTATAGTTCAGTTAATATACTGCAACCACCAAAATGAAGATGAAGAATTAGGTGTTCAGACTCAGAGACGCAACCAATATCCTGCTACAGACAAATGTCCAAGTCAATAATCACCTTGTTTATGATGATACAGCTCTTATTCCATTCAAGAATTCTGCACATATATGGAAATAATGCACGCATTAATGTATTTATAGTTATATGCTGCATCTCCAAAGTTTTATTGGTGAAATAATTATCATTGTTTTACATTTTCAGGAAAATCTATAGCTTGTGGAATTTTTGGGTTTTCATTAAATAAGCTCTCTTATGAATTTCAGTTCTGATAATAAGAGGCTCAGTAGTAATATTTATGATCCATTAATTACTTTCCAAAGTATTGTGATGTGATCTAAAGCTTTGGTATTGAGAATCAAGTATGCCAGTATTTTCAACATCAGGGAAAAATTACAAAAGTAGAAAGAGAGACAGAGAGAGAGAGAGAGAGAGAGAGAGAGAGAGAGAGAGAGAGAGAGAGGTTGTTACTATAGGCCTTTCATAAATTACAACTGAAAACTGGTTTGAGTCTGAATGCTTCCTTTATAATTTCGCTTGTAACCAGTGAGGAAACAGGACAAGCAATTTCCTCTATGAAGTATGTTACCATCTGTTGGGACAGGAGAAATGGGATTTTAGGACCATATCAAAACAGGAATGCTTGGCAAAAAGGCTCTATAACTGAAGCCTTGTGAAGTGCAAAACTGTAAATTTAAAATGTAGACCCAGGGACACGTACATGCTGTATAATATCAATTTACATAAAAATATAATATAAAAAATTTATAAAAAAATATAAAAAAAATAGAAGACACCACAACCAAAATAATGCAAGGAAAAAAAATACCATTTGATTATATTATATCATCTTTTCCCTAGAAAACGCAAATAGTAAACAGTTAATTCATAAAGCCCAGGAACTAACTGGAATTTAACAACTGCAGATTCAATTAACTAAGCAGCTTGAAGAGCATGATCACTAAATATAAACAGAATGTAAACACAGCCTGAAGACTATGATCACAAAGTATCAACAGAATATGAACTAAGCCTAAAGACTGTGATAGGAAACGTAAGCAGAGTATGAACAGAAGAGGAATTTGCTGCTTGAGCAGGTGAGGGTTGAACGTTTAGAGTCTCCTATAGCATCTGCAATGTACCACAACTCCTGCTGAAGACTGAACTTTATAAAGGAACTCAGAGCATGGTAGTCTTTTTAACATTTTTTTTCTTCACTCCTATGATCAGCTAGACTCTGGAATCCATCATTTATATTGGGTATGTCTTTAAGATGTTTAATTGATTTTTCAAAGATCAAAAGTTAACAAATTTAAACGAGGAATATTCTGCACAATATTATTTTTACATCCTGAACCTCTGTAGGATGGCAGTGTTATCCCTAGATATAAATTTACAATATATTAAATTATTCTGCTTTCTTCCCCCTCCCTGAACTTGCTGATAGTGTGAGTCTATCATAAAGGAATAATAGAACTGAATAGTTTTTATTTCTTGAAACTTGGGAGCAATAGATAATAATAGATAATAATGTTTTTCTAATCATTAGGTAGTTCTCTTGAAAGAGAGAACTTTTAAGAAAATTGATGTTCCAAGATTTTACAGCTATTTTTCATAAAATATAGAAAAACAAGAATCCAGGAATAGAGTGTTTTCCTATTTCTGATCTTTTCATATATTAAGATATAAAAATAAGCTTTTATATTTTAAATAAATTAGAATAATAAAAATCCTTTTGGAATTGTTTATTTTTAGTTTCACTTAGAATTGCATTGCTTCCTAATAAGATATTTCAGAAAAGCAGTTTATAAGAAAATAATATTAATACTAGTTATATATTGAATGTTTAAATGCTAAAATGACTTGTATCCAGAATGACAATTGCTTGCCTACTATATCGACAATTTAAATATGCTTTTGTAGGAGAAAATCTGGTCTTTTTTCTCCCATATTTATATATCAAGCTCTAATCACAATGCTAAGGACTATTTTGTTAAATGAACAATATCATGTGTTGGAGTTTGTTGTATAGACATTTTAATACAAGAGTAGTGGTACTAGAAACAGATTAAAAATGAGACTTTTGAAGAAGGATCACCAATTACCTGGTTATCAGTGAAGACCTTACCATTTGAAGTTAAAAGACCCCAGACGAGAAGCTGCAACCTAGCCACCATACATGTCTGTAGTAAAGCAGTTGTTACAACGGCCACTGGTTATAAACTGGAATAGGATACCAGCATAGAGAATTCACTGCACGCTACATTAACTGAGGCATTTGAAAAGTGCAGAAGAAGTAGTAAAATAAAGACTATGAAATTGGATGGTTGTTGATGGGTGCTCTTGATATATTGAAAAAAGCAATGCAAGGCTTTGGTTGATCAATAATCCATTTATGCTACATGTGAGAGCCAGAAACAGTCCTTCACAGCATACAAAGTGAGACCTTCTTACCTTCTACAACTGGAAGGGAGAAAAGAGAATACTATACACTCAAACCTTGACAGGCATAGCAGTAGAACTTGACTGAGTTGACCTTTCAAACTTGTCATGACTCGGTGTGCTTAGAAGGAGACACTGATTGACAAGGTACAGCACTTAAATTAGAGATGGACAGAGCTGTTTGGATAGGAAGGGTTGGCAACTTAAGATCCGGAGAACACAATCTCCATGCCAGTTTGCTGAACTTTATAAAGGAACTCAGAGCATGATCCAGCAATGTGACCAGGTGTGGACACAGAGTTCACAAACTCAGAGGATGAAGCAGCCACCATGAATTATTTTAAAAGCATAGAGCACCTCTACTGGGAAGCACAGACAAGAGGACTTAATCTTGGACTTCCTTCGAACACTGTGGAAAATATGTACCCATGTTTTACAAACTACCCAGTTTCAGCTATTTTATGATGACAATACCAAAGGAATAATGGTATCTATTGTCCCAATTTTGATGGCAAATTTTCAAAGTCAGAAGAGTCAGCATAGACTTGGTAAATAGTGAAACAAAGTTGAACGTCTAAGCAAGGGCTTCAAATAAACTGCATTGACTACATGAGCCTGTACAAGCAGTCAGAATGGTACAGGAGGCAAAAGAAGGATTTGGGGGTTGGTTTCAAGGACAGGCTCAGCAGTGAGATACTCATTTGTCACAATAACTTTCCACCATATGCTCTTTCAGGAAATGGGATAAGTCAGATCATGAGTTAGGATTTAGGTAAGCTGGTTGGTCCCCATGGGCCACTTGGATATAGTGATGAATCCTGGAGAGTTTGGGTCATTCAAATTCTGTGAGTCAGTGCTATTCAGTACTTTGCCACTCCAGATAGTATTTTGTCTCATTTTCAAGTCTTCATCCAGTTTTTTCTGTATTCACTCACTGGTCCACATACAAATATAAATGACAAAGCCTCCTGTCATTGTGAAAAATCTCTGATTTTGCATGTGCTTGAACTTGATGGAATCAAGGAGGGCTTTTACCGTATTGTATCATAGTGTGATATGTTTCTTTGCAAAGTGCTGTTCTTTCAGCTTGTAAGGATAGGACTTTGATATCATCCCTAAAACATGCTGAGTCCTCATCTCCCATCCCCTGAGGAAATTTAGCAAAAGAAAGAGCCACTAATATTTGGACTTTATTAATTGGTGATAATCCGTCTTCACTATTTTAACCTAAAACAATCCTTAGAATAGGGTCTTTACTATTTTAACCTTACAATCCTTGGAATAGGTCTTGATTTGTTGCAAACTTTAACCTCACTGAAAACAGAGCTATCATTTCAAGCCAAGGCACTGAGATGTACCTTGATCTATATCTCAGGTCTATACTCACAACTAACTCATCCTAATGTTTACATCCTAGGATTACATAAGTTTCAATTTTTGGAAACATGTTCGTTTTACCCAACTCTGGTTATTTTTGGAAGACAGAATAGGATGCTTTCAAAAGAAGCTTTTAAATACTTATACAAACTTTTCAAATTCAGCTTTCTTTAATCTTCTCATTTAATTTAACTCACCTGATTGGAATTAACTGAAAACATACCAAAAGCATCCTCTCTCTAATGAGGAAGGTTTTCCCTCAGCATCAGAGAGCTGTTCTCAGCTGCAATTACTCCTGCAATTTTAATTCTTAAAAATGACTGAAAAAAAAGGTCAGTCTACTCAGACCAGTTGTAAAAGACAACCTGACCTCATTAATAGAAATAATAATAATTTCTAAAATATTTTATTACACATACAGTGTTAATGGGCAAAAGTTCCCAAATTTTAAGTGTAAAATTCAATGACTTTTATATATAAACATACCAGACCAACCACAAAGCAAATTATATAAAATATCTCTGGCACCAGATGTTTTCCTGTGTCTCTTCTCATTCAGGGGCCCATTTAATGTTGACTTGTATTGTGTTTCAGCATGATAAATTGGTTACATCCTTGACTTTCATATAAGTAGACTTTTAATGTATATATTCTTATTTTAGTTTCTTTCCTCATTATGTACATTTGAGACCCCTTCATTGTGCTAATTTTAGAAGTAATTTCTTCTGTCATTTTTCTGTGTAGTTGTACAATATGGGGAAATAGGTTCATGTTGTACTGAGTGGGACATTTTGGAATAATTTTACTGGATCCTGGGCTGGGTGTGATAAGTAGGGAATGGAGTTGTAATTGTGTAAATGAAGTGAGATTCACCTAAGGAGATATGTGCTCATGTTTCAAGAGAAAACTCAGTTTGCAACTATGACAATGTCTCTGAGTTGTAAAGTGTGACCACCTGAGACTAAGCCGCTCATGGGGATGATTTAATTATAACCCATAGTGATATAACTCAGATTTCTCTATATCCTTTTACTAAGTATCAGCATTGCCTTCAACTTTGGGGAAAAAAAACCAGACTTCTTTGTCATGTATTAGCAGACAAAATTTCTTTTTCTTTCTATATTGACCAAAAAGTGAGTTTCGCAGGTTGTTTGGTGTATATATATGAAAAAGTCTGTGTGTATATGGGGGTGTCAGTGTGCATACAGATGCACATGTGTGTGTACATGCCCATGTGTGTGCACATGCCTGTGGCAGCTGCTTTTTAACCTCCAGTGATGTTCCTCAGGAAATGTCTACCTTGTATTTTGAGACAGGGTCTTCCACTGTCCTTGGGATTGCCAGGTTAGACTGACTGTTCAGCAAGCTCCTATCTCTACCACCTCCAGTGACCACAGCTGGCTTTTTTTTCCTATATAAATACAAGGAATTATACTGTTTTTTCACGCTTATGCAACAATTTATGGACTCCCACTTCAGATTCACAGAACATGTGACCTGATTCACATTACTCCATCCCAGGGATAAACTGGAATTGAAGATGCAATGATCATTTTTTTTCTAAGTGGTCATTAAAACTCTGTGTAGAGACTGAGCAAAACTGCTGCTTGAATATATTCTGGACAAAATGAATACATGCCAGATCGCTACTAGAGTCCATCCCATAAAAATATTGTTGTATTTAGTCATCTTGTATTTTTAGTGAATCCATAGGTAGTTTCCAATTGATGGGTACAAGGAATAAAGATAAGTGTACTCTTATGTGTGTCTGTATTTTAGTGATCATGTATCCTAACTTTTGCAAATAAAATAATCATAACACCCAAACTTACAGTAAAATTACACCTTTTGGTTATAACTTGTATTGCTAAAATATGACTTTCCAACATGATTTTATCAAAATATGATCCCACCAGTATATAAACATTCTAGTGTTTTATGACAGAACACCATTTGCTTATTTTCTCTCCAAGATAATGCTTTTCCTGCTTTCCTCTCTCAGTCTAGTGCTGTAAACATACAGTTGCATCATAGTTTTGTTTCCACTATAAAGACACAGTTAGATAGTAATCTGGCTTTCCAAATGTTTTCTCCCAAATAGCCATCATCTTACTATTGTTTTTATAAAGATGAGCTTTCAGGAGAATTTGGCTACACTTAGGATTTTACTTTGGTTAATTGTATGTTACGCTTAAGTTCATTTATTATATAATATAAAATTATGTAATAAAAAAGAACATGCATCTATGAGAACCACAGTTACTACAGAGTTTTTAATATTATTATGTATGATCATACAATACGAGCACAGTATAATGCACAATATACATATATGTGCATTTGTATGTTTATAGAAGTGTTTGCATGTGTGTGTGTGTGTGTGTGTGTGTGTGTGTGTGTGTGTGTGTGTGTGATGTATATGTAGTTTAGGCTGCATACTCCAGAATTTCAACCATTCTAAAATCAGTAAGATATCAGTGAATAAAATACATTAATCCTTTTCTTTTACATTTTGCATCAAATCAAAGAAGGCAACAACCAAACAGAATAATGGTTACATGTGTTATATAAACATACTATACAAACTTTAAACATGGTAAGTACTAGAAAAATACATATGTAGATTAAGATACACTGCAAGTATACTAATGAATTGGAGCAAAGAGAAAATGGTTAATATGCACATGTGGAGTGGTACCTTCTTTTGTTTCACCATTTGTATATTTTGATTGTAAATGTACTTACCAAATGCATTTGAAATTCTCAAAGCAATACAAATCAATAAACATGTCACTTTTATGGTATTTCACCTAAATAGAAAGTAGTAAAAATATTGGAGTCACCAAATCCAAGCAAGTCTCCTAATGAAATTAGTCAAGACTACACTCTGCCCTACTTATTCAAGAATGTATTCTGTAAACTAATGTGCTCTTCATAATCTGCTCAAAGCCTTTTTCATATATCTGTGTTTTATTCTTGCAACTTTATGTTTGAAATGTAGGAGAATGCAAATATATCCATATTTATTATCCTACACAATACTGAAGTCCAACATAAAGACTTCAACATAAATCCGACACACTAAATTTAATAGATGAGAAAGTGGGAAAGAGCTCTCAACCACATTGGTACAGGAGACAATTTTCTGAACAGACCAGTGGTTCAGGCTCTAAGATAAACAATTGATAAATCAGACTGCATAAAACTGAAAAGCTTCTATAAGGAAAAGGACACTGTCAATAGGACAAAACAGCAACCTACGGATTGAGAAAAGATCTTCACTAACCAGGCGTCTAACAGGTTAATATTCAAAATATATGAGGAAATTACCCTTAATTATATTGCCATTCATTTCAAACTCAGTTAATGTCTCAAAAACCATGAATTTGGAAAAGTATCTTTAAACAGGAACCAAATGAAATAAGCATATGCACTGATCAATATATGGTGAACTACTTGGCTAGTTTTTAATCCTGTATGTCCCATCTCTACAGCTCCAGAAAAAGAAACTCTTTATAGGAAGGAGCTAGGAGAGAAGGGTAAGCAAGAGTAGAGTGATTGAGAGCTCTTCTGTTACTAGAAGCTTAGGGATATGGAAGGCTATTCTGAGATGTGTCAGTATGGAACTGATGTGTGATCCATAGGCAGAATTTCTTCTTCAAGGAGAGTCCAGTACTACTCTTTAGTCCTTTCAAGTGACTGGGTCATCCCCAGATTATCCAGGGTAATCCTCTTCAGTGAGAACCATCTGACTTCAGATGGTAATCACATCAAAATACCTTCAAAGAAAAACATAGATTGATGTTTGATTGAATGACTGTACTACAGATTCTCTGGGCACATGCTGTGTGCCTCCACAAGCAGTAAACACGAAGGTATCTGAGATAAGAGTTTAACACATAAAGAGATCCAGGGATTTTGACTGCTGTCCTGAGAGAAATGGGTGTGTTTGTGTAAGTGTGGAAGAAAAGATTAGTATCTGTTTCACGTATCCACATTGACAATAATTGACAACTAACTCAAAGAAAGCAAAGCTAGGAACATAAGTACAGGTGTAAGACACAGATAAGTACAAGTGTGAGAGCTGATCAGGCTGTGGCGACTTCTTACAGTTAGCATGCGAAGATCTGGCAAAAGACGGATGACTGTACAATCAAAAACGATAGTTCATGTGTTCATTTAAGTAAGAGAGAGAATGAAGTGGAGTTAACTTGGAAGCTTCAAAATAGACAGTGTGGACTTGGGACAATATCAGAGAAAGAATGCTGAACTATTTGATAGACAAATATTTAAAAAGCAGGTGGATAGGTAAATTTATAAGCAAAGTACAAACTTTTTCAAGTGATGATTTAGCCCATGCAGTTTCTGATGATATATTAAGGGTAGTTAGATAGAGGGTTGACAAGGAAAAATATTAGAACCACTAAAAACAAACAAATCAATTAATTAGAACTAATTAATTAGAATCTGGTTTATATTTATTTTAATTAAATAAATAAATAAAACTAAATCCAGCAACATAGGCTTACTCAGAAGACAAATAGAAAAAGGGATCCCAAGAAAAGAGAATGGCTCAGTGTTCATATACTGCTGTTAAGTAATGGTCACACTCAGATGTACTTGTGTGAGTTTTCTTGGTGACCTGATTAAAGCACAAACAATACCTACTGGTGTAATTCTAAGACGTATCAGGGACTGAAGAAATATACAAAGCAATGCAAATAAAACTCTTGGTGTTTCTGAACCATGTAGAAGATAATTATATTTGTCAACACAGACATTTGGATTATTAGTTGCAGAAGATAGCTTCCTTTACTCATATGCAGGCTATTGGATTTAAATTTGCACCATATTTTGGCAGTCGTGCCATTCCTAATCTGGTGTCTGGCCTTATGTACATAAATATCTAGTGATCATTTTATCTTGTCATGCTACTAATATTAGTGAATATTAATACTAATCATTAGTGAATTGCCTTGGCCTGATAGAATTCTCCATCCCTTTAATCTAAACATCCTAATAGTTTAAATTCTGCCTCCTTTACACTCAGTTCCACTGTGACATCTATGAGAAGTTTTTCTGAACATTTCTCATCCTAACTGGGGACAGAAAAATCCTCCTTGTCATGATAGTTGTCTCGATTGCTAGAATGATGCCACACAGGTACTGTGTTTTGTCAACTTTTTTTCTTCAAGATCCAATAGTTAAACATCACAGTTGTTACTGGTTGAATAAATAACCATTGCTAAAAAATATGTGCATATTATGTTAATCTGCAGAGAAGTAACTTGAAAAAATTATATTACAGGACATTTTTGAAAAATATCCAATTTTTGTTTTGGATTTTTTGAATCCAAGATATTTAAAGTGTTCTCAGTTTCATACTTTTTTGTTCCTTTGTACTTATGCAGTCATATTTAAATTATTACTCCCTGTACCTTTGTGGCAAAATGTATAAAACTATGTCTTAAACTTTTAAAACAAAAATTGCTTATGTTTCATTAGTAGCTGCATTCTCTTATTATTTTATTATATCATCTTTGCAGACAAGATAAAAGGAATGCCCATGGCTAATTACATCATTTTTCTCATATTTCAGGTACAATAAATATGCAAAAGGTCTAGAAAGTCCAAGATTTATAATATATTAATTATACTTGTTTAAGAAAATAAAACCTGTATAGTAGGAAACCATCAAAACATCTACTATTGTATAGTATTCTATGAATTAAACTTCTTTGTTTTCTAATAATAAAGACAGAGTGTATGGCCACCCAAAGTGGAAGGAGGTTTTCACCAGGAGAAAGAGAAGTTCACACTCATAATGATACTAGGAATGTGACATTTTTGCCAGGCTCTTACCCTTTTTTTAAAAAGATTTTCATCACACACAACTCATCTTCGAGAAGGTCACAGTGTTAAAAAATGTCTTGTGAGCTTATCTTGGATGAGTACCTACAAATTCACAGCAAATTTTGGGCAATTAAAACTTATTCAAGTTAGAGAATAAAAAAATTTTTATGAAAAAAATTTTTATCTTCATGAGAATTATTCCTATTTAAAATTTTTCTATTTGTTTGCTTATATATCAAGTAATGTATGGACAAAGCTTTTGTTGATGGTACTTGACAGTGATAAGTAGTGGGTGTGTTGTTGATCAAGTTTGAGAATACATATACAAACAATTGCATCTATAGGCTGTGCAAACATCTTTGGGCCAACACAGAACAGGGAATATTTCATTGAGAATTTCTTTTAGTTTCTAAACTCTATAAAACTTCATATCTGTTCATTGTTGTCCAACAAATAATCTTAAGATATTAATCATTTCCTCTCAGCTTTTAGATATAAGCTGGAACCGTTATCTAAAACAAAAAGTTTTTATTGTTTCTTTTTACTTTTTTTTTTGATCGCGTTTCTTCAGTTCAACAAAATGATGAATAGCAGAATATTACTGGAGTTTAAATATTTCTGAGGGAGCGATTCTTCACTCCCTGCTGTTTACAAGTAAAACATTGTCTACAAATAATACATTACATTAGCTGTCCCTCTTTATCATAAGTCATGTTGAATACGTGTAACATTTATAAAAAGACACCGACTGATTGCAAGATGAGCGTTACCCTTGAGCAAATTATGAGCACATTTATTTCAGTCTTATGCGTTTGAAACTAATTTTCTGGTAATATCAAAAGTGTTCATAGAATTAACTTCCTGTCACTTCAGCAGTATTCAAGTGAATATTTTATGATTTTGCATTGCTGTATTTGTCTAGAGTTGTGACATGATCGAGTCATTCTCTGAGGGAAACACATTAATAATTAAAGTCTGTCCAATGTGGAGTGCTGGGAATGACAGCATAATTGTACATTTCCAGAGACCATCTTGCATGGTGGAGAAAGAGAATTGCCCCACCACCATTTAAATGTCAATTTCAAATTCTTTCTAAAGTAAAACAGTGCTTTATAGGAAAAGGGGGAGGGAGAGGGTTGATGTCAAATTTGGAATGTTCTCTCTATTTTAAAATGTGAGCTAAATGTGAATAGCCTCCTTCACTCTTTCCTTCTCCTTCCCTTCTGTATTAACTGTCAGACAGACGTTCATTGGGCAACATAAAGCCATCCTGGGCTTTGAGGTAGGACTGTTTGAATGATAAATATTCCTTGCATAGATTAGCTCCATGGGAAAGAGAGCAGCTGATACCCGAGCTGTGATTGCTCTCAGCTCTGAGGTTTGAGTCTTTTTTTAACTTAGATAACCTCAGCAATAATTTAAGATTTTAATCCACTTTCCAGTCAAACTGTAGTGGATGGATCACGCTGGGTGGCTTATTTACGTTTCCTGTTCAGATTCTTAAAAAAAGTTATTGGATTTTTAGACGTGAGATTTAAAACTTTTTTTCCTGAGGCTCATACATTATACACATTAAAACTCACTTTTGTGTTTCTTACCTAAACAAATTACACTGAGGAATTTTGACTAGAGAAAGGCTAATAAAACTAAATTTAACATAATCCAAGACCAAAAGCAGAGAAATGAATCCCAAATAGGTTGAAGTGAAACTTTCAATATAATAATGGAGTCAGCTTTCAACTGAATATCATTTTGTTTTGAATATACCCATTCTTTAAAAAATAATAAGCCTTTTCATATTATCCAATATTGGCTGAATAATTACATAATTTTTTAAATTCCTATGTTCTAGAATTTATCCTAAAGACATAACAGTATGATTATATTTAAACACATGTTATACATAAGTATATTTAAACATAATATAGTACATTGAAGTTTTATTCATAAAGGAAAATAATGAGTTAATAAAAATAAAATATTTCTTAAATAAATAAAATTATTTATATTGTTTATATTATATTTAAGAAATAAAATATTTCTTAAATAAGATTATTTATGTATCAACAATATTATTAAAATATTGCTTAATATGAAATGAAATAGTTCAAAGTTTCAAAAACTGTTCATTTGCTGTTTTAATTATTTATTTCTTCATTCAGTCTACAAATGTTCATTATGTATATTGTGTGAAGTCAGCATTTTTGCTAAGGGAAAAACCATAGTTCAGAGAACACTCCTGGTTGACCAGAGTCAGTAATCGAGAAGAATGAATAGTGGTCACTGTTGGAAGGTATGATGTTGCATGGAAGGATTATGGGACTCTTCACTTAGCCAAAGATTTTCAGAAGCTGAAAATGAGTTAAATTCTAAGATGTTTCAAAGCGGAAGACTCCAAGGTGAGAGGCTGTAGAGAGACTGTGGTGGAAGGTCCCTGTGAGCAGGACACAGCAGGAAGGTGAGGCCAAGAGGAAAGGTCTAGATCTGCATTCTATCGCCAGGATATACATGGTCAGAATAAAGAACTGACTCTTGTGAGTTGTCCTCTGACCAACACAGGCATGCCATGAGCCCCCCATTTGCCCATATAAACAAGTGTGACAATAATTTTTGTTGTTGTTTTAAGACAAGGTCCCACTACATGGCCATAGCTGGCCTAAAAGTCTCTAGGCAAGTCAGTCTAGCCTGGAACTCTGAAAGACCTATCTGTCCCTGTTCTCCTCACAACCAAGTGCTGGAATTAAAGGGGTACGCTACCATTCCTATCAGCCAAAACATTATATATACATATTTAAAAAAATCAAAATTTGCTTGTTTATAATTTCTATATTGGATGGCATTTCTTCTTTGCAGTAGGGAGTATTAATTTTTTAAAATGGGTCACAAAATACAAGGGACATATCTGAAAGATTTGGAATACTGAAACTACAATTACCAATATTATAATACTCAGAAGCGAGAAACCGTAACTGCTATTTTTATATTGTTTTTGTTAGCGATAAGTTCTAGAAGAAAGAAGCAAGTGACAAAACACCCCTCAGCAATTTTGGAATTTATTCAGAAACCTATCTTCCAGACGACATTGTGTTGTCAAAACAATTCTCTACGTTTCTCCACATTCTACATCTCCATTGAGACACCCCTGTGGAATGCTTGCCAACTTCTCAAACAGCCTACAAGAACTGGATGTCATTATGTTCATGGTCCTATGCTAACTTGGCACACAAGGTAAACTTTTGGGTTTTAAAATGATCTTCTCAGGTTTGGGGAAGGCAACTACATTTCATCAAAGACTTGGATTAATGTCTTTCAAAGTCTATGCAATTCACTCTCAATACATCAAGTGAAAATTAAATGTCAATTAGTGATCATGCTGGGAGAATACACATTTAGCTTCTGAAATGTTTTTTTTGTCTTTTAAAAAATAAAGTAAATGCAACTATCAAAAAGAAAAACAAAGAAAAGGAAAGCAAAAGGCAATGAGATGATGCCGAATGATATTCTGTTGTACTCATAGATGGGTTATTTTGTCAGTTGTCATGAGAGAGGCTTCCTCAGGCACCAGATGGAAGTGGGTAGAGAGATCCAAGGCCAAACACTGAAGGAAAGGAATGTGCAAATTAGAGATCTCTCCACTGGATTCTTCCCCTCAGATATCAGAAGATTGTAGGAGTCAAAGAGAATGGTGGACACCAGGAGAACACGGCCCACTGAATCAATTCAGCATAGCTCATAGAAGCTCAGAGAGTCTGAAGCAACAATCATTGGACCTGTATCGGTCTGCACCAGGTCTGTTGCATATGTGTGTGTGTGTGTGTGTATGTATGTATGTATGTATGTATAAATATATATATTAATGTATATATGTGTGTATACACATGTATATACATATACATATACACACATATACATATACACACATATACATATACACACATCATATACATATACATACACATACACACACACACACACACACACACACACACACACATACACATACACATACACATACACATACACATACACATACATATACATATACATATACATATACATATACATATACATATACATATAATCCATTACCATTTACCATTCAAAAAAAACCTCAAATAACCCCATCAATGTACCCTTCTTTTTCTGGCTCTCTGTGATGTTAAGAAGGAGTTGATGTGATTTTTCACATGCAAGTAAAAATATATAGAATGTACTCTGACTCCTCTAGAGATAATTTATTTTCCACATAAGAATTCTGAAGTCAAAAAACTGCTTTCCACTTTCAGGACATTTCGACATTCCTTGGGGAAAAGTTACTGGCTATCTTGGGCCCATGCTTTGATGATCCCCAGTACAGAGATGACAACAGAACAAACCATGGGGATTTGTGGACAGTGTGAAAAAGCCTCATTAAATTGAATATCATCATGAGACACATGATTTGCCATCATCACAGTTTAATCTACATCATCTTGAGCATGTTTTAGCAATGTTACAGACTTCTAATCAATATCTGTTGTGGTGTGGTTTTTCTCTGTGACCTAGCAGTTGAAGGGCTAGCCTACAGACATGTTCCAATACTTCCTAGGAATTCCTTTGATATATTATATGAGGGCAGCCATCTTTATGATAATCTTTCGTATTGGTTTAGTTGTCATTCAGATACAGTTCAGGTATTTCAATGCTTAACAGCGCCTTTAAACCTAAGGGATATATATATATATATATATATATTCTTAGATTCTCATTTTTTATTCTCACAGTGAATGATGCTTTTTTGTAGAAAGTTGCACTGATCTTATTCTTGAAAGCTCTCTTAGACCTCCTGTCTATCTTTCTACTAGCTCTCTATTCTTATTTTTTCTTCATTTCAGAGTTTTTTTCTCAACAAGTTTTCTGTTTCTCTGATTAGAATTATTCTCCATGGAGACTGCAAATGTCTCCATGCTCCTCAGTAAACAACCCACTTCCCACATGCCCTTGCAACGAGCAAGCACTTCTGTCCTGATTTACATGGCTGTGGCTCATTCTGGACCTCTCAAGGACACTACTGATGCAAATAAGACACTTAGTCACCCCCTTATGTCTATGATTTCAGAAGAAGACAGTACTTGTCCAAGATTTATAGAGATGTGTGTCTTCTCCTTTGGCTGTCCTTGATTGGGTCTAACTTTTACAATGCTTGACAGCAATTTATTAAAGAAACAAGGTTGGGATTGTGAATAGCTTCTACTATCATTGATGAGACTGTATATTCTCCACATGTCTTTATTATCTGTATTGGCTTTAGAAATTAAGTAGAAAATGAATCTTTGTAGTATCATTTTTGTCTTGCTTTCCTTTCATTTACTAAACTTAATTTCATTCTTCCACTTGCTCTTTAATACCTTTCTAATATTCCCTAAATTAGAAAACCACTCTATAAAGTTTTACAAAACTTCTTATATCTCTCTTTTCAGATGCCATCACCACTTAGGGAGATGACTCATCCAAGTATATACTGATATTTTTTGTATCTTAAAAGAATTTAAAATGGCAAGCCTAAGTTACCAATGCAGACTACAGATGCAAAATAAAAATCTGTAAAAGTGCAGCAACATAAGTCCTTGATCATTCATGTAACCCAAGTCTTTTTTAACTTTTCCATTATGAAAATATAGTTAAAAGGGGGGTTGCCGTATGCAAGCAGAGAATATATAACTGTATTTACTGTAAATTCAAATAATCTATGTTTTTTTTTTAATCAATGTACTGACAAAACAAAGATTTCACAAGTAAGGATACGTGAAAGGAAATCTTTCTATCAGCAATATAGAAAGGTCTTGAGGGCGATCTCAAGACAATTCTGAGTATGGGTGGCTAACATAGACTTTTGAGTTAGCAGCAATTCCATCAAATAACATTCTATGCTCCAAAACTCTTAGTCAATATTATAATATTGTGCTCCCATTGAATACTCATGATTAGGACACTTGGGGAAAGAAAGAGAAGCACTATAGATATCTTCTGATAACTGTAATTTTAATTTACTTTGGAAATATTCCTAAGTAGGAAATTTATGAGCCACAGACAGGCGGTTAATCAACTTTGTTATATAAATTCTAAGTTTTATTATATAGTATGTAATAAATAAGAGATCAAATTATACCCAAAACTAAAACAATAGTTAATATTGATGGTATCTATTAATATTTTTTATCCTAATGAGAATGTAATTATCCATTTTTATGGTTTCTATAATATTTTGTGAAGAAATGATGTCAAGCCTTTCTATGTGACCATTGACTCTTTGAAGATATACTGTGAGAAATGCCTTTGGAAATATTCTGATAAATTTTTAATTTCATCATTTGTCAGTTTTTATTGATTATAAAAGTTTCTTAAACATTATAACATATTTTTAAAGTATAAGTATAGAGTTGTAGAATTTTCTCTCAATTTTTGTTTTTATGCACGTTACATTTTGAATGATTTGATTTTGGTGAAATGATCTAGATTATAAATTCTAGATTATAATAATTCTAATATTTTATTTTCATGATGTATATTTACTTTGTCCATTTTAAGAAAGACTTTCTTAATCAAATGCTATGAAAATACTCCTTTTGATCTTTGATATCTCATTATATTTGCTGACACATTTAAGTTCATATTCAATTTGCGTGTGAATAACACATTATATATTATTTATGTAGTGGGGTGCTACTTAAGAAAAGTTATATTCTAGGACATAGAAGAAATCCACAGTTTACAGCAAACAAAAGGAACTGGGATTCAGGACTATAGACTGTGGTTTTCATGAAACTAAAATAATCATTTGTCAAGATGTACACATAAGATTTATATACTTTCTTGTAAATTGTGATTCAGTTTAAAATAAGAGTTCTTAAACTAGAAACGACAGGTGTGATCTTATAGGACTTTATGCACTCTTTATAACCACCCTCCCTTCAGGTTAAGCACTTTTATAACAGTTAAAATCTTAAGTTCAAGGGCATCACGTAGATGCACATTAAAAACATGAAATAAACTAGAACTTTCCCACTTCTGTAAGTAACTCTCACTGTGAAGTTTGACTTTTCAAGACATTTTCTAAATACATCAAGAAGAGGAAACTAAATCAGTCTTCCCATTTGAAAATTGATCTTCAGTTTGCAGTTTGTAATACCTCATCTTGATTATAAGATGAAATATTTAATTCATCAATACCACTAAATTAGTTTAGTCATGAATTCTGACACTTTATCTAGGAACTATATTTCTAAGAAGATGAATTAGGAAATCTTTCCATTTCAATATTGCCGTAGTCTTGAGAGAAGACCCACAATACTGAATGACAGTTAACAATAGATGAAGTTGTCAGTGAATGTTTTAAGTCTTATTTTCTTCAATTCAGAAGAAATTTAAAAAGACTTACAATATTATAAACTTTCTATCTTAGTTGATCAGAGATGATCTAAAATGTAAAAACACAAATTGCATGATTTCTATAATATAAATACTTGGATTCAGTATTCTCGAGGCAAGAACTACATGATGAAGGTGGTGACAGGATGGTTTCTTCTGAACTCTATCCCAGTATCTGCTTAGTTATGCTTTCACATTGCATCCTTAGTTTGTATAAACAAAAATCCATATTTCCATTTTTGAAAGTTGCACCAACCTTCTTGAATCTTCCACCCACTCTACTGGGAACATAAATTAACTGTCTAGTTATATCTTCAGACCTCTTTAGACCAAAAATATAGCAGGAAAAATGAAGGCATTTCCAGGTAGTAAAGAATAAAATAAAACTGAAAATGAAAACTATAGAGAAGAAACACACAATCTAATTTCCAACACAAATCTAATCATGCTAAGATTAATTCAAATAAATCATGGTTTTAAAATGTTAACCTAAATTTACCTTTTCCATGGAAAATAAATTGCTGACAACAACTAAAAATTTTCAAAGATATATCTTAAAATATTCAAGAATGATTCTATCAGAGTTCTAATTATAACTTTTTAAGGTAAAGAGATAAATATTCCTCTCTTGAAATTTACAAATAGCTGCACTGAGCTGAATTTATTTTGACATTTGTTTAAAATGACACATGAAAAATGTTAAAACCATAAGAAAACCTCACATATGAAATTAAGAAGAGATATTTGATGTGTACTGGCAACCAAGGAGCCCTTATATTGTTAATAATGTTTCCTTGAATAAATAGCTAATAATAATCTAAACTTAGTTTTAAAGTAAAAGTATACAGAACTCATGTGGCGTGTTACATCTGTCCTTTCCCATAATTCATTTTTATTAAGTTGTGCTTTGACAATTATAATTGTGTGAATAATTGTCATTGTATTGTATTAACTCTTTTTCCCACATCATCTCAAATCTCTGCCACCCCTATCAACTTCACTCATACCAACACAATCCCTTTCCCAGATTTATAACTTGCATTTTGATTTTGAAATCACTAGTTTGGAACAATCCATTAGAACCTAGTGTGGTCAACTGTGACTACAGACCAGTATTCAGTGACTCCTTCACCATAGATCTATCAATAGTAAGCAGTTGAACTCTTGAGTTCTAGTTCCCTGCTGAGTTACTCCTGCATCCATGCTTGATTATAATAGTTCTATTCTTGCCCAGATACCATATAAGCATTTGCAAGTACTGTGAGTTTCGTTTCATGGTTGTCTTACTGAGAAGATAGCATTTTGCTGTTGTTTTCCTTATCTCTATGGTCTTACCTTATTTCTATTCCCCTCTCTTAAACGATGTTCTATGAGCTACTTAGAATGGATAGTATAAATATCATATTTAGGACTGAGTACTCATCGGTCACTTATACTTAGCACGTTGTATAGTTGTGAGTCTCTGTATTCTCCACTATTCACTGGAGAGAACACCTCTGAATAAGATGGGGAGTAGATTGTTCTATGGACATAAACATCAACATTTAAAAGACAGCTTGATACCATGTCAGTTAATCTACAATATTCAAATTACGTCCTAAACACTATATTTTCTTTTTTTATTAGATATTTTATTTATTTACAGTATAGATGTCATTCCCTTTCCCAATTTCCCCTCCCTAGAACCACCTATCCTATACTCCCTCTTCCTTTATACTTTTATACCATTTTGATTACATTCATGTATTAAGGTCAGTTCTAGGTTGAGGGTCTGGCAATACAATAGATGCAAATAACTGAAGAATAAGCAATACAGTGAACACAAATAGTCAAAGAAAAAGCAAGGCATTAAACCCAATTATGTGAACACTCCCTTGATCACTGTTTTTAAAGCTTTATCAGGATGACTAAAGTATCTGAGCCTACTTTCCTGTCCTAGTTCAAGGTCATTTTCATGTCTGAAGCCTACTTCCTTGTTCTAGCCTAAAAGTTAGATTCCTGTCTGAAATTACTTCTTTGTTCTAGCCTAATATTTAGTTTCCTGCGTGAGATTACTTCTTTGTTGGAGCCTACAATTTAGATTCCTACCTGAAATTACTTCTTTGTTCTAATCTAATGTCAGATTCCTGCTTGAAGTCTACTTTCTTGTCCTTGGTCAATGTCATTTTCCTGCCAAGCAGCCCATTTCCTTGTCCTTGGCCAATGTCAGCTTCTTGCCAAGCAGCCCCACAGGCTCTCTACCTCTGCCTTTTTTTATTAAACAAGACTGAGCTTGCCTTAGGTCATTCTGACAAAAATGCCTTCGTTAACCATCATGGAATATGCATTATCAAAAGCAATACACTTATGTCTTAGGTTGGTAAGGCTTTGTGCAGAATCTTACCTGTCCTTGGCTTGCCATCCTGTTAATTTAATAACTCTGTCTGGGGGTTCATTTTTCAGGTTCAATCCATGTACTTTGGCTGCCAACATGCTGATGTTGTTAAAGATAAACTTTAACATGATGGGCAGGAATAAGAGTATTCTCACAATAAGAAGCACTAGCCTGATCAAGCTAGATATGCCATTCCCGACGTTTAACCAAAATGGAAATACTGATCTCAGGCTGTGAATAATTTTATCAACCTTATCTGCAGTATCAAAGGTCTACAGACCAGCATTCTTTAAATTCATAATCTCACTATGTAAATTTAATACACCCAGAAAGGTGTTAGGATTATGCCAAATACTCTACAGGTGTCTTTAAACTTTTTTCTAGTTATAATGACAATCATTTTGAATTTCAAAGATAACATTACTCCAATGATATTTGTCATGACACTTGGGATGGCTCCTAACTCTTGAACCCTGAACCTCCTTCAGATAATTTGAATGGGTTACAGAGCATCATTCATTGTTCCAGAAACTTATATAAATCCATTTGTATACTCAACACATTAACAGGTAGAAGGAAGCCCTTAAAGAGGAAACACAAAAATCCCTTAAAGAATTACAAGAAAACACAACCATATAGGTGAAGGAATTGAACAAAACCATCCAGGACATAAAAATGGAAGTAGAAACAATAAAGAAATCACAAAGGGAGACTACCCTGGAGACAGAAAACCTAGGAAAGAAATCAGGAGTTATAGACACAAGCATCACCAACAAAATACAAGAGATAGAAGAGAGAATTTCAGTTGCAGAAGATATAATAGAAAATATTGGCACAACTGTCAAAGAAATCTCAAAATGCAAAATGTTCTTAACACAAAACATCCAGGAAATCCAGGACACAATGAGAAGACCAAACCTAAGGATAATAGGTATAGAAGAGAGTGAAGATTCCCAACTTAAATGGCCAATAAATATCTTCAACACAATTATAGAAGAAAACTTCCCTAATCTAAAGAACAAGATGTTTTCTATCATGACTTGTTCAACAGTCCTACAACACAACCTATAGAGTTCACCCTGAGAATTAAGCCTCAATTCCAGTCAAAGAATAAAGGGTTACTTGTATCAGGGAAATATTCAAAAAGGACAGCAGCTGGCTGCCAGTTCTGCTGTTGTGTTCCTAGAGTTTGGCACCTGCTGGCTGCCTCAGTGGCTCAGGCCCTGGGCCCATGAGACTTTGATGTGGCTGCTGCCTCCACTTTGCAGCCTCCAGGGCTCTAGGCATGGCCCAGGGGCAACTCCGCTACCCCCAAGGTACTCAGCTTAACCCCAGACAATAAACTCCATCTTTGGGTAGATATCACAATACCCAGTACCAGGTAGAAATAAGACTCTTAATGCTGAAAGTTAACCAGTGGATTTACATATCAGCAAATACTTAAATCACAAGATGCTCACACAATTTAGAAGGTTATCCCAATATTCTCAACCTTTAGATTTTACATCTACCAATTTACTTGAAATATTTAGGTCCACATCTGCAGCCATTTTGCCTCTCTCTTCTCTCCCCCTGCATCTCCCCCCTCTCTCTTTCTCTCTCTGCCACCCTTATCTCTGCCTCCCCTTTTCCTGTCCAATCATAAGCCTCCTGCTGCAAATAGATTGAGAAGGGAAATTTCTGCCACAGTTATTCCCACCACAGCGAGTTGCTATTGCACAACTGGGCATGTCTTGACTTACAGGTTGGTCTTGTAGTTTAAAGTGTGGAAAGCTGGATAAGAATATTGATTCCTTTTTTCCCAATGTGGCCTGCATGACCAAACTTGGTGACGAAAGCCCAAGGCACTCTCCTGTGTCAGCAACAGAATAACAAATTCCTACAGTCATACCCAACATTTGCATGTGGGTACCAGAGATCCAAACTCATACTCTCCTACTTTCAAGACAAGTACTTTACTCAGGTAGCAAGTTTCTATTGCCAACTAGTTATCAGGTTTGAAAAATAAACAGCTGTTCTTCATTTTTTAAAAAAAAAAATTTTTGAAGACCAGAACAGACTTATGAAACTATCTTATTTCTCTGAAAATGTTGATTGCTGCTTAATAAAATTAATTTTAATATGAATTTTTCTACAAAGCATGTTTCTGTCTGGAGGACTATTTCTCCTCCATTGGAACTCAGTTATTTAAATTTTATGTATGTATCTATATATGTATATATGTACGTATGTATGTATGTATGTATGTATGTATGTATGTATGTATGTATTCCTTTATTGAAAAGGGTTCTCTTATGTTCCAGGATAGGCTTGAATTCTCTAGCCAAGGATTATCTTATACTTCTACTAGTTTCCTGTCTTCAAGTACAAGCTTTGGGGTTATAGTTGTCACCAACCACACTGGGTTTATGTGGTACTGGAGAAGTTGTTCAAGTCCTGCCTGTAAGCCAAGAACTCTGCTAATTGAGTTACTGCCAAATGTTATCTGATCTTCTTTACTGATAGACATGTAGAGTTACAGACAACTTATTCCACCATAAAGTATGTACATACATGCAAAGTTTTGACACCATTAATAGCACACTCAGAATTTCCCATTAGGACTCAGTAGTTATTTATTCCCTTGAAATCAATGTTTAGAATGATTTTACAATTCACATGGGTGACCCAGATAATGGTCACATCAAAGACCTGAACTGATTTCACATGTTTTAAAGTGGAGTTTCATTCCCTTTGGATACTATTTGCTCATGAGTACTTTAATTGCACTATAAACTTATACCATACAAACCTGCTGTAACATCACTTAGGATTCGTATTCTAGTCTCTCAGTAAAGATCTGCTTACTCACTTTTCAGTCCAATTGATTGAATTAACTCTGGAAATCAATCTTGAGGTTCCTCAGAAAACTGGAAATAGGCGTACCTGAAGACCCAGCAACACCACTCTTGGGAATATACCCAAAAGGTGTCCCACCATGCCACATGGGCTCATGTTTCACTATGTTTATAGTGGCCTTATTTGTGATAGCCAGAAGCTAGAAACAACCCAGATGCTCCATGACAAAAGAATGGATCCAGAAAATGTGGTTTAATTACATAATGGAATAATACTCAGCTACTAAGAACAAGGACATTTTGAGATTTGCAGGCAAATGGATGGAACTAGAAAATATCCCGAGTGAGATAACACAGACCCAAAAGGACATGCATGGTATGTACTCACCAATAAGTGGATATTAGCCAGAAAAAAAGTACAAAATACCCAAGATACAGTCCACAGAACTCAAAAAATCAACAAGCTGAAGGTCTCAAGTGAGGACACCTCAGTCCTACTGGGGAGGGAGAAGAAAGTAATCACAAGTGTGTGGGAGGGAGTGAGAGACCTGGGAGGGAAAGTGGACAGGGATCTGGGGGGGACAGGGGAACCTGATCTGGGTGAAGGAAAGGACTGAAGCCCTGAGGGCCAGCAGAAAGAATGGAAACAGGCAACCTAGGGAGGTAGGACATTGCGGGTAACCTGGGAGGTGAGAGACTCTCAAGAATCAAAGGGAGGGACCTCAGATGAAGTGTACTACATTGGGAAGAGGAAACTTATAGAGCCCACATTCAGCAGAAAGATAGGGCATCAAATGAGGGAAGGGTTGCCATCCCATAATCAAAACTCTGACCCATAATTGTTCCTGAAAGAACTGCAGGGTTGGAAATGGAGAGGAGCCTAAGAAAAAGAAGGCACAGAGACAGTGGGATCCAGCTCAAAGGGATGTCCCAAGGCCTGACACTATTACTGAGGCTATGGAGCACTCACAAAATGGGACCTATCAAGACTGCCCTTGATATACCCAACAAACAGCTGAAAGAGTCAGAGAAGATATTAGCACCCAACCAATGGAGAGAAGCTGCTGATCCCTGTGGTTGAATTAGGGAAAGACTGAAAGAAGCTGAGGAGGAGGGAGACCCTTTAGGAGGACCAGCAGTGTCAATAAATCTGAACCCCCAAGATCTCTCACATACTGGAGCACCAAAATGGCAGCATTGTGGAGACAGGGGATTGGGTTGGAGGTATGGGATAGGGAACAGTTTGAGGGTGGATGGGGGGGGAGAATAAAATCTGGAGTGTAAAATAATAATAATAATAATAATAATAATAATAATAATAATAATAATAAATTTAAGGCCCCTTTGAGATAAAATAAAGAAACCAACCTAGAAAACCCCACAAAAACTGTTTTCTAAAAATGGGCTAATACATCCTTCCTCATAGAGAGCAGGGTTTGGAAGACACGCTGAAGGGGGCAAGAATATTAAGGAGTATTTTATTTGAAATAAATAAACCAGAAATTGACATTTAAAAGCAATTAAGTGAACCTAAGGAAAATGGGTCTTTCTTCTTGTATCAATCTTGATATTAAAAGAAATCATAACAAACTCTATTTAAGAATATATATATATATATATATATATATATATATATATATATCATATAATATCAGGAGGAAATAACCATTTCAGTTAATAAAAGCTTGTCAAATGAATGGTTACAATGATTACAAGTACCTTTGCCAAACCAAATTGAAAATACAGAATGTGGTTTGAAAAGTTCCCCAGTTTTGACTGTAGGAATACTGTATCTGTTTCACTCGATGATTGTCTGGATTGGAATGTGTCTTAGTTATTGGTTCACAACTATTTATTGGTGTTGTAGTTAAAATCTCATTTTGTAAAACATGCTATATTTATCCAAGCATCCAATCTATGTTTAACTCTGTAGAACAAAAAGCGTCCTTGTAAATCCTCAGCTTGATTTACAAGGACTTTGTCAAGTAAATCTCTTGTTGATATCGGGAGTGATGGTGGAGGATAATGTGTGGGGAGCAACAGTGAATTGAGAAGGTCATTCCTGGTCTTTGTTTTTCTAGTCATCTGATTTAGGGAGGCTATCACAGTTGGACTCCTACTCTACAAAGTGGAGGGGAGTATGTTGTCCAGTCATAACCTAGAGAAGAAAGGGGCTGTAAAGTAGAGAGAAAAATGCATTCCCATGACGACTATAAGTGGATCCTTTAGAGTTAATCATTATTAAAGCTTATAAACAGTGCCATTGAAAGCACCGCTTCAAAAATTACATATTTTTGTTCAGTCAATACAAATATGACTGCGTGATTGCATATGGATGATGTACATTTTGTGATATGTCTAAGGTCATACAGTTACTGAGTAAAATTCAAATGTAGTATCCTTACCTACATAAAGCATTAGCAAAACACAATATACATGACCAGTGTAGAGCTTGATTCCTGATAAAATAACAAGTATGTGTTTATTGTTGTCTGTTGAGTTTGGTTTGTTTATATTTTTTTCTACTTGCTACTTTGGTGAATAACTAATAAACATCCCTGAGGATATCTCTATTCTAACATAAGTTTCAATAAAATTGAAATCCAAGTGAAAAACAAAAACAAAATAAAAAATAATCAGAAGCAGCACTATAGGATGCTTTCCCTCCAAATCCAAATCTGTATTTCACTTTGCTTTTTAAAATCATTTGCTTTGTATTTTAAGGGAAGTTAGATAATATTTAAAACATAATTATTGCTTATGTATGGTATCTCTTAGGAGCAATTAATGTGTGAATGTATTCTCTAATAATTTGCTTAATTACTAGTAAAAATAAAGTGGATTTTAGTTAAATGCCAAATGCAGTATTTTCACTTTTGGTTTTCCTTTGTTTGTTTTGTATTATAAGAAAGCTTTTTGGCTATGTTGAATGGTTAGATTGTTGCAGTTTGTTGCTCAGATTCTCCTGATCCAGACTTGATCTTTATGTGACAAAATGTTCTTCAAATGACCACAAAGTGATTCAGCTCATTACCTATGACAGTATCCCAATTCGAACCAATATGTCTCTCCACCTAAGTATGGTGAATTCAAATTCATATTGCTATAGACATTTAAGTAAATTTGAAGTCTGTGGTAATACCACTGTTCTCTGAAAGACAAACAATATATTGCCATTTAAACACTTGTAGCTATAAACAATGAAAGGTGGTGGGTGAGAGGATGTGTCATAGTTATCAGTAGTGTAGAAACTGGCATATTACCTTGGCTCAAGTAAAGCTGCATGCAGGCAACTTTAAAAAAATAAAACTGTGAAACAATAAAAAAAAAAAAGTCATGAAGGTAAAGGATTGTGGTATTGGGGTTTGGAAAGAAAAGAGATCTGGTGTCTGGATGTAGAAGATAAATGGAGGGTAATAGAGAAACTTTGATCAAAGGATAGTATGTGTGTGTGTGTGTGTGTGTGTGTGTGTGTGTGTGTGTGTGTGCGCGCGCGCGCGCGTGCGCGCGCGCGCGAGCGAGAGAGAGAGGGGGGGGAGGGAGAATTTTTGTGGAAATACTCAACATTTGTATCCATATAATTCCGAAGAATAAAATGTTCAATATTTTAAAATATAATTTCCAGCCAAGACCATCGCTTACAGCTGAAACTTTCCTTAGAGAGAATGATGTACTAAACTTCACTGGATGGAAGATAATCAGGGCAAAGACAAACTTCCCCCAGTTAGACTCCTTTGTTTCTCATGCTTACTAAAGGTAATTTTATGGCACTCTATTAATGGAAAGATCTAAGCTAGATTAAGAGGGCTCTCCAGTTCCCTCCTACAGCCCAGTTTGCACTGAAGTGCTGTAAAGGAACTGTACACATTGGAATTCTCCCGTGCATTAGTACTTTAGTCTTTAAAATGTCTTTGAAGCTATTTGTTTCAGAGTTTCTTTTTTTAACAAAAATGGAAAGGAGTGGTCATAGCTGTCTATAATACAGAGGTCGTTTTCTGTGCATCTAATTTGTTATCACAGGAAGGGAGCATTCAGACAGAATTATTTTTATTCATAAGAAAATAAATGAATTAAATATTTCAATAAAGTTATAATATAAAAATTAGAAATATATTATAAATAAGTTGCCATTCTCAATCAATTTGAAATATCATTCTATACAGTAGAATATATAGTGAATATATGTAGCATATTCACAAATAATATAAGTTTACACATATTTGCCACATAATATTTTTACTTGCAGATGAATTTAACTCAGAGTGGGAGACATCTCCTCTTGAAATAAATGTTTGAAATTAATAGCATTATATAAATAAGAAAATAAAAACTTCAGAGAATCATGTCCCAATTATACACTTCGTATAAAAACATTTTGATACAGTTATTGCTATATTCAAGCAAAACATGGTCTCCTTTGTTATCCTTTAATATTCAAGACCATGGTTTTATAAAAAATGGTTTTACCATATATATATATATATATATATATATATATATATATATATATATGAAATGTTTGAACTTTGAAGTTAATCTATTCATCACGCACTATAGAAAGTTTAATCTTACTTTTGAGTCTTCATTTTGGTTTTAGTAAAATTGGTGATATTAGAGCATCTATATCAAAAGTATTTGTAGAGAATTTTAAAGCAATACATCACTGTATGCTAATCAATGGTATATGCAATGAAACTACAAATATATTTATCCACTAAAATTTTCTTTATACCTTTTTGGGTACAAGTGCTTGAATATGTTTTCCTTTATAGAGAATTCATAATTTCATCATTGAGCAACCCCTCAGGGTTAATATTAACTTCACAGAGAAGGACCTTCTCTTATTTTCATCTGAATCAGGAAGCATGATCTAATAAGAAAAACACAAAATTTCTCTATATTATACTGAAAGTCATCTGGAGATTTCCTTTGCTGTGACGACCATGTCCAAATCTATGATTGGAGAATAATGTCACCACATTTACTAAATACTAAAAATTATTCATATTCCAGATTTTTTTCAAGAAATTTTAGAGTGTAAAACCTAGTCAAACTTTATCAGACATTTCTCATGTAAATATAAAAAGGATGGTTTAAGAAGATAATGAAGAGATGATTTAAAAAGTTGATGGTAGATGAGAATTCCAAAGAAAGTCTAAGGATGAACCAGTAAGATGAAGTTGGAATGAGAATCAGTAGACCAGTAAAAGGACCAGGATTCTGTTGGGTGAGAACTCACAGTCTTGAGATGAGTTTCCCTTGTTGTACCATCCCCTGAGCAGTTTAGAGTGACGCTTGGGGCTGCAAGCACGGGACTCCCACGTATCTTCCTGTTAGACGCTTTGAGAAAAGTCCACATGTCCCTGCAGCTTTTACTAATTTAAGCTTCTTTTACCTTATTTTTGTTTCTTCAAGATAATTTATGTATTCCTTTCTGAACTCCCTTCCAATGTACTGATTTTATAGTCAGCTACACTTCATCTACCCTTAAATCCTTTTCTCATATAAATTCACTTTTTTCACCATGGAAATCCAATTTTATTTTACTGCATGCTATCCTCTCATTCATGTGTGTCCGTGTGTGTGTGTGTGTGTGTGTGTGTGTGCGCGCGCGTGTGTGTGTGAGTGTATTTGTGTGTATGTGTGTTTATTTATACACATAGATATATTCTAAACTACGCAGTTTTTGTTTCTAGTTTAAATAATTAACTAAAAATTTTAGTCTCCCATTACACACTATCTGAGAGATATAAAAAGCAGGCTGAAAATAATCCTGGCATTCGTTCTCCAGAAAGCACCACTAATTTCTTTTTTTCTTCTATGAAGTGACTCCTACTTAACATGAGTTTCCTTGCAGTGTGTGTGTGTGTGTGTGTGTGTGTGTGTGTGTGTTGTGTGCAATGTGAGTGTTTGTGTACATATGTAGTATGTGTTTTTCAGGAGTTGATTCTCCACTTTCATGTTACTTTGAAGCAGGCCCTCTCTCCCTTCTGAGGATATATTGTTTACCTCATATTAATTGAACTCCTAGTTTTCAGCCTATTTTTATATTTTATGACTTACTGTTTCTTGCTTTTCTAACAATAATTTGTTTTTACTATGTATATATGACTTCTATGGCTTCTAAGTTACAGTCACTAATGAGAATTAAGGTTACTTAACTATTGCACCAATATTAACATTGACTATTATAGGAATTCCTTTTAGTTTATATACTAATTCTCTTTGTTGTGTTTGTTATTTCTCTTGCTTTAGAAAGATACCACCTCACACCAGTCAGAATGGCTAAGATCAAAAATTCAGGTGATAGTAGATGCTGGCAAGTATGCGGAGAAAGAGGAACACTCCTCCATTGTTGGTGGGATTGCAAGCTGATACAACCACTCTGGAAATCAGACTGGCAGCTCCTCAGAAAACTGGACATACCATTACCTGAGGATCCAGCTATACCACTCCTGGGCATATACCCAGAAGATATTCCAATGTATAACAAGGACATATGCTCGACTATGTTCATAACAGCCTTATTTATAATAGCCAGAAGCTGGAAAGAACCAAGGTGTCCCTCAACAGAGGAATGGATACAAAAATGTGGTACATTTACACAATGGAGTATTACTCAGCTATTAAAAATAATGAATTTGAGAAATTTTTAGGTAAATGGATGGAACTAGAAATTATCATCCTGGGTGAGTTAACCCAATCACAAAAGAACACACCTGGTATTTACTCACTGATAAGCGGATGTTAGCCCAAAAGCTTGTAATAGCGAAGACTCAACTCACAGACCACATGCAGCTCATGAAGAAGGAAGACCAAGTGGGGATGCCTCATTTCTACTTAGAACAAGTAACAAAAATACTCAAGGGAGCAAATATGGAAACAAAACATGGGACAGACACTGAAGAAGGAGTCATCAGGAGACCATTCCACCTGGGTATCCATCCCATGTACAGTCACCTAAGCTAGACACTGATGTGGATGGCTGGAAGTGCATGCTGTCAAGAACATGATATAACTGTCCCCTTAGAGGTCTGCCTGAGACTGACACATTCAGAGGACGATGCTCACAGCTAACCACTGATCTGATCAAGGGTTTCCCAATGGAGAAGTTAGAGAGAAGACTGAAGGAGCAGAAAGGGTTTGTGACCCCATGAGGAAAGCAACAATACCAACCAACTAGAGCTCCCCAGGGTCTAAACCACCAGCCTGGGAGCACATAGGGAGGGATCCATGACTCCAGCTGTATATGTAGGTGAGGATGGCCTTGTCGGGCATAGGTGGGAGAGGAGATTCTTGGTACCATGAAAAACAAACACAGAGTGGGGGGGGAGATGTGAGAGTGGGGAGGGGTAGTGGGGGCAGGGGGTAGCTGGGGGCACAGCCTCATAAAAACATGAGGAGGGGGGATGGGATAGGAGGTTTCTGGGTGGTGGAGGGAAGTGGGGTAAGGGGATAAAATCTGAAATGTAAATATAATACCCTATAAAAAATTTTAAAAAAATGAAAGGAGAAAACAAATCTTCGAATGATACAGATGGTAAGATATGGAACTCAGGGATTTTACTTCCTCATTATGACACAGACAACTAAGAACCACTGTTTTCCTACTGTAACAAAGTAGAAACTCCTGTTCACATAGCTCAGTGTGGAGCACTCAAGAGCATGCTTAACATCAGAGTCTGTACCTAACACTCTCCAGATAAAAGCCCTGAATGACGGAATAACCACGGTTGTGTGGCTCAGACAAGATGCGACAATGAATCTGATGAAGCACCCATCTAGGTTGAAAACATTGGGTTCATTCCACAAAACATCCATGAATCTATGTGATCCTTCACGTTCCTATTCAATATTAACAGGAAGTAAACCAGCCTTCTAATCACCAGTTAGACTATGTAATGACCAGCATGTTTTTGAGATTTACTGTGCACAGAGAAGAACTTTAAGTGACCCCAGTGAAGAAGAAAATGCCCACAGATGTCAAAGAAGGCATTCTCTGAGTGGGGTGTGTGTTTGCCTGTGACCACCCCTGAGAACTTGTCATAACATGCTCATAATCTAGAAACTTGGCTATTGGAATGAACACAGTGGAACAAGCCTTACTTATAGCTCCAAAGCCTTATCTTTATATAAATACAATTTAACATCTTTAATAAACTGCTGGATGATTGCACAACATATATTCCTAGCAAAAGTTCAGTATTCTTAAAGATCCTCATGGACCTAGCTTGGGCTGGGGCTTAGACATTAGTCACAGGACTGATAGTGAGCTGGGCTGTTTAGCTCAACTTCCCCTTGGGAAAGTAGTTGCTTATGTAAGTGGCTCCAGCACACTAACTCCCTTAATAGACATACAAGAGAGCAGAGTCTTTTAGGAAACCCTGTGATACTTGTCATAAATTAGCTTAGCATGCAAGATATAATTTATTTTTGCCTGGGCCTTTCTCCCAGCTAGGTTATGCTATATACTACACAGACATACATACAAAGAGTGAAAAGGAAAAAGTCAAGAGTTATAATTACATTCACATGTTGGCTAATTGGGCCCTTCGGGGCCTTCTTTCTAATTATAAGAGGGCAGAGAAAGAAGAAATCTCGCTAACAGCAAATACGCACAGAATGAATATGAGTTTAAATGGGTTGTACTGGCTACATAAAAGCTGTAAAACTTGATAAGAAAAGGATGATATCACTTGCCAAGCATCTCTTACACATTAAAAACAAAATCAGGCCTGTAGCAGTATCGTTCACAGAATACAAGATGAGAAAATATATATATTTAAAACAGATTCACTAAGACAAAAGAGAACTTTTGAGTACGCATCTTAGGTGGATATGTTTATTATATATCTGTTTTAGAAAAGCTAGAACATTCTTCAGTTATTCTACTATTTGAATTGTTTTTTAAATCCCACATAGCAAATTGAAAACATGAATGACTTTTAAAAGACGAAGGGGAAAACTACATACAGTTTTTACGAATAATCTTGAAAATCTCCGGTGATTGTTTTTAACCTGTGACATGTAAATTTTTATTTTAATTTAGTAATAAAAGCAAAAAGGAGATTTTGATTCTTGCCATCGGGAGACTGTGAAGTACTAGTCTGATAACCTTTAAGCTAAGATTTAATTCACCTACCTTCAGTTTCTCCTGGGGCTTTCAGATGCTTCAAAGAGTGTCCCACATTAGAGCAAATTGTGGAATTTTACAAGGTTGTAATTCATTTTACTTCCCATGGAGTGGTAGTCTCTTGATGCACCTATAAAATTTCAGTGTTTATAGTACATGTGTACATAATATCACATTATACCTCCTAACCCAGATAAACTGGGAAGGATGGTGAAGTACAGTGGGGAAACATTTCCTTTATCTCTTAAAACTGTCATTTTAATTTCTACACTAGACAATGGCATAGATGTAAGATGACACAAGTTCCTGGTGGCTGTAAGACCACAGTCTTGTAATGTTTCTAATTTAGTTCCTAATCAAATTGCTTTGCATTTAGTATTCTTATCTTAATTTATGTGAATTAGTATATGCTTCTCTCTTTAGTACACCCAAAGGAACAGTGTATTTTACAGCATTCTAAATGCAAATCCTCCTCCCTGACTTATACTGTGGACAAAGCAATCACATCAATCAAAAATAACTTAAAATGAAATCCAGACAAAATGAAACGGCAATTGGCATGTCAAGCCCAGGCGGGACTGACCCTGGTGCTCTGTGGCTGCAGTGACCTCCCTGAGTGCTGGAGCAGGGCACAGTCCTCAACTTGCAATTTTAAAGTTACCTTCTGTGGTGTTGGAATCAAATGCCCAGATAACACAAAGGAAACTTTCGCTAGCACAAAAATCTAATCAAACGTAATATGTCTATTTTATAAGTACCATTTGGTGACTATTAGAGTTCAAGGTTCTAATTGCGAGTTCAGTTCATAAAAAGAAAATTGACTTTCACGTGAGCAGTGCTTTCTGTCAGAAATAGTAAGCACACATTTAAGTACACAGGTTTCCAGCCATTATTCTCTTTATTTCTATGCCCATTATGGGCCCAATTCAACCCTCACACGCTGATATTTAACTCCCTGTGCACTCAGATTTGTGCACATTTCCTGGGCTCAGCAGAAATTTGAAAAATAGGAAAATGATTCTTGGGGTTGTGGGTGAAGATCAATTGTTTATGAGGTAGGTTTTAAAGAAATTCTCTGAAGGACGTCTCAACATAGGATTAAACCATATCAACTGAGTACAGCTGACAATCCAATCTGTGCTTTCTGCTGAATGTTCTAGAGATTCCCCCAAATGCAGGCAAGTGTTCTTCCACAGCTAACTCAAGGCCAGCTAAATTTACTACTACCATTTTCCTAAAAGCATGGACTGTACACTGTACAACATAAAAAATCATGAGTACTGTTATTTTAGAAAGAAACTTAAAATATTCAATTTTTAAAAATTGTACAGAACGAAAAATTACTCATTTATAGTTTTTGTATCTTTTAAAATTAAAGTAAAAGTATGTAGTTTTAAATAAAGAGACAAAGCATATAGCAGAGACTGAAGAAAAGGCCATCCAGAGACTGCCCCACCTGGGGATCCATCCCATATTCAGTCACCAAACCCAGACACTATTGTGGATGTCAAGAAGTGCTTGCTGACAGGAGACTGGTGTAGCTGTCTCCTGAGAATCTCTGCCAGAGCCTGACAAATACAGAGACAGATGCTTGGAGCCAACCATTGGACTAAGCACTCGTGTCCCCAATGGAGGAGTTAGAGAAAGGACTGAAGGAGCTGAAGGGGTTGCAACCCCATATGAAGAACAACAATAGCAACCAACCAGACCCCCAGAGCTCCCAGGGACTAAACCATCAACCAAGGAGACAACCATGGAAGAACCCATGACTCCAGCTGCATATGTTGCAGAGGATGGCCTTACCAGACATCACTGGGAGGAGAGGCTTTTGGTCCTGTGAAGGCTCTATGCCTCAGTGTAGGGGAATTCCAGGGCAGGGAGGCAGTAATGGGTGGATGGGAAGGGAAACACCCTCATAGAAGTAGGGGTAGGGGGAATGGAATAGGGGGTTGGAGGGGGTAAACTAGGAAAGAGGCTAACATTTGAAATATAAATAAAGAAAATATCCAATTCAAAAATAAATAAATAAATAAATAAATAAATAAATAAAGGCAAAATTGCTTGTTCTGTGGCTGGGCTACAAATGATGTTTTAACTTTTAGCTATTTGTTTACCCAGCAACAACATGGCATCAGGTGAGAGCATCAGAGTTGCGGATGCTAAGCAGCTTTGGACACACATCCTCTCTGAATTCACACCAGAGCAGTGCTGTTACCTGATCTTTGAGAACTGTGTACTGAGCTGAGATCACATCCACAGTGATGCCGGGGAAGCTGCTGCCATAGCATAGCTGGTCCTCCTCTGGGACAGAGGGATGGGAGGAGAATGCTCACAACTTGATTTAGGTCCCTAGAAAGTCCAAAGAGTAAATCTTTGAAAACTTAATCAGGATGTGAAAGAAGCGTATTACAAATGAACAACCAGGGAAGGTGTGTTAGGCTTTAGACAGCACAAAAAAGTCATCTCTGTATCTGTTCGGTAGGGAGCTGAGCATGCCAGGCTGCTGAAAGTCAAGTGTAGATCCAATTAATTTGTTTCTGTTTCAGTAGAATGCACTTTCCTATGAGTAGAATACATGAACGGATGAACTATGTTCAACTCACTAACCTTCATGTTTACAATGTCTAGGACATAATTAGGCTTCATTATGTAATTTTAGAAATAATTTACACGTGAAAAGGTGCTATTCTTGAACATATTTTCTCTAGAACTTTAGAAAAACAATGTCATATTTTTTCAATGATATGTAAATATGAATATTTATTAAATGGGGTCAACAGAAAATAAATTTAATAAAGTAGTCACATGCACTGTGTTAAATACAGAGCACTGAGGTATTGATCAATCCGGAAAGAAAGGGAAAACCAACAGAATAGACAAATGATTGTGGAATGTTCCCTTGAGTACTAACTTGAAATTAAGAGGATGCTCCTATTCCTCAGAAATTAGGTATTCTCTGAAAGTTATTTCTGGTGTCACCACTGTTGCACAACTTAAAGGTTGGAAACAGCACATAGAATTCTCAGATCTAGGGAAAGTGTAAGGGTGCTTGGAAGTATCAGTACAAGCCTTGTGGAAAACAACTGAAGGCAGAGCATCATGGACCTCAGAGGAGAGCGAGCAGACCAAGGATCACACAATGTCTTTATGACAGTCTCTGCAAGTCACATGGGTCCTTGTTTAATTTTATTTTAATTAGAGGACAGAAAATTATTGAACTTGGTGCAACATGGGGGCAAAATTGGGGGTTGGCATACTAACCAATAGAACAAAAACAAAACAAAACAAAACAAAACAAAACAAAATAAAAGACCAGGAGAATGACTTGGCTGGTTTCATTTGATTACATGACTTACATTTCAAGGAAAACATACATGAGATATGAACATATTTCAGTAATTATGACAGATTTACTTATACTTTTTACAAATAAAATACATGCTGACATCTGAAATTTAGGTAAAAATTGACAAATTCTCTCCAACAACAGGGATTCTCACAGTGACTGATGCCACTAACACCTTACCTCATGCTGTGGTTTCATAGTAGCAGCCACTATCCTAGTCCTCTATCTGCAGGGATTTTTATGAAACACATAGTTTGTAAATAATCTGGGACTGAGACACAGGACTGTGAGGAAGAAAAAACTGTGCAGAGGTAGAGTCTAACAGCAGTCGAGTAAAACTTAATGTTGTAAACCAATGCCTGAGATAATTCAAAATCTGTATCTGTAACTATTAGTGATCTGATCACTCCAAATAAATATACATTGAAATTTTTATGTTATAGTGTTTCTTGAAACATAAACTATTTTGTAAAACATTTTTAAAGAATATATTAATCTCAGATTCACCAAAATGGTTTCAATTTGGAGTTCTATTTATAGTGTAAAATTGACATAAACTTTTCAGCTTTTATTTGCTACAATTATTTGCTATATGGGCTACTTAATTCACTGTTAACAAATCAATAAAAACTGTAAAAACTGATAAGTTGTAAGCATCTATGTGAGTCACCATAGCAACAAATAATATTAATCTTTCAAATGCAAGCTACTCTGCTTTGTTCAGTTATTAATATGCATAATTGTAATGTTCCCAAATATCTGTATTATTCTTCACTTTTAAAATAATTTGGACAAAGTAGATATCACTACTACTTTTAATTTGATTGGCAAATCAAAACTTAGCGAGCTACATATTTTACTCAAACTACATAGAGCTTAAGTGGCTATAGGTACTTAAGGCAATACTTTGAAATTGTAAGTTATGCAAATTTGAATCATCATTATACTGCTGTTCATATTTCTATACTAAGATTGTGGTGCTTACTTTTAAATTTATATTTTCATAATTATAAAATTTTCAAAGTAGGCTATATAGGACATGTGTATATCTTTAACTTTGTGATGTCTCCTGTGATGAGAAGTTGAGACATACATTAAAATGAAAACTACTGTAGATATATGTATTTAAAAATAAATCTTTAGGTAATGTAGAAATATGTTGATACCACAGAGTGCTCATTCCAATGTTAGTTCATTCCAATTCTCTCAGGGGGAATCTCAACCAACTAGAAGTTCCAGGATTATGCCTTCCTGGGTGATGTATGCTTTTACCTTCCAAGCTATCTTACCATGGATGCCTGTCACAACAATTGCCTTTGCCCAGAATGCCCAGTGAAATGGTAATATGTCTAAAAGGCAGAATCATAATAAGTCAACTTTGGATATGTGTATTTAATCCACATATCTTCTACAAAGATAAGAGTTTTAAAACATTACACTGATCTCATAGTAGCGTCCCAGAATACCATGAGAAAAAATTTCAAGAATGGCATTACAGTATAAATTGAGTTCTGAGGAAGTTACATACAAGATCATCTACTTAAAGAGACAATAATAGAAGTTAAGGTAAGAGGACGTTTGGGATGATATAAACAGGATTGTGGCTTTTCTCACTCCATCAAATGCAGCAGTATAGGCTCTAAACTTTTGATATATGAGAAACCCTCAATAAATCTGAAAACATACATCGTCAGTTGTAAATACTTACTGTTAAGTGATTGTGGAAAACAACATCATAGCAAGATTATAGTATCTCACGGTGCTAAAACTCAGAGAGGCTGGTAGATGAGCAAGGAAGAGACTTGTTGCTTGTACAAAGGACATTGTTACATTCTGAACATGAGCATATTAAAGCTCACAATCATATGTGAATCCAGCCTCTGGGAATGTGATACCCCTTTCTAGCCTCTACAGACACCTGAACACATATGGTGTTCATGCAGACTAGCACACATACCCAAACACACACACACGCACACGCACACGCACACGCACACACGCTCCCTGAAAAACCTAGGTTTCATGATGCTTAAATTAGAGGAGACAGTTGTTCCTCACTTTATTGTAGAGAGAGGGGGTAACCTACAGTGGCAGTATTAATACCTTTTAACTCCATCTTTATATCTTAAATACAAATATGTACACAAAAAATAAGCCAAAATTTAAACAAATCATTCAAATATGACTTCCATTTAAAATTTTAATAGAAACACAGATATCAAATATATTTATGGTGGGCATAGAAAATGACTCAATGGTAAACAGCTTTCTGTGAAAACATAGAAACCTGGGTTTAGGTCAATAACACAGAGGAATGAGCCATGTGGCCACATACTTATGTAAACACAAAATTGAGAGTGAAGAGAGATAACCCGGGACTTTCCCTGACTAAAAAATTAACAGACACAGTGGCCTCCATGTTCAGTGAGAATCTCCAAGTCATAAAATAAGATGGAGAGTGACGGAGGTTGACAGCCAAATATTTATAGGTTCTGGAGACACATCACCAGCAAAGGCGTGAAAACACCACCAACAAAGGTCTGGAGACACACCACCAACAAAGGTCTGGAGACACACCACCAACAAAGGTCTGGAGACACACCACCAACAAAGGTCTGGAGACACACCACCAACAAAGGTCTGGAGACACACCATCAACAAAGGTCTGGAGACACACCATCAACAAAGGTATGAAGATACACCATCAGCAAAGGTATGAAGGCACACTACCAGCAAATGTGTGAAGATACATCAGCAACAAAGGTGTGAAGACAACACCAGCAAAGATCTGAAGACACAACACCAGCACAGCTGTGAAGACACACCACCAGCAAAGATCTGGAGACACACCACCAACAAAGGTGTGAAAACATAAAACCAGCAAAGGTCTGAAGACATACCACCAGCACAGCTGCAAAGATACACCACCAGGACAGCTGTGAAGACACACAATCAGAAAAGGTGTAGAGACACAACACTAGCAAAGGTCTGAGGTCACAGCATGATACTTTTGATGGTGTGCTTATCAGATCATCTCAATCTAGTCATAATAAATTTCCAACTCTAAAAGTTTTTCTGCATGACCTTAAAAGTAGAAAAGATGTCTACAAGTTATTCTAGACTTGCGCTACTACTTTATATTGTAGGGTTGAAGTCTGATAACATGGTATTTCAGAATATTATTAGTATTTTAAATATTTGTGCTGTTGGAAATCCATCTTAAGGAATTGCACTTGCTAGACAAGTGTTCTTCCTCTTAGCTAGACCACACCAAACTTTCTCTTATTTTCAAAACATGGATGGAGAGACATTCTAATACCAGGACATGCTAATGAGATCTGGGTGTTAGACTTTCTGGTTGATAAAATTCATTTATTTCTCACATTCTTGGCATTTCTTAGGTTTCTGTACTTCTTTATGTAGGGTTGAGGTCTTGTAGGTTTTCTCCATCCACTTTGACAATGTCTATGGTTGTCCTTACATAGACTTATATTCATCAATAATAAGGTAAAAGAAGCTAATGTGTATACTTTGTTCAGTTTAAATTAAATACAAATTAAACACTATTAGGGTGGCACACACAATTATTCTCAACACCCCAGAAGCAAAGACAGATGGATCTCTATGTGTTTGAGGCCAACCTAGTCTACACAATGAGTTACAGTACAGTCAAGTTTACACAGGGAAACCTTGTCTCAAACAAAGTAAAGCAAAGCAAAACAAAACAAAACACTAAAAAAACGAAAACAAATGAAAAAACAAAAAGCCAATCAAAAACAAAAGAAAAAAGAAACCAATGTTCTCTCTTACTCCATCAACTTTTAATTCTGTCTTCAAAGTTTATGAGTCTATCATCTTCAAAATTTCAAAATTAAGAAAAAAAATCAAGTATTTAGGAAAAAAAGTATGAAAAATACTTTTTAATATCAAATTAACTAACTTACAAATCTATACAGAGAATATATCCATTGCAAATATTTTCAAAAGATATTGTACTTAATATTTGTTATATTAGCACAATATATCTTGAAACAAAATGTATTATTTATAAGCTTTTGCCTACCTGTGTTAAAATATTCTGCAGTTGATAATGCCATTTAAGTTACCATACTGTACACAAAGTGCATAACTACTTTTGTAATGCAATTGACTCAAACCTGTATGAAAGCAAGCAGGTTATAAAATACAAAATATAGGGATGGAAAGACTGTTTAATTGTCTTAATTGGGGTTCCTATTGATGCAAAAAAAAAAAGGAAATAAAAAAGAAAAATCAGGAAAAAAAGGCAAGTTAGGAAGAAAAGAGTGTATTTTCACTTGCATTGTTCATCACCAAAGGAAGTTAGGACAGGAACCCAAAGGACAAGACCCTGGAATCAGAGGCTGATGCAGAGGCCATGGAGGGTTGCTACATACTGTCTTAATCAACTTATAGAGCTCAGGACCAGCCCAGGTATGTCCTGTGGGATGTCTCACAATGGGTCGGGTTTTTTGCTATTGATAACTAGTTGAGAAAATGCCCTAGATCTCATGGAAGCATTTCTTTCCTCTCCGATGAGTCTAGTGTTAAATTGACACAAAACCTACCAGTATTAATGATTAAAATTAATGATTGAGAGGAATTGCCACTCTTGTAAAGGACACAGTGCACCATCGAGTAACTCATTAAAAACTGTATTTCCACTTCCAGGGGATCTGATAGCTCTCTGAGCTCGGTAACCCCTACAATGCTGTGCAAATATCCCAAACACAAGTATACTGTAATTTTTAAAGATAACATAAACCTTTGAAATAAATAAAAGACAAAACCACAAACTTACAATAATTTACTTTTTACAAACTTGAATTTTTATGCATGTGCCCTTATTCTAAGTTTGGATCATTAGTGGTTTTCTGGAAATAAGTGTTTTTTAAGAAGAAAACATTGACAATGTGTATCTCAATTCTCTGGGTAGCATTTTATTGCCTTGCTAATATTAATATAGATAATTTTACAACATATAATAGCCTGATGTTAAGAACTGAATGTCAGACCTGTGATCATGGAATACACCTTTTGTCCCTAGGCTGGTGAAGCAGTGTGTGATAAGCCTCGAGGCCGGGCTGTTCTAGGAGTGAGTTCAAGGACTGCCAGGCTACACTGTCAAACTCTGTCTCAAGAAACAAAATAAAAAGAAAAAAATAAACCAAAAAAACAAACCCACAGAACTGAATCTCTCTCTTTCTTTTTCAAATTACATAACAGGCTTCTAAATTCTATAAATCAAAGATTAAATGATTACATTGAATAACCTCCCTCAAAAAGTATGACATAATTTTCCTAGATAACTAGTTTGATTTAACATCAATTACCATAGCATATGTACCCATACACACAAATAAAATATAAGGTTAAAATGAATGTGCATTTCAAAGTCTCATACAACTTGCAGAACTTTAAACATTTTTACAAAATACCAGAAATTATGAGTTCAAATGATTTTCCTATCACAAGGACAACATTTCATCAACTAGTCATTAATTACCATTAAGGCTGATTTGTTATTATCATCATCATCATCATTATTATTTTATATTTTTTTTTCTGTGTGCAATGTTATCCCTGTGAGGTGGTGAGGTCATATACCCGAACTATCTCGTGGCAATTCTACTTTCTAGATTTGTGCCTCTCTCTCTTACAAATATTCATGTGTAAAATGAAGGAAATATCAGCTTTGTTGGAGAATAAGTCTTAGCACTAATGGATTTATGTGAAATTAGAACAGCACTCATCATGAAAATGATGAATTAGATATTGATATCAAGTAAACACTTGAAAAATACATTTCACTACATGCTTGGCACTATCCAGTGCTTTAAAGAATTTCACAGCCTGGCAGTGGTGTTGCTCGCCTTTAATCCCAGCACTTGGGAGGCAGAGGCAGGCGGATTTCTGAGTTCGAGGCCAGCCTGGACTACAGAGTGAGTTCCAGGACAGCCAGGACTACACAGAGAAATCCTGTCTCAAAAAAAAATTTCACAGTTTCTAAATTTGATGTGAAATGTCATTGTTGATGACAGACCTGTGAGTTTGCTAAGAACTTGCTTTACCAAGATAAATGCTGATAATACCATGAGCTGTGTGTGCGACTACCATAGTGATTGTAAAGCTCTAAAAATACTAGGATAAAAGTACAGCAGGTCACAATGAGAAACATAAAAGATGAATGTAGACCAGCATAGGTCATGTAAGACAAAAGGTGACCAGGCACAACCAGGGGAGTGTGCAGATTGACTGAGATAGCCCAAGGGAATACTCCTTCAAAAATGTGAACAATCTCAAATACCAAATGGTAATAGGAATTTTCCCATGAGATGTGACACAATCCATTGACATATTTCTAGGATATAAATTATGGGAATAGGTTAATTGTTAATTTTGTACTAGATAAAGGAACCGAAGGGGCCTCTTCTATAAAGATCTGGAAGTAAAAACTGCAAAGTTTATGGAGCTTGTTTATACAAGGATAATCAATGATTAAATGTGTGCACTGCTCTGTATAGTGACATAGCATAGGCTTTATATAACTTACTGAGTAGTCCTAAGTCTAGAAATTTCTAGTAATGTGGCTACCTAAATTATCTTCATTTATCACTGTGAAAAAATTTCTAACCCAGGAAGTGTTTATTTTGAGTCATGAATCAAGGGTGTACAAGTCAGAACCATAAAAGTGTTTTATAGACTAATTTTGAATCTATAAAATTCAGTAACTGAAAAGTTTAGCTCTAATTTATTGAGTAGTTTTTATTTTACTCTTCTAATGATTTGTGCTTATTTTATTGTAAAAGTCTATAGTTCTCAGAAAATTGGGAAGTTTAAAAAAACTAACATTGTTTGTCACTGACAAAAGTATTATTCCCAAATTTCCCATGCTCAGGAAGAAAATATTGGAGTGGTTGCTGGATAAATATGGAAGTGAATCCAGTAGATAAATATGAATGGGAATCTGGTATAACCTGAAAATGCGAAAATTTCAGGAGAACTCAGTGGTAGAGTGCTCATGGAGAAAGGATGGTGTTCTAAGTTCAAATTCCCACAACCCACATAGAGAAGGAGGACTGGTCTTTTAAAGCTACAGCCTCAGAACTTTGGAAGGCAGAGATAGAGGATTATTGTGGCCAGTCTCATGTTCACTGAGAGATGTCATCTAAAAGGAATAAAGCCAACAGTGATATAGCAGGGTAGTAACTGTCTTCCTCAAATTTCCATATGCTGAGATGTACAAACACATGTGTAACTCACCACTTACACATCACACACATACAGAAAGAAAAACACAAAGAACACAAGTGATTACATTAAAGAGAACATAAAAAGTTAAAAAACATCCACAAATCTAAAAGGAGAAAGTAAACATTTTAACAGAAAACGGGATCTCTAAAAGTGAAAGGAAAACATAATACAAGAAAATTAATCTAAGTATATCAGTAACCAGGAAAAATACACACACACACACACACACACACACACAGAGAGAGAGAGAGAGAGAGAGAGAGAGAGAGAGAGAGAGAGAGAGAGAGGGAGAGAGAGAGAAAGATAGAGAGAAAGAGAGAGAGAGAACATCTTTTTTGTTGTTGTTTTTTCGAGACAGGGTTTCTCTGTGTAGCCCTGGCTGTCCTGGAACTCACTCTGTAGACCAAGCTGGCCTTGAACTCAGAAATCCGCCTGCCTCTGCCTCACAAGTGCTGGGATTAAAGGCGTGCGCCACCACCACCCGGCCACACGGAACATCTTAATAGTGTTGAGTGTTGTAGTGAATGAAAGTCTAGAATATATTCTAAACATCAGTTATTAAGAAAGAGTCCCATATGATAAGATTTAGAAACATTGCTAGCAAAGAATAAAATTAATGAGAAAAGACATCTCACAGAAAGGTAAAACAAGAAATAACATGCAGTTATTTATTTTTTAAACAATAATAAATGTTTTATGAATAAACAGACACTATTTATTGACAATGACTTGTTGGGAGCCGACTTTTAACAGAAAGTGACTAGAAAGCAGCTATCCATGCCTGTAAGACCCACTTGCTAGCCACGCCTCCAAGGCTTACATCATATCCACGTGCCTACAAGGGGCGTGGCAAAAGTGTATAAATACCCAAGATTTCCCTTCAACAAAAGACTTGAGACTGGATCAGAACCTCTGTCTTGTCTCCATTCCTAGTGTCTCTTCCCCTTATCCCCTTATCTTTCTCCCTCTAGACCCTGACCCAAAGACGGGAACAAGCCACAACATTTTTTTTAAATCTTTTGTCTCAAACCAGGTTGCAACAATGACTGAAGTTCTTCAGAATCAGTTTTCCCAGGGAATACCAGAGATATAAGTGAACATTAGGTGGCTGGTAGAGAAAGGCTCAGTGTTAAGAAATCTAACACTCCGTATTCTTTTTCAAATACATGTAGCTAAATTATGTTACAGAAATTTGAAACGAGTAATAGAAACAAAAAAATACAGAACAAACAATAGAGATTAACAGAAACTTATATTGAGTGTTTTTCTACTAAAATGGCCAATATTGGTCAAGAAAATCTGGAGAAAATAGAATAAACATTTTAATAACTAAAAAGGATTTTTAGAAAGAACATGTTGCAAAGGAAGTAAAAATGATAAAATAATACAGATACTATTTATGACAATAGTATTAAAAGCAGATTATAAACCTGTATCCCGTCTACTATTTAGAATAACTCTAAACAAACACAAAATGCTTGTTAATCTTGTGATTACGAGCAAATAGAAACCAGGATTACACAGAAATGTGCTGCACCTAGAAATCTAGCTAAGTCTGAAAAGTTTATGAGCAATTTCTACTGCATATCAACCACATTTAACCTTTGCAAAAAGGGAAGTGACTGATAGTTCTTTCAAGAGACTGACATGTAAACTTAATATTAGATTCTGATAAGAATATCAAAATTAATGAATATCCTCTGAGCAACTTGGGTTCTAAACACACAATATTCATAGAATATCAGCAAAATTATTATTTAAAAAAACAATGAAGTTTATTCTAGGAAGTTTTCTATGATTCACTTCAAGCAAATAGATCCATGTAACTAATATCAAATTTTTTAAAATACAACTAATATGATTACAGAATACAGCATGTAATATCAAAAATAATAATTTAATAGAACTTCCTATTCTAATAAACCAGCATCCTATATTAATGTAGAAATAATACAGGCAACCTTCTTTAGCCAATAATGAGATCCTATCAAAATCTTTTATTGTGTCATATTCCACCTAGAAATATCAGGAGCATCCAAACTCTTAGAGAAAAATGAAGACGCTTGATACAAGGCATCCTCACAGAGTTTAAGAATGAGTACAAACATATGTGTGTGTGTGTGTATGTATATATACATATACATATACATCATATAAATATACATCATATACATACACATACACACATACACATACATATACACACACATATATGTGTGTGTGTGTGTATGTACATGAGTGAGTGTGTGTGTGTGTGCATCTTCTAGGTATCTATATATTTATATAGACAGTAATATAAAATGCTTTTCATAAATATATTTGTATATGTGAGTATAAAATATTTAACATCATACAAATTTAAACTATCAAAATACAAATAACATAAGGATAATATTATCCCTAGCTAATACAATTTATCACAATCCAATCAACTTATCCTATAGTTGAATTACATTAATGAAAATATGTCAAAATTCATGGACAATATAAAATACAAGTAAAATACTTAATATATATGAAACAATTAATAAAATATACCATTCATTATATGTTGTTTTAAAGAACGTTTCTCAACAACACTGATAAACAATAATTTTATATACTAATCACTTCAAGTTGTAAAAATGAAAGTACCACAAATCAGGAGGCATAAGCATAAGATAATCATTTACCAAGACACTAGTAAAGAAAGGTCAAAATCAAAGCAAAGATTGAGGACCAGAGAAAAGGTTCCATGATTAAAAATGCTTGCTTCTCTTCTACAAGACCTGGTTTTGGTTTCAGCACCCACAAGGTACTGTCAGCACCCGTTACCCACAGCTGTCTGCAACTGTATTTCCAGGGGATCTCATGCTTCTTCTGGCCTTCCTGCATAAAAGTATGGTATACTTACATACATTCAGACAAAACACTCATGCACAAATTGCTTCAGCAGAGACTGAGTAATTTTGGAGAAGAGGTGAAAGACTGCAAGAAGCAGAGAGTAAGGAAATCTACTGTGAAACTCATCTCAGAGGAAGCTATACCTATGATACCTAAACAATGTAGCAATCAAAAGAATTCATAAACTATGATAATATCAGATTTTCTAACTCAAAACAGTGAAGACTCATTAGAACCTACATCTACAGAAAGAACTATAAGCAACTAATGACAGCTGAGTGAAGAGAATTTGTCTCTTCCTGGGATGAGTTATCAAATGCAAATGGGTTATCAAATACAAATTGGTCAGTCCTGAAATCACTGCATACAAACTACACTAAAGTGACTCAGCACATTATATTTATATATAAACACAAATAATACCATAAAGACCATCAGTTTAGAAGGGACCATGGAGTTTGGAGTAAGGGAATTCAGAAATAACTGGAGGGAGAAAAGCATTATATTTAGATATTTTTAAAGTTTTTAAAAATAAGAAAAAAATTTAAAAGAACCATTCTACATTTTTGAGGATTGTCTATTTCTGAGCTTACAAATGGTAAAGATCTTAATGTCTATCCACATGACTTTATCCAGAGAAAGGTCATCATTCTATTGGTTCTTATGACAAGGAAAGTAAACTGATTCATGAAATTTGTATCAGCTAAGTACTTCTCAAAGTCCAAATATCACCATGGTAGGAATCAACCTTCAATATTTGATTGGCTGAGAAACAAATATTACAAACTATTGGACTGTATGATCACATTTCATTAGTCGATATTAACACCCTTTTCAATTCTGCATATTATATTTATGAGCTAATTGATTTAGTGGAATTAGAAAACACAAAACCAAAGACAAGAAGTGAGGAAGTGGACATATGTGTGAGATCCAGGGGGAACTAGAGGATGGAACAGGAGCAGGACATGATCATATGTCATTCTACACATATGTGAAAATAATTAAAATAACTACTGGGAACTAAGGAATGTTGAGAGTGTGAGACATAGTCTGCACCAAGGAAGAATGTGAAAATCACATATGCAATACCAAGTGGTCATCCTAAGCATGCACACAAATGACAACATACCAATTGAGCAGGAGACACACACACACACACACACACACACACACAAACAATTAATGAAGAAAATCAGTATTAATCTGAAAAAGAGTGAACTGTGGTTTACATGGGAGGTTTGAAGCAGAAAAATGGAAGTGAGAAATGATATAATTATTTTGTAAGCTTAGGAAACTCCTGAAGAGGAAACTTGAAATTAAATACCTAGAGATGACATGTGTAAGAAGTTACCTTGGTGTCTTAAAGCTGGCATTAATCACTGGAGAATGTAAAATTCAAAAAAATTATAAGGAATATTTCTAAAGCTGAGTCTGAGAGGGTGAAGAAAATGGAAAAAAATTAAGTGTCAAATAAGAGATGTTCTGCTCCTGTTTTCGGGACTCAGTTTCCATATATGGAAAGCAAATCAGAGTGCAGTCTCCTTTGCGAAGAACAGATGAACTAAAGGAAAAAAAACTAGAAACATAAGACAGAGATACCTAGTCCATGACTGTTTTTTTTTTTTTTCGTGTTGTGAGAGAGCAGCTGGAGATGGCCAGTCCATGACTGCTGCTATGACATTTGCTAGCCAGACAGAACCAAATAAAACTCTGTTATATTCGTTCCAGTAGTAAATAGCAAAATGTGATCAAACAGAGCCCGGCAATATAAAATACTAGAACATCTTTATGCTCTCAACACAGATAAAAGTCCTCCAAGAGGAGACCCAAAGCACAAATCAAAGCAGACATTTTATGAATTTTGGTAATATTATGGGCAAAGCCTTCTACTCACTGAGATAATTCACTGTCGGTCTGAAAGGCAAGGCAAAGAGTCAGAATGGCTACAGCACAAAATGTCTATCTGGACTGTGCATAGATACAGGTAGTCAATGTTCTTGACAGTAAGTATAAAACAAGGTGAATCTGATTAAAAAATAAAAATATGCAAGCCATAACTCACAGAAAAGAAACCATAAATAACTAGCAAAAATAAGGATGTGGCCTGATGGAGGGTGGTGGATTTTCCTTAAAGAGGAGCAGGACTCATGTTGTAAAGGCTTCATTCTCTCTGGAGGAAGAAATGGTGTGTGTCTAGATTTCCCTGCAGGGGGAAAGGCTTTATTTTCTTAGCTGCTGGAAGTACTGCCATCATAAAGCTTTCATCTAGAAGCTGTCTATATTAGTCAGGGTACTCTAGAGTTATAGAACTTATGGAATGTCTTTATTTATTAAGGGAATTTATTGTAATGACATAGCCTACAGTTCAACTAACCCAACAATGGGCATCTGTGAATGGGAAGTCCAAGCATCTAGTAGTTTCTCAGTCCCACAAGGCTAAGTGTTTCAGCTGGCATTCTTTATAAGCTGGAATACTGAAGAAGTAGGTTCCAACAGATGTGGGACTATAAAACCATGGCAGGCAGCTTAGTGGGCAGACTGAATTGAACCTGAAGACTTGGTGGGCACATACCTGAGACTTAGGCAACTAACTGCTTCCTAACAGATTCTTGGCCAGGAACATTTAAATGCTGAATTTCACCTGTTAATGAAAATACCTTAGTTAGTTCAAGATTTTTAAAAAACTATTCCCATGGTGGAACAAGTGCTAAGGTGTCTCCTACCAACCAGACTCAAAATGCAGTCACTGGCAGCCAGGAATATCTTCACACTCCAGAAAGACAAAATAATTGACAAAGTCCAATCATACACCATTAAAAAATAGTAAAGCATAATCTTACTCTGTTTATTTCATTATCTTTTTTGTAAAAAGTTTAATAGTGATTTCCCTGGCATTATACATATTTCAATAGTAGATGAAGCAGAAAACAAAACATTCCATTTGTAAGGAACGAAGGTATTTCAAAAATTTGGCTTGCATATGACCTAAGTTACTGTACTGTTTGCCTCATTATATATTCTGTCTCTGTCTCTGTCTCTGTCTCTGTCTCTGTCTCTGTCTGTCTCTCTCTCTCTCTCTCTCTCTCTCTCTCTCTCTCTCTCTCTCTCTCTCT
>JANHMN010000001.1:8795305-8815829 GCA_030674055.1 Rhabdomys pumilio
AGAGAGAGAGAGAGAGAGAGAGAGAGAGAGAGAGAGAGAGAGAGAACTTGAGGGGCTTTGTGGCTGTTTTCTCTTTCCATCCCTCCATTAAGTGTCTATTTCTTTGAAACTCAGACAGCTTTTCCTCACACAGGGCTAGTCTTTCATACCTGCTTCTCTTCTCCTCATAGGCAGACAATGTTGGGTTGCCTGCATTTGTCCAAGCAATAAATAATTCAGATATTTCCGTGCATCTAGACAGAAGCAGAGACCAAATACATCATCGCATTTGGACCAATTGAAGAAGTGAAGGAGAGGCAGTAGTCAACTGGAACATCCAAAGTCCAATAAAACCCAAAATTCCCTTACAGACAGCGGTCTCCCAAGATCTGTGCTACAAGCCTCTTTTGTTTTCCATAAGCACATAGCTGTTTCCTTTTAATTCTTCACCTGGTAGGAGAAATAAATGCATTTTTTTGTAACTTTTTTGTACCACAACTGCACAACAAATAGATTTTAAGGCAATAATTCTGACAGTAACACTGTATCTATTCCCTCCCATTTTGTAAAAAACAGTAATAATTGGCATGGATGGCTTGGATGAATAGATGGGATCTCTGAAAGGCGGAAATATTTTTCAGTTGGTTTGTGACAAAAAGACAGTTTTTGTTTTTTGGTTTTTTTGGTTTTTGTTATTTTTTTTACCTTTCTAAGGAGCATGAACTTGTGTGAGCAGTGAATATCTGTGTCACCCTGCTGGGAACAGGGCGCTCTGTCTATTAAGGATGTATGCTGCCTTTTCAGGTTTTGTCAGCAGGGGCTGAAAAAAAATGAAAAATGAAAAAGAAAAAGATAAAAGAAAAAGAAAATTCAACAGAGATAATTCACAGGGGGGCGAATCGCACACAGTTAAGTGGAGATGGCAGAGTGTGCCAGCATCCTCTCTAAGCGCCGTCAGAAAAATGAAAGTGGTACTTTGGATCACAAGGAGCAGCATGGGGTGAACTCCACAAAGAGAGAAAATAACACAAATTGTCTGCCAGAGATAAACTAGTCAAGACCCAGATTCGAAGTTGCTGCTTCCTTTTGGTCAATTGAAGGCTTTCCACGTGGAGTGACAGGGTGCAGGGGTGACACTTAGAGTCATGAAGTGTGTGAGGGTAATCCACTTAGAAACGTATGACGTTGAAGTTATTACATCCAGTGAGCACTCATCTGGGCAAAGGAAAGGATCTGAAGTAAGCTGTGTGCCTTTAAGCACACAACAATTCTATTTTACTCTTATGGACCTTTAAAACATATGACAAGCCATTTTGGGCAAATAAAACAACTTTTTTTTCCTCCTCCCATCCAATGTGGCATTTTGAAAGGTTGACATCGGTCCTGAAGGGATTATAATAGACCTTAATAAAGTGTAGCCCTTCATCTTAATATTTATAGCCTGATATAAGGATCTTCTGAATCAGCCTGGGATTGGATACAAGTCACATATTTCTCCTGATTAAAAAGACATGAAAAGGTATGTGATACGGTTTCTTTGTGAAACGTACTTGTCCCCAAGCCGAGCAGCTCAGGTTTGATGCTGTGGATGTACATAGTGAATCAACTCCCCACAAGTTGTTTTCTGACCTTTACAAGTGCACAACACACACATGCACACACACGCACACACACACATATATAAATATAGTAAACATTTTTTAAGTCAGGTAAGAATAAGAATGACAAGGTCAAGTGTATGGAATCCATTTGTCCTGGATTAGCCTGTGTGCAATTGGGAAGAACTGTAACAAATATGATACCCCATTATTTTACTTATTCTTAAAAAGCAAGGGCACCATTACTCGTGCATTCCTCTGGTGAATGTCATCTTGATTTGGCATTCGTGTTCAGCATGTCTCTAATACCAAATCAGGCAAGAATGTCATCAAATTTTGTAAAAGAAAAAATAATAATAACATATTATGAAACCTATCAGCCACCTGACATTTAATTTAAATCAGGCCTGCCATTCATTTTTAATAACGTTTATGAATCTGTGAGGTGGAAGAAATCAATACGGGGTTTTTAGAAAAACAAAATCAGCAGGAAGCAGAAGACCCTCAGCTATACTTTGATTTTTCTCCTGGAAAAGCAGCAAAGGCTGTGGTTTTGTTGTTCCTGCTATCTAAATGCTTGTGTCTTTCTTTAGTCAGCCAGCCTGTGTTGTTAGGGAAACATTTTAACTAAAAAGCCCCAGCCTTCAAAGTGACATGCCTTCTGATCCCCCATAGCTAGTACTTTTCTCCATTGCCTTTTTGTATCTACCATTACTAAGAAAGACAAACAACTGTGCATGAAACAGACTTGTTTTTAGAAGACTAAGAGGAATCCCAAAAAGAAAACGCCTCAGAGCACAAGAGCATCAGCTGCAGAAGAGGGGAGCCCTGAAGACTCAGGGCAAGAAGAAACTCCTAAGAGTCAGAAGGAAAGGATCTATATAAACGGGAGAATGCTGAAGAAGCTTCATCCGAAGATCTGCTGTGGATATCAATTGGTACCCAGGACAGAATATTGAGCTTTAAAGATGACAAAGCTGGTTTTAAGGAAAGAGGGGGGAAAAAGACATTAATAGAGGTTTAGCAGATTTTCCTGATTCGAGCAGAGTCACTCCAAAAAGCTGAGTTTTCTTTCTGGGTCAGTTACCAAATGCTAAAAACCATGCTAACTTGGGAAGCCATTCCATCCCTTACACAGGGCCATCATTCATAGCAGAGTATAATTGAGTAGTGAGGCTATCGGAAAGTCAATTATAACCCAAGTTGCCACTGCAGGGTCAGGCTCCACTCTCTAGCATAGTTTTTATTACATTATACCTCTGACATGGGTCAGTTTACTCTGTGTTGTAAGCGACTGACACACAGATGGTTAGCTGCCTATATGACTCAATGCACTAAACACTACCAGTCACACACTACCCTATCATCACACAGGTGATGTCCTGCTTGGAGTTGAATGTCTTTCATCGGAAGAAAAATTACTGAGAAATGAGATTCTCAGTTCAAAGCTTTTTGAACTAGTGAAGCAATTCTGAACTAATGAATTGCTTTTGTTTACTGAGCAAGGCTGATATTTGGTAGTCTGAGTTTGCCTATTCTGTTTCTTGCCCTAAATCGATATTCAAACATTGCCACTTATGAGATGTACAGTTAAATTACTTTGTGCTCATGTGTATTGTATTCCAAACTCATTGTTTCTACAAGCAGATGTTTTCTTCACAGTGTTAAAAGTATGTGAAGCTCAGAACGCTGACTTTTCAGCTGCATCGTCCATTGAGTTGGTGTACAGACAGTGGCATCCATTATAACAGTCTCAACGGTAGTACAGCCAGTGCATAGGCACACTGAAGAAGAACTCTTGCTAGCCCCCTATGTTTGCTTACTATTTATTAACACTACACTGAAGGCATCAGTATTATCAAGAGATGAACTCTTCTAGTTTCACAGAAGAAGCAGGTGAGGTTCAAAGAGTCTATCTGGCCAAAAGTTGCACAAGCTGGGCAATGTTGAGTTTCAGTTTAGGCAAACTGATACAATTAACTGATCTATCCTTAGATCTTTATGTATATTGAACCTTACATACTTAACCACCATCTAGTTTGAACCACTCAAAAGGGCAAATGAATATGAAATTAAATATCTTCTTAGAACTTCCTTTACATAAAATGAATGATAAATAAATAAATAAATAGATAAATAGGAGGGTTGTAGTACTAGCTTAATATCACATATCAAATCTGGTCTGAAGCTTTTTTGATGGAGTACAGGGTCAAGGTAATCCTTATCATTAGTTTTAATTCTGATATCACAAAGTGAGCATGTGCTGGATCTAGGCCCCTACACATATGTAGCAGATGTGCAGTTTGGTCTTCATGTGGGTCCCCTAAAAACTGGATCCAGTTCCTCTAACTGGGCTGCCTTGTTTGCCCAGTGGGAGAGCATATGCCTAGTCCTGCAGTGGCTTCATGTGCCAGAGGGTGAGGGGTTGGGGGATGATACCCAAGTTATGCTCCCCTTCTCAGATGAAAAGGGGAAGAGGGAATAGAAAGAGAATATCTGTGTGAGAGTTACTGGGATGAGATGGGCTGAGAGTGGAATGTAAAGTGAATGAATAAATCAATTTTTTAAAATGCAAAACAATGAATATTGTTCTTTTATTCGAAATTAATGTTTTTTTAGCAAGCACACCATAGTCTCAGTATTGGAAAGAATATTGACATTGGTATGCTTCTATATCTCTGCGACATTTCATATTTAGAATAAAGTGTTAGAGAGTTCAAATATGCTACACAAATAATTTTCTTTATGTGGTTATCTTAAAAGTTAGCAATGGTAACAGATGAGATCATGATGACCATATTAGAATCTTTTTCACCAGAAGAAATAAAATAATATTTAATTTCAGTTTAGAAATTCATAAAGATTCTTATATTCTTTAAAGATCACCTCTGTAGATAATGTCAATAAGAATCATAAAACTCTGAATGCATGTTCATATCTGGCTGACTATACCCTTCAAATTCTCAGCTGTCCTCACATATTCATGAATGGCTATTACTATCAAAGTGTGATCATCCCACAGGTACCTTTGTTTGCCAATAACATGATGTATGTGAATCAATGGAGTCTTGTTACTAATGCGAATGCAGTCAGAATTTCCTGGCTGATATGGGAAACTATCAAAATTCAGCTCTGACTGTGTCCATTTGACAACGAGTGCTGTTCTTTTTTTTATTCTACTGAGGCTGTTCACACTCAAGAACAGGTGGAAGCATGTTTCAAATATTCTGAGCCTGAGAAGAAGAAGGTTTTGGTAAGTACACTGCATTATCATGCCCAAGTATTATGAGTCACGAGTTCCTTATTTATTTAATTCTTGACTCTACAAACAAATTCCGTAAACAAATGTGTTCTCTGTTCTCTGCACACTGATCACTTTAAAACTTCATATTAGCTACGTGTGAGTGTGAGTTTTAAATGTGGTACATATGTGTATGTGTGAGGGCTCATGACTGTAGGATGATCACAGTTTAGGGGATGTTGAGAGTACCGCTCTATCAGTTCTGTTCCCTTGATACCCTCTGGTTTCTCTTTTAGATGAAGCACCACTGCTACCACAGGCAGTGAAGCTTGGCTTTTAATGTAGGTGGCAGTGCATATCCTCTGTATTGCTCACCTTCTTTCCCCTTCTTGTTCTTACACACAATACTGTTTGTCATTTTCACAAATATCTTCCACAAAAACATATTAGATAAATATCAAAGTTGAAAAGAACAGACACTGAGCCACCAAACAGGCAGCATGCACCTGCTGATAAGAGGCCACAAACACATATAGAGTAGAGGATTGCTGGGTCTGGACTCAGTCAGAGAAGATGCGCCTAACCCTCAAGAAACTTGGGGCCCCAGAGAGTGGGGAGGTCTGGTGAGGTGGGACTAGGAATGGTGGCATCCTCTTGGAGACAAGTGAAAGGACGTGTGGGATGTGGAACAGTCAGAGGGTAGACTTGGAGGAGGATAAAGTCTGAACTGTAAAAAACAGATTAAAGAATAAATTAAAAATGCAAAAAAATGAAAAGAACAAAGAAGATTTATGCAGTCTTTTTCTTTACACATTTTTCTATTATGCCTCATTCTCTGTTAAACTTTGCTTCTGCCTGTCTGGGTCTGTACACTCTTTGCTCTTTTGTCCTGCATGATGACAATGTAAGTTCTTCTCAATTAACTAAGAGATAGCTCATCTCAATATTAATACATAAAATGAAACTTATTAGAGTATAGAGTCATTTTTACCTTTGGTGCCTCCAGAAGAAGGTAAGAGACCATTGTTGAAGCCAACACATACTTCACACACAAGATGTGGAGAAATTGATCAATTGATCAGAATCTGACCTGGAAGCCTCCTCAGTGAAGGCGTACACTCAAGATTTCAGCAGGAGCCATTAAAGCTGCCAAGGGAGAAAAGCAAGCAATAATCTTATGCAGCTACAATGTCTATAAAGCACAGCAATGACCAACATGACACGATAGTTCTATAAGTGGCACGTATATCCTTGCATGTCACCTATCAGGATTTAGGGTCCACACAGTATGAGGGGATTCATGCCTGGCACTGTAAAGTTAATGAAGTACCCATGACTAGCAAGACTATGGAAACAACCTAGAGAAGAACCTGCTACCAACACTTGCCTAAACCACTATGATCCCCAACTGTATCTAAACACGTATCTTTATACCCACAAATACGTGTACCTCTCACTTCTCATTGAAAAAGCTTCTTTTGACATCAGATTGAGCATTTTATAGAAAGCCTTCACTGGCTAAAATGCAGAGCCCTACTGATCATAGACTTCATAGGCAATTGCTACATGTAGAAAAAAAATCCCTATATTTAAGGTTCAGGGAACATCAGGAAGAGGCAAGAAAGATTATCTATATCTACATCTATATGTAATCTATCTATATCTATATCTATATCATCTATATTTATGTCTATGTCTATATCTAATCTATCTCTCTAACTCTCTATCATATATATATATATATATATATATATATATATATATATATATATTCTAAGAAGCAGAGGACCAGAATATCAGCTGTAAGACAACACAGAGACTTGTAATCCTGGGAGTAGTTAGAATATAAGTGTGAGAAAAAAACAATCAAGATATATTGTGTGTGAATTCTCTAAGAATTAGTAAAAGATTATATTAATTTCAAATATAAAAAATTGACACCTGAACTTGAAAAGCCTAAATAAACAGTCAGTAATCAAGTATCAGTGGTGCCCAGGGTTCCTAATCTACCTCACTTTCACGCCAATCACATGGGTCTGTCCCTCGTATCTCTAAGTTTCAGTGTGATCTATTTGCATACAACATTTGCTCACACCCATCTCTTTGCATTGCATTCACATTGAGAGAAATCTAGTGCTACTGAGAAGCTATTTTTGTACCTTAGTAAACTACGCTACTTGTTTTAGTTGTGATCCCGATTCAGCTGTATCTATAAATTGTTCTCGGGGAGGGTCACTCAGGATGGAGTTTGCCTCCCAGGGTCTGAGGTACTTGTAGAAGTATATTATGTGAGCCAGGGCACAGAAGTGGTAGAGAAGAAGGAAGAAGTGAAGCTGGAGAACTGTGATGTTCTCAGAACAAAGAAACATAACAGGAGACAAATAGCACATGTAGTCACATAGAAACTTACAAACGTTTCTAACACAGTTCTCAGTAGACACAATATTCCTCCAAAGTTGCTGAAAACTTCCCTACTAGACAGAGTGCTTTTGTTTCCCTCTTTTTTTGCTTCCTTCCTCCTTTCCTATTTTATTTATTTAAAATTTAATTTTATAATTATAAATGTAAAGATTTATTTATAATTTCATTTTCCTCTACTTAAAGTATTCTTTTAATCATTCCGAATCATCATACAGTACAGCATGCAGTATGTAACAATAAGCATTCACATTAAAGAGGTAGTCAATTTGAGAAAGAGTGAGACAACTCACGGGAGGATTTTGAAGAGTAGAGTCAGAGTTAAACAGGGTAGAAGAACGGTATCCATGTACAGAATTATTAAAAAGATAAAAAACTAAAATGATCTCTACATTTTTAGAGGTAGATTGATTTTTTTTAAAAAAAAAATTGTTTTCTTTATTTATATCCCAGTATTGTCCCCCTTCCCAGTCCCCCCTTCAAAAGTTCTTCACCCCTCCCCCTTCCCTTTACTTTTGAAAGGGTGCTACCCCACCCACCAGCACCTCTATTACTCTTAACCCACCTACCAATGTCAAACTTACCACCCTGCATCCCTTTGACTCTACAACTGATGCCATGTGCTTGCAAACAGAAGCCTAGCATGGCTGTGTTTTGAGAGTCTCTGGCAGCAGCTGACTGAGACAGATGCAGATACTTACAGTGAAATATTGGACTGATGTCGAGAACTCCTATAGAATCTTCACAATATTTTAAGAAAAGTATTCAACTTTTTCTTTTCAGTGGCCCATTTCACGCGCTCAGTAGCTTCTTGTGGCATGTATCCACTTCTTTGATGAACAAAAGCCGAGGAGATGCGTTATAGAACAACTTGAGGTATAAACACTTGGAATGTTTCCTGAACTAACGAGTCATAATGAATTCTGTCTTAATTTCTTTCCACTTTCTTAGTTACTTCTCATTAGAATTAACTTTTTGAAACTGGAAAATATATTACAAGCATTCTTATCAATCTACTCTTGTGAATAAACCATGCAATCCATGATTAGAAGACTTCAATCTTTAAAACAATATTACTTATTTGACGTTGATAAAATTGAGTTAATTCTGATTGGCTTGGAACGGCCCAATGCTATCCATTATCACAAAAGTAAAATCAATACAAATGAGAACACCAACTGTGTCTGAACATGGTGAGCTTGAGTGTCTCATTCATAAAACATGCTCTGAGTTACTAGAATACACACAAGGTGACAGCACAGAGGGCAGTCAAGCACACAGGGTGACAGGCCATTCGGGGTCCTAGAGATGCTCACAGGTCATATGCAACATGACTTGAATCATCTCTACTCTATCAAGTACACTTTGACCCAAAACAAAAACTTCACTCTGGGGCATGGTTCATTAGGTAAATGGTTTTGAAATGCCACCATGAGTATCTGAAGGAAATGACCTCAAAACCCACATAGAAAATATCGATGCATAGTCTGAACATCAATAACACCAATACTTCTACCTGAAAATGAGTTGCAGAGACAGGACCATTCCCAGAAGCTCAGAGTCCAAGAGAACACTTTGGAATACATGCCAAGAAAACCTATATGGAACTATCTAGGGGATACCTGAGATTTTCCTGTGACCTTCACATGACACATTATGACATAGGCACATACCTTCACACAAATGAATACATACATGCATTCACATACACATTGTATGCATACACACACACACACACACACACACACACACACACACAAACAAGTACATCTAATATATGCTTTTGAATGAATGAATGAATGAATGAATGAATGAATTATAAAATCAGCTTTAGATGTTTATGCATTTCTTGGATATGGCATTTACAGAAAACTACACTGGATGGAGCTGTCCAAAATCTGAATCCCATTCTGCTGGCCAAATCCCCATAACATGTTTTTAATGAGATTTTATTTGAAGCAAAATCTTCTCACATAAAAACTTCAATAAATCTCAAGTGTGTTACTGATATTCTGCTTTTCCTAATAGGTTTAATATGTGAGCTAAATTATGAATTGAAACAGCAGGCTTAAAATTGGATATGAATTCCTCAGTGTTTGCTGTCCATCACACTTCGTGTGCCTGATTCCAAAGAAGCACAGTTGGAATTATGCCAAGGTGAGCCCCAGATGTTCAAGAATGCTCACTTTTCTTTCCAAAATTAAAAGAGAAACCCCTCATCCTGGCAACTGAAACTTTAACAGTTGGCATGAAGCCTCTTGGAGAGCATTGAGCAAAACAAAAATGTTCCTGCAACACTGAGATGCTGTTCCATTATTCAGCCCCAATTCTCAGTGGAAGCTTTACAAACATTAACTAAAGCTCACACACATCCCTGGGAGGCAGTTCATCATCAATGGCTTTGTCTTCTCCAGTGGAAACCAAGGCACAGGGAATAGAAGTTGATTAGTAAAGTTCACCTAAAAAGCACCAGTTCTAAAAAACAGTTCTAAAAAGAACTTTTTGTTCAAAGTTACAAATTCTGGACACAATCATTAATGTCTTTGGCAAATATGGCATAAAATATTACAACAGCCAAATCGTTTAACATTACACAATTATTAGTATTACTTTTAAAACTCATAATTTAATGTATTCAACCATTATCCTGAAGGTGTATTGTTTGTGTATGTGTGTGCATTTATGTGTACACACATGTATGTACATGCATATAGCATGTGTCCACACAAACACAATTCTTCCTTCTTTGAAGAAAATAAATTCTGCAATATGGAAAATTCAATTTTGTTGTTATATAGAATTATATAGAATATAGAATTGTTGATATTGTAATAAATAAAAGACCCATATTTTTTTTCCTTTCATTTATTCATGGCAGGCTCTCCAAGCCAAGGCCAATTTCCTCAACATTAAGACATACTTGTGGCAAATTAATAACAATCTATATATCTTTCTTAATAACATTTTCAATTTTTGCTGGCTATTTAGGCAATTTAAATAATTCTTCCATAAGAACTTTTGAATACAAATCTGGCTTGATCTCTATTTTTTGTTATAGAAAAGATTCTTATCTTTAACTCAGGGCAGGAACCTTGGCAACATTCTTGGGTTCCTTTTAATTTCTCTTGTAAAATATTGTGTCAATTTACCCTCTTCCACCTACATAATAAAGTCTAAAGTTCTTTCAAAAGTCAGTAGTAATATTTTAAATAAATATTTCAGAATCTTAAAAGTTAGCACTTATAAACAATTTATAAAATGGCATTTTAACAGATACTTGACTCTGTTTATTTCACCTTTAGAAAACCACTAACCTGGGAGTAGAGGGAAGGCTAATAATTACAAACTGGCATCACTAAAGATTCTTTGCCAACTTTGGATCTACAACTGAAAACAACTTGACCTCAGATATGCAGTTCACTCAGTAACTTTTTAATTACATAATAATATTCTGTAAATCCATAATCTTTTCAAAGTCTAATCAGCCATTCTTTTAATTGTTTTTTAAATTGAACAAATTAAATTGGAGAGACAGAATGGAGATTTGTGACTGTATTTAGGGTATTGGTAATTCTTCAGAAGGGTTCATGTTAAGTTTTACTCAACATACTGCATAAAAAATAACATACTGTGCAAAAAATGGCTAAAGAAGTGGTTCCTCGGCTTGCTGTGGATCATGGCTTAGTTACAAAGTTTGAGATGAGAAATTAAAGGATTTTTACTCTCTCTGCTTTACACTTTGCTCTGTTCTTTAAAAAAAAACTAGTATCTTCCATGCAATGTATTTAATTTTGTAGAGGTTGAAATTATTCCTAAAAATGAATTTTTTAATATATTCTAGGCTTTTGAATTATCAATGTAGCTTTCGGTTTAGTTTATGAAACACATATTGTATTCATATGTAGTTTAAACCTTCCAATATTAACTGATATACATAATCTAAAATGAATAATTCATCTGCCCAACAAAATATTATAGATACTTAACAATACCATAAAATAATAATTTCTATGCCTATAAACACTGTTTAAGCTATGGTTCATGTTTTCATTTTTTTGTGATTAGCACTTTATAATTTAGAAGTAGAAATAGGAAGAATTCTTCATTTAATGTATATTATTAAATATCTCAAAACCAATGGATTTCTATAACTACTAGTCCAACTTGTGTAATTTAATAACTTCTTTATGTGCAAATATGCTTCACAATTAAGTTAATATAAGTAATTAACTCTAGAGGAATTTTAACCCAGTAACATGGCTGCTCTGACAAAAATCAAATCCAAAATCTTTCTAGGTCTGTGTGAACTGGCAGGAAGGCCATGCACCTTTAGTCCTTCTGGCTAGAATATAAAGATGCCTTTAGTAGTCAACATTAATCCAAAACAATGATCTCTAAGTGCTGAACAATTAAATGAATACAAGTTGAGTCAGTTCTGTGCAGTTCAGAACAGATTATGGTTGAGTTCCATTCAATCAGTCCATTGGAGTTGAGTTTGTTTGTGAGTTGCTGCAATTTAGTGAGGGTCAGAGGAGGCAGTTTTACCAAGAACACTTTACAGAGAAAGGTTGGAGGCCAAGACAAAATGAGTGAGGGAATGAGAAGGAAGCAGAAGATTAGAACTGATTGCCAGAGTAAGTTTGAGACCAAACAGAGCAATTCAGTGAGAAGCTAAGAGAAGCCAGATTGAATCAGTCAACTTGGAGAGGAGTTTGAAAAAGAATAACTGAGTTGGAACAGCAAGTCAGAATTCAGGAAAAAAAAACTAGAAAGTGTGAGCTTATTGAGCAGTAACCCTTTGAGATTACAATTATATCTGGCAAATAAAAGACACATTTACTATTGATAGATTTCAAATTGCTAACACATTTGTTGAATTCATTATTATTCAGAGTGAAGAAAATTACTATCCTCTGTTACCCAGCAAAGACAAAGGTCACCACACCAGCATGATTATTTAGCCGCATACAATGTTTTTAACTCAATCAGTATTTTATGTAATGATATATTAACACTAACATAATGTTCCTTGAAACTTGATAGTTTCTTTTCTTTGTATCCACTTTAGCTCTAAGCTATAAAAGAGTGAATGTCACAGAGGAATAGCTTGAATTCTCAAGATCCTTAAGAGGAGTTATTGTATAAGATACTAGATAATATACATTTCTAAAAGTCCAATACACTCTTGACCAAGTTACAATATTATTGCTTAATGAATTTTGAGACCCCCTTATGCAATTAAAAGCTTCAAATATTGTGTTCTGTTGTCGTTCTTGGTGCTTGTGTTAACTTTGTTAGAATTATTTATTTTCTTTGCATTTAAATAGATTTAACCACTGGAGCTTCCATTCTTCATTAAATGCACTAAACATCCAATTTTAGGAAATCATGGGGGAATAATAATAGCAATTTATTATATGAAATGTCAATTTCATACAAATCTAGATTGGTTCAACAAACACATCATTCTCCAGTTGCATTCCTAAACCTTTGTATAGAATGCTAAGATACTCCAAAAAACAATACCTTTATTCTTCCTTTTAGCTCATGTATAAATACCTTATCATCTGTGATAGCTGTATTGATCATCTATCAAAAAATGATGAGTTCATCTAATGTATTTCTATTATATACATTAAAAAGTTAGGCAATTTTTCCAAGACATTTAAAACACACATCTCCGATTAAAATGCATGCTATTTCACCACTTGAGAGTCAGTGAGTATTATTGTCTTATGGTAGTTCTGATAAGAAGAGCGAGGAAGACAAGACTCAGATGACATGTTTGTTGTAGCAAAGAAAATTAATGACAGCTCTGGGATCAAACTTGGAAACTCTTGGCTCACTTGCCAGTGGTTCACATTTCTGTTTAGTATAAAAAAAAGCACCCAATGAATCTACTATAAAATTTTAACAAGGCCTCTCACCATGACACCTCAATTGTCTTCACTTATAAACAAAAAAGACCAATGACAACTGATACGTCAATTTCTTATTCTTTTGGGGATTTTGAAAAATAACAATTACTCTGGAGAGCTGATACAAAAACCCTAACTGGACATGTTTCCAGGCATGAAGTAGCTCAAAGACCTAACTCAAACATCACATGACATATTGTTGAGAAAGCTTCAAGGGAGTTTGGGACTTAGATTGAACTGGGAAAAAAGAATCCTCTACCAGTCCATCTGGCTGTAAACACTTTACACAAAATTGTTATTTGTGTTTTGCCCATGGGGAAGCATGTAATTCAAAAGATTTCACTTTTAGTAGAAGCATAATTGTGTGTTTTTAGAAATGAGCACAAAAGTAGCTCTATGTAGCTCAAGAGAATGAATTATGACATAAAATAATGACTCTGCTGTCATTCTTCCAGCTATAGGATTTTGTGCTCATCGAATACAGGGTTCACTCATAAGACAGTTATATTATAGAGGTTAGGACTATAAATACCCTGGTGTCCACAAATCACTGAAACTAAATTTGTCTGTAAATTAACTGAACATGATAAAACAGTTCTATCCAATAAATAATATTCAAGATGAAGTTACAGATACAATTTCAGGCTAATAGTTTAATAACTTGACAGAATTTCTTCCATATTTGCACACACACACACACACACACACACAGACACACACACAGACATACACAAACAGAAAGATACACAATAGCACACACACAGAGGTTGGAGAGAGGAGACTTTTAATGTAAATTTTAGAAATAACTCAGTGGTTAAATGTGCTTGCTGCTCGTCAAGAAGACCCACGTTAATTTTCCATGACCCACTTCCTTGAGGCTGCTCATACTTGCTATGGCTCCTACTTTAAAGAACCAAACAATTCTTTTCTGTACTCCACAAGCATTTGCAAATATGGATGTATATTCACATCCTCATGAAAGTAAATGAAATAATAAGCACGCGTTTCTATTCCTTTAATCGCAGCTATTTATAGGGTAGGCTTCATTACTAATAAATACTCAAAGTTATTACTATGTAATCCAAGTCTTGTACAAAAGAATGGATTTTGAAAATGAACTCTTGACAAGATTCGGGCATGGAGAGCTGGATTATGCTGGGGATGGAAATGAGGGACTTGGCCATAGTAGTCTACAGTCATGCCCTTACTCACAATGTGTGCTTTAAAAGCTTAAATAGCAAGAATTAAAAACAAACAGAGGTAAGTGTGAATGACAATATACACTGGGTAAAATGTTGTCTTGATCTGCTAATTTTATGTAGTAGTTGTCCTCATGTTCACTTTCATCTTTAGTTCATTGTAAGCTACATCAAGTAGTATTATTGTGTTGTACAGAATTTAGACAGTATTTACAGTAGATCAGCTTGAGTGATAGTCAAATAATTTTTGTGCCTAAGAGTACAATGCTTTAACTGCCCTACATGTGCTTCTGTAACACACAAAGACCTAAGCTTCTGTTGCACGTGAACTCCTGGTGTGAGTGTATGTAGCTGTGTGATACACTGTCCCTTCAATCACAGGGTTTCTGCCAAGAGAAAAAAAATCATCCCATATACATAAATGTGGTTGGTGTGTGTAGTTCAAACTCCAGTTCCCCCTTGAATTTCACCTTCTTTCCATATTAGTATTAAAATATTCTTTTTTGCAGGTTTCAAAGAATCTTGCTAGGAGCAACATCTTGATTGTCTATCAGTGGGTTGATGCTCTCTCCTGCCTTAGTGGAAAACACTTCTCTGGAGTGTTTTCTTGGCAGTAAATGCAAAAGGAAAATACAAAAAAAGTATTATTTATCAGGTATCCATTCAGTGCACAGTCTTAGACTAATAAAATATTCATAAAGTTATTTTAGATATTCATAAAAACAGGGTCAAATTAAAATGAACATTTTGAAAGGCTGCATCTCTCCTATAGACCCATTTTTTTCCTAGGAGAAAATAAGAAGAACTTGCACTATACAGTTTATTATAACAAATGACAACTATTTATTTGTAGCCCAATATGTAGAATACATATGTTCATTTTATTTCACTGCTTTTTTTCTACATTAGCACATGTACTGATCTTCTTTCATCTTTATCAGGCAATTAAACAAATGCTCTTTCTTCTGGCAAGGTGAATAAAAATTAAATATTCATTTAAATAATCTCCATACTGATGTTCAACAATCCACATATAAAATATTATTAACATGTTAAATTATTAACTCTAAATCACAGGACCAAACTTTAAGCTTGTAAAAGTCATGGAGGAAACTCAGAAATCTGAGTGTTAGTTAGCTTTTTTTTATGTGAGCTGAATTTTTTAAAGGCATGTAAAATTATTTCACATTTAGAAAACACCTTCATGCATAGGTAATGATTTCACTATAGAAAAGCAAAATAACTATCTTTTTACTTAAAACAATAAAAAGAAATTTTCTAGTAAAGCAATTAAATGTTTATGGTACAGTTTCTCTTAATAAAAAGTCTCTTATACTTCTTAAATCTTTTAATAGTTATTAGATGTAGTATCCAGGTTTTCAAGATGTGTGCCTGTGTATTTATTTATAAAGGGTAAATATATATGAAAGGTATGATAATATCAAAATAATATCATGAATATTTGTAAAAAATAATATAATACTTTTAAAAATGATCTCTGCTTATTATAAAACATAGGCATGGGTATTAAGGTAATGTTTTAGTAACTATAATTGACAAGGAATTAAAAGACTCAAAGAATATTAGAAATGTGTCCACAGAGGAGCTGTAAACTTTTTCACTCATAGCCAAACTGTGCTCTCTGGCAAGCAAGCCTGATCTTTTCTCCAATGTCTAACACAAACTCTGGCACGCAAATAAACGATAACATTTGAAAATGTAAATGTACTTCTCTCCAGGAAAGATCAAAGAAGCTCTTGTTTAATTCATGTTATGAATATACTTTTCATTCCAAATATTCTTTCAAGATGTTTTCCTGCTAAACCTCATATATCACATATACATAAATATATAGGGAGAAGTATGAAGTGTGTTGGAGAAGTTTTACACTTTGCAAGTCCCTTGATGGGAATTGGAAACCTCATCTACCACACTCATGGGCCCATGTTAACTGAGGCTCATTTAAATGCAAACTTCTCACACGCCATTCATTTGTAGAATTGCTATGAGCAGTTTAAATCCTTCACCTGTCACTTAAGGGGTAGCTTTATTGAAAAGCATCCAGGACCACAACTGACCTTTTGCCTGTCACTTGTACCCTTCTGCTACAACTTGATTCTGTGAAGCACATAAAACAAAGAGTCTTCTGGGCAAGGGGGTGACAATGATTGTCAACAGTTGTCCTGGTGTACTCCTGTCTGCAGAATTGTGAAATGACAGATGTTTGGGCAAGGAACACCATTTCTTTATTTGAATGGCCAACAGGTGCTCTCCTGCTTGAACATTGGTTAATTGTCATGGTAGAACCAGTAGGGAAGCATATGTCTCCTTATAAGAATAAATTCACCAGAGCACAGCACGCCGAGTCTGTATAAAAATCAGTGAGCCATAAGGTGAACATTTCCTGAGCAAAGGAACAGCAAAATTTTTGTATATCAAAATGTAAAAATATATAATTACTTATTTATAAGTTCTCGGTGTTTCATACCATGCTGTTTTGTCTGTTTTCTTCAACTTTAGGAGCAGCTTGAGACACAGCCACTGAACCAGCAATCTTTTCACATCTCAGCTGTGTTCAACACTCAAAATAATTCTCACTTATGTTTTTAAGTTGCAAGGTTTTCTAGAAATATTAAAGAATACTCTAGATATATTAAGGCTGATTTCAGATGCTAATTCTTTACTGCAGTGTTAGAAGAGGCTGCAATTTATTAACACAGCCAATGCTTTGTCTTATCAGCTCATATTTATTTTTAAAATGATTAAAATATTTTTGCTAACATGAAGATTTTTGTTCTAGAATAAGCAAATGTTTATGCAAATATAATTCAATATTAATAAGCTGGATGATCATTGCTGTAATGATTTCTCTCTGATCTGGTCAAAAGTATGTTGGGTATGACCACTTTGCATTAATTTGCCTCCTTCTAAAGGATTTCATCAACTTCATGTTTTCATTCATTCTAGGCCTGATGGAGATATTCTTTATATTTGTGCCCTCAGTTGTTCTTGGTTGTATTTCTGCTTTACTTACATTCCAAACGCATTTTGTGATATAAAATACAAATTATGTAACATTAGCACATCCAGTCATTGGCAAATCACTTCCAACGTTACAATGAACAAGGCCTTCCTGATTATATCATCAGGAATAGATATAGTAGAAAGGTGGAGGGAAAAATGATAAGAAATAATCTGTGTCCTCTCATCATTCTTTCAAATATTCTCATGGCAAAGTTTTACCTCCAAATAACATTAGGAATTCTGAAGACCTTCTGTGTTCAAATTTGCAGGTCATCCCCAATTTATATCTTAACATTTTCTGTGCTGGTTGGTATCTGGGAATCTCTTTGAGGACTCTCACGCTGTTAATAACATTTAGTGTAAAATTAATAGATTATTTTATTTTGGTGTAATTAGAATGTCAAGTACAAAAATTAAAGGGAAAAGAAACTCTTGTTGCATTTCAAATTACTTAATTATTTTATTATTTTATAATTTCAGACTTTACCAAAAGAATGCCTAAGGAAAAAATACAATTGCTCATGTAATGAGTTTAATAATTACTAACTAATAGAATGGTAAATATGGAATAAAGCTTTCATGCTGTACACATTCAATTCATAAGTCTTACCTCAATGGGATTTGAGGCTGGTATGTGTCATGCATTCACAAATCGTTCATATAATTCCAAACAAATTGGTGTTCTACCATGTTTAGTGCCTAAGAAATATGCCACAGAGAGACAATTTATTTTGGTTTGTATCAATGAAAACAACTAAATAAGTGTTTTATGTTTTTAAGTAGAAATATTATTGTATTACATTTTAAATAGAAAAATAAACATGTATATTCAGATATAAGAAATCATTTCATATGCTCACCATAGTACACAGCATAAATATGATTAAAACAATCAACTGGATGTCTTTCAGTTTTTGTCTTTCTTTTTGTTTGTTTGGTTTGATGTGGGGTAAATTTTTGTATACTAAGGATCAAACATATTACTTTCCCAGTAAGAAACATGTGGTGCTACTACTTTAGCTTAATGAACTATTTCAAAATAGTAGAGAGAATTTAATGTTCTCATCAAAAATCAATCATGTTTGATAGATATGTCAATACCACGATCTGCTACTACACATGTATTAAAATGTCACAATGTATGTACCAATGAGGGAAATATATTGCTATTATGTAGCAATAAGAAAGAAGTAAAAATTGATATTTTTTGTCTACTATCTAAATTCCAACAGTTCTCCCTATCATAATGCTGACACTACATTGTGTGTATCATCATATTGTTTTGTCCTTACATTAACTTACAAACTCTCTAGCTGGTTATGCTTTCAATTACATATGCTGGAACCCTCATCCCTTATGAAGCATGTGAGAGAGGCACTAGAGTCATGAGAAGTCTTTCTGTATAGACTAATGCTGCTCAAAGGATGCTTATGACTGGGTATGTACTCTTCCACCATAGCAGGACATAATGTGTATGGGTTTTGGTATTATATTTTTGTTTCTAATATCTGAAGACAAGACAACTGACCCTCGCTGCATGACAGATGCTAATAATTTGATCTCCCAAGTTTAAAAATAACATTTTCTTATAACTGAATGGATATGTGTACCAGAACAAGATGAGTGATTTATTTTGTTTTGCATACTTATTTTCATCCAAAAGTGATTCAGAACATAAAACAAGCAAAGCACATCAGAATTAAGGAACTTGAGGCCACTAATCTCATGGCTTTCACCATTTCTTAATGTTTGAAGCAGCAGCAACACGTAATTTTGCATCAAGTTCAATCATCTTATTTTAATTGTCAGATGCAAAACTTAGCCAAAATGAATCACAAGGATGAAAAACTTAGACTTATTGTTTTTAATTTCTTCATGTTTAAAAGTAGTCAGTCCTGGTAAAGAAATTAGCTCATTCAGTTAGGAAGTATATATGACAAGAGTCTTCCCATGGCCTCTCTAAGTTGAATACTTTGAGCATTATCAGAACTGGGTAAAACTGATAATTAATCTTTGCATTATGACCAAAGTTTCAAAACACATGAAATAAGGATAACAATACACTATAGCAATGTTATGATACTGTTTCAATTGTCTCTTCTTGAAATAATCTGAATATAAATACATCTTAAAGAATTTGTTAAAAGATCAAAATTTGATGCTAGCTTTGGTAAGAATCTCATAACCTATATTGTCTGTGACAAGGAGGAGGTGGAAGAGATGGCATCTAAATATAAGAAACAAGACTGAGGATTGGGGACAAACAGCATTTTTATCCAAGCAGTTATTTTGGACCAATTCAGGTTCTTGTGAAGTTCATGTAAACCCATGGAGGTCAGCTATTAGAAACTTATGTACCTACTCAGTGTCCAACTTCCAAAGGATACTATTTCACACATTATTTTATTGGTGTCCAAGTTTTTAATTCATAAATTCTTAGGAGAAATAACATCTAAACAGTCATAGCTAAGTTCTGCATATTCATTTCACAGATCACCATGAGGAAAAAAAAAATATATATATATATATACATATATATATATATATATATATATATATGTATATATATATATATATATGTATATATATAATATAATATAATATAATATAATATAATATAATATAATATAATATATATATATATATCTTGGAAGTTAGAAACTTTCTGACAAAGAATTGATGTGCCATGGAGAGTGTTGGAAGAGGGAGAAGACTCAGTTGAGAAATATAAGGAAAGAGCAGAATTCTCAGTAAAGGAATAAAGAAGTTTGGCTAAACAGATGGGCAAATTCTCCATTTCTCACTAAAGACCAATGAGAACGAAGAGCAGAAGGGCCTAGTCAATAGTCTGATTAATTGTAATGAAAGGGAATGGGTAAGGATGCTAATGCCTTTGGGTGAGTAGGGTGTGTGTGTGTGTGTGTGTGTGTGTGTGTGTGTGTGTGTGTGTGTCTGTGTGTTTATATGTTACCCTTATGGCTTAAAAATCAAACTGGGATAGAAGAGTATAAGGAAATCTGGATAAACAGAACAAGGAAACTAATGAGGAAATGGGAAGAAAGGAAAGGAGAGGAGAGGAGAGGAGAGGAGAGGAGAGGAGAGGAGAGGAGAGGAGAGGAGAGGAGAGGAGAGGAGAGGAGAGGAGAG
>JANHMN010000001.1:8815839-8868612 GCA_030674055.1 Rhabdomys pumilio
AGGAGAGGAGAGGAGAGGAGAGGAGAGGAGAGGAGAGGAGAGGAGAGAAGGTCGATGGCACAGAATGGAACAGAAGAGGGCAAACTAATATAGAGGAGAAAAAGTGTAAAGGTACAGGAGCCTGTCTCACACAGAGGCTGACACTTGAAACCTGTAGTCTACTCTAAAAACTTACTCCAAACACAAAGGGTTCTTGCAAAGGCTAACATGAGAAAGAAGGAAAAGTAACCCTGTATTCTTTAGTCAATATATTGCATAGTGGATCTGTGTTGTGAAATTGTGTAATGTCCCTCACAGTTGAGTTACAACTTAGCCCTGGTCATAATAAGAATCAAATTTAGCCTATTTTAGGAAAGTCTTGAACAATGATTGTGCTTCAGAGAATGGCCTGTTATAACTTATATTTCAAAGAAAGGAAATAATAATAACTGATAACATTGTTTGATAAACCAAGTTTGAATGATAGATGATACATCTAGAAGACTACTTTTTTGCAGAAAATAAATAATTTTTATGGTGAGCAGACATGATTTTAAGATGTATTTGGTTAGTGGTTGCTTTAATGCTGTCCTTCAGGCAAGAGGTTGTCTGCTCTTTACACTTGCTTAGGCCCTAAGTCTTTGCAGGTACTTCTGATGAAATGCAAAATTTTGTCTAGAACTCAGAGTCCCAAATGCAGAGAAATATTAACTTTATTTTGGTTTTTATTTTAAATATTCCATAGAATGTATTTCTGAGTATTGGGGTTGACATCTTGTTTTAAAGCACACTGTCAATGTTCGTACACTGTTCTTGTATGCACTGATTTATAACTATTAAGTCTTCAATTTCTTTAAGATTCAGGTTGAAATTGAATTTCTTTAAAAAAAAACTATTTTAGTTGTCTCAAGTCTTGGGTCTGAAATTTCAGACTCAGATAAGTTTGGTGACACATGCTAATAATCTCAGCATTTGGGAAGCAATGGGAGGAGGTTCACAAACTCAAGGCTACTTCAAGCTCTATAACACATTGATGGTCTGATTCCGTTACATAGTAAGATCCTGGGAAAAGAAGTCAGAGATCAGAGAAAGAAATGAAGAGAGAAACAGATTTCAAGGCTCAACCTCTTGAGACCCTGTCCTTGAAGTCTAGCCTAATTATTTTTGACAGGTTAAATTAGTAATAAGTCTTGGACTGCAGAGCACACTTATTTTATCTGCACTTTTAGTTGAATGTTCCTCCTATTATTAAGTTCTTGAGAAATCTATGAAATATGCAACCAAATGCAACCAAATTGATATTTTCAGTATTGTAAAAGAATTTATTTTTTTTTCTGAGAAAATTACCATGAGAGTATAGCAGATACACATGGACTAGAATTCTAGCAAATCTCACTCAAAATCAAATTTTATTTCTTTTATAGTGAAAAATCTGGATTTTAAGAAGGATTTTTGGCTCCCTTCCTTACAAGTTCAAACTCTATATGAACATGATCTTTATTCTCCAAATATTGCTTTCTTTGACTACTGAAAATTGATGTTACATTTAGTTGGAGTCTTGACCATGAATAAAATTGCTTAACTAAGGCCAAGACAAAGTTTAGAAAGGGAGCTTCAAAGGGAGAGAATCTTTTTGACACCCGCTCTACACACAGAGGACAGTCCTTGTTCACAGTGGCTAATTGCTAACCACACTCCAGGGAAGAACCAGGGACATCTGCACTCTTACAAACAAGGCAAAACTATGGTAACATGAAAGGTTCTAATGTTTGAGCCTGTAGCTATTTAACAACAATTTATTTTAAAGATGAAATATTCCATGATATGATACTCTGTAAAGTTTCTTGGTATACATATAAAATGAGTGTATGAATTAAATATATATGTAAATTATGTTTATCAATGAAATAATTGTGTAGCATATTAAATACAGAATCACTTTGAGTTACAAGAAAAATATACATTTTGATAGAATGATTCTTTAGCTAAAGCAAAAGTTTAGAGCCACTCAAAATTAAAAACCAAAATTTAGAAAAAAAAATGAATTCTATCTATTTTAAAAACTGTTACTCCTCAAATCAGTTAAAAAATTAAAGAAGGACTGGGTCTAAGCCTTGTATTCTTAACTGTGTTATACAGGCACAATGCCCACGAGAGTATCAATATTCATCTCACTTTTATATCAATAAGAAGCTCATATCAATGAAAGCCTTAAATTTGAAATCAAAGTAAATTCTGTACCGTTTAAGAAATTATAACTTCATCTTGATAATAATTATACACATTTCTACCAATAGGTTATGGCTATGCAATAAATTCTAGCTAATCCTCCCTGTTCCAAGAAAACCACTACTTTTCCCTAGAAAGGTTAGCCTGTGAGTTAAGGGACTATAGCAAACTCATGGGTTGGAGTTTATTGTTAGGGTGTTCTCTATGTTTTATTTAGAAGTAGCTGAGAGGAGTTAACAGACAACAGTCCAGGTTACCTTACATGGATTGTTGGCTTTCAAAACCTCAGAAGTCCATAGAACTGACATTACAAACATTTTTACTTTAATGTTCATTTTGATTAGAGACCTGTCTGCTCCTGACAGCTTCCTGTCTTGGATTCTAAAAAGAAACTGAGAATCTTTGGAGTTACTCCAGTGGTGGGGAGACAGCCACTAGGCAAGAATTGCCTCTTTTTATCTACAGACAAATTACTGTCCAGAAAAGGACACACTTGCAGATTAGTCGACTGATTATATCTGCCTAGACAGAGTAATCAGCCCTTAATAATTCTACACCACTAAGGTCTGTCAGATGATTCTGGGCCAGAAGGCTGAAGATTTGATGCTCCAATGTTCAGTAGTATAGGGGCTGTTCAGGTGTTAAGTGGTCTCTATAAATTGGCTAAGTTTTAGAAGCTATGTTTAATGCTTCCCATAATTTCAGTTAACTAAGTCAGTCTGGATTTCTGATGGGGTTGAAAACCTATAGTCTCATAGCCGATTCTGACTATTTACTTTGAGAGAAAAGATCTGAGTGGATGGTTTTCAGCTGACATTCATTCTAAAGTCAAGGAAAAAGAAAAAAAAGCCAGGTTGAAAACTAAGTGTTTTAGTTAGGAGAGATGACAGAGGTTCTGATTAGTCTGGGTATTAGGACTATCTTGCACCTCACTGGTACAAATAGGCATAATTATGCTCTTATTGTAATATGAGAGAAAAGTTTTTTTTTTTTTTTTTTAAACAGGGTGATATGTAGACGGAGCTAAGGGAGAAGAAGTACCAAGAGGAAGAGAAGGAGTAAGGAGAGGAGAAGAAGAAGGAGAGGAGAAGCTAGGTGATGAGAGATAGGAAGAGTGAGAAAGAGGGGGGAATGGAGACAGATGTTCATGTGTCTCCACCAGTCAAAGATAGATTATATATCCAGGTTGGGTATTGGGTTACACTTCTGATTGAGCATTACCAAACTTATAAAGCCTTTGATTAACATTTAAAAAAATTGTATAAAAGCAAAAAGGAAAGGGGGCATGGGATAGGGGTTTTTAGGGAGAAGGAATGGGGAAAGGGGATGGCATCTGAAATGTAAGTAAAATATCCAATAAAAAAAACTGTTACTCCTTTCCACGGCTCATAATAATTCATTACTATGAATTGTTACTTTATACAAACTACACGTCAAGATGTCATGGCAGGCAGCCTTTAAGTGTACATATCTTTTCCCCAGACACCAGCCATTTAAAAACAAAGTGGGAAGTTCAATAAAAAATAGTTTAATAGCCAAAAATGTATGCATTTTCTGCCACATTTCCACATTACATCTCAATAACCTACTGTCGAGAAAATGTCAAATAATAAACACACATCTTCAAAGGTGAGAATTGTCAAGAGTCTTTTTCTTCTCCCCTTTAATAAAACAGATCCTGCACAGGTTTCTAGTTCTGTACATGACAGACAAGAGCCTGTTTTCTTAAATTCCAGAGAATAATTGTTTTTCTCAGAAAGGAGTCAATAAAACATAAATAGCCACGCTGAACTCTGTGTCAGTATTAAATTGAAAACTACGAGACTTTCTATCAAGTTTTCTTTTTTCTGAAGATGAATGTGGTCGGGGGGAAAGAATATCAACCCTGCTCTATACCTACTGTAGATGAAGAAAATTCAGCCTTTGGCAATAAACGGGGCACCTTGATTTGATTAAGTTCACTGCACCAAAAATTCCTACAAATATCTCATTTTAAATTCCTGCTGGAAATTCTGTCTGGCCAATATGAAGTGTTCCCAAATTCAAATGAATCTAACGCTATTTGCTCTGACTGCAATTATACTGATTTTCCACAGGAAACAAAACTATATAGCATCATGTTCTTCAATGAAAACCAGTGTTGTGAAACTGTGAATGGGTGAGTAATATCCTGTGTTGGGCTGAAACTGAACCTCAGATGCCACAGAATCCTGATTCCTTGGAACGTAGAATTGGGTGACTTTTCCAATGCCTGCTTTGATTTGGTGCCCAAGATCACAATCACCTCATTTCTATATATTTTACTCAAACCCTGAGACTTGATTCAAATTGCATCTATTATTATCTTTTTTTTCACCCAATGCTCCGAATTAGAGGATTTTCAAAAAAGAATGAAAATTATTTTCCAGAAAGTATAAAATAATGGAAATACTTCTCATCCTAAAATAATCATTGCAATGAGAGTAAATCAGAAGTGACCATTAAAGGCTGAAGGAACACCAATTAATCCCGTATCTCATAAAATCCCTCCGTGAGTTCCTCTGCAAAACTCAGCAAGTTTCCTTTAATATAACAGAATAATTACATGATTCTCATGAAGTGACATTGTGAACTAATTGCATTTCCATATTGTCAATAATAGCTGATTGCACAGATTTTGGGCTTGGCTTTGGGCTTCCATCTGAATCTGTAGATTTTTTTTTATGCTTTCTAGATAGAAACATATGCACTAGAAATATCTTTAACACTAGCTTATGTTTTGACTGTGCAGTGTTTTGCTATGATTTATCATGTTCATAAATTCATGGTAATATTTTTATTTTTAATTTGGATTAACTGTCTACTTTTTTACCACAGTTTTCATCTGTCCTTGCTTGTCCTCATTTAAAAATTTTCTTTTTCATCTTTTAAATTACATTTGTCATTCTTCTAATTAATAATTTACTAAATAGCAAATATTTGACAAGGAAATTGCACTGAAATCTTGTTACAGAACAAAAAAAAAGTTGATTATCACCTATTTAACAGCTAATATCAGCTTAAAATAGATATGTATTATATATCATGTTTGTCTTTCCAGGTCTGGATTTTCTCCTTCTGAATGATATTTTGTAGTTCATTCAATCGCCTGCAAATTTCATGATGTTATTATTTTAACAATTGAATAATACTGCATTGTGTAAATATAATGTTTTCTTTTTCCATTCTTTATTTGAGCAACATCTAGGTAGTTTTCAGTTTCTGGCTCTTATGAATAAAGCCACAATAAGCATAGTTAAGCAAGTGTCCTTGTGGTAGGAGGGAGAGTCCTTTGGGTATATGGCCAATATCTGTATCTTGAGGTAGATTGATTCCCAGTTTTCTGAGGAACCACTATATTGATTTTCACAGTGACTGTACAAGCTTGCACACCCACTATCAGTGGAGGACTGTTCCTCGTTGATACACATCCTCTCCAACATGAGCTGTCACTTGTGGTATTGATCTTGGACATTCTGACAGTTATAAGATGGAATCTCAAAGTAGTTTTGCATTTCTCTGATGGCTAAAGATGTTAAACATTTCTTTAAATATTTCTTATCCATTTGTGATTTCTCTATTGAGAATTCTTTGTTCAGATCTATACCCTATTTTTAAAATTGGGTTATTTGGGGTTGTCATATCTAATTTCTTGAGTTATTTATATACTTTAGATATTGTGCCTGCATTGGATATGGAATCAGTAAAAATATTTTCCAATATTGTAGGCTTCCTCTTTTTGTGATTGATGGTGTTTTTTGCTTTACAGAAGAACAATAAAACCTATTTTTTAAAATATGTTTTATTAATGGTGGAATAGAAAAAGACCCTTAAGAACAATCATAATTTAAACCTTAAGACAAATATCAACACACTTTAGACCAAAATATAGTATAGACATAGCCCTATCCACAGTTTAGTACACTGTATACTTGGACAGGTCAAATAGAAGTTGAAAGAAAACGTCAATCTACTTACTCATTTTATTCTCTCTCTCTCTCTCTCTCTCTCTCTCTCTCTCTCTCTCTCTCTCTTTCTCTGTGTGTATCTATGTACATGTTTGTGGGTGTTCATGTGTGTGCAGTTGGCTGTGTACAAAAGCATGCTGAAAGTCTACTGTGTCATACCTCAAGATGCTAGCCTCCTTGTTTTATGACATAACACCCCATACTGTCCTATATTGCATTGATTAATGTAAGCTTACAGGCCTAGGAGTCTACCTGTCTTCCCTTCCACAGCTCTGGATTTGTAATTGCTTGCCACCTTGCCAGGCTGTCTTATCTGTTATATGGTGCTCCAGCTCAGAGTTTCAAGCTTAGAGGGGAAGTGTTTTTAGTACCTCTATAGCCCATAAGTGTTATTTTAAGTTATCATAGACATTCATGATCCCAATAGCCAGAAGAAAAATAAAATCTATTTTTAAAAATCTGTTTTATTAATGGGGGAGGAGAAAAAGACCCTTAAGAACAATCATAATTTTATCATTAAGACAAAGATCAACACATTCTAGGGCAAAACATAACACTTTTTTTTCTTTAAAAATCTTCTCATACATCTCCCAATTGGCCTTAAAATTCACAACCTCTTACTATATCAATTAATATAACATATATATGTATTTTCAAATATGTATATATTCTTATAAACATGAACATCTCACAGTGTCTCAAACAACTGCCATATTTATTTTATCAACTCACAAATTATCCTGTTTAAATTTACTATTTAAACCATACATTTACAACACATATTTCACAGGCTGTTTTATTTAATTTTAGATTCATGAGCTAGTCTGTGAGGGAGACTAAGTATTACTCACTCAAATTCTCTAAAGACTCGGTTTAGGGGTCAGTTGTTGGCTTAAAAAGAAATGCCAGTTAACAATATCTACATCTGTAATGATAAAAGCTCTGTTTCTAGCATTTCCACAAATATATACTGATCGTGTCATGTTTATTTATTTGATTTATGGCAATTAATGTTCCAATTTAAAATATATCCCGAGCAGAAAAAATTAACATCTGGTTTTCAGTTTGGGAGTTAAGGACAATCTATTGTACTGAAGACTATGTTGAGAAGATAATGACTTACTCAAGTGCTTTTGCCTATTTTAGAACTACAAAGACATGTGGACTTCAGAGTATTTTTAATAGACTGAATATTTGGTATGTATATCAAAACATAAAAATTTGTGCCAACAACAACCCACTAAAAATATTATAAGAGCCATCCAAGTTATTTAGATTTGTTAGTGGATGTGTTTTAAAGAAATAAAAAGCAATTAAAATATTTTAGTGATATAGTTAGCACCAATTCAGTAAAAATGCCACCTAAGTGAGCAATCATTATAAAATTTTGCAAAACATTTTAATATTTTTCTTATTTTCATTATTTTGTTCAGTTTGGAGATAGCATTTTAATTTCATTTCTCCCTTTCCTTTTCCCTTTCCAAATTTTCTCATACCTCTCCCTACTCTCCTTAAAATTCACAGCCTCTTTCTATATCAATCATTATAATATACTTTATATATGTATATATTCTTAGAAATAACCTGTTGAATATATATAATTTTTTAGTTTTGTTTTCTATCTTTATTTTATTATCAAATCATAATTTTTACTTTTTAACACAGGGGTTATAAACACAAAAATGCATGATGTGGGGAAGGAGATGACACAGGAGCATAGGTGTTCAGGGGGAGTACAGATATCGCTCAGAACAGAGTATCAGCTTGGTGAAGGTTCAGGGGTCAGGTCACTATGACTCTGCCTATAATTCACTTGTCCTTATCTAAGTTGGTACTATCCACCAAGGCTGCCTATTTACAAGGTCTATGACTACTCAGGCTGGTAGATTTCAACAAAAGCTGCCTGTTTACAATAGCTTATAGCCATCTGTTTCAGTGTTTTTCCATAGAGACCCAAGACTTTATGTTAGCAGGCATGTATGTCAGGCCTATTGCTGATTTTATGATTATGGCTGATTTTAGGCCACCCACAACCCCCTCTGACTGGTGATCTGAATTCTTGCTTAGGCTGCGAGGCTAAGCACTGCAAAGGAATATAAATAAAAGTTAAAAATATGTTTCTGGGTTCCCTGAGGGACAAGCCTGACTGCATAGGGTTGATGTCAAAAGTATCCTCTCTCCAGGAAAAAGACATCAAATGGGTATGGCCTTCGTGCCTCACTGGACAATGACAGGAGGACCAGAGCCATTACAAGATCCCCTTTAATTACTGAAGGTCAGGCCTCTATCCCCGCCTTGGCAAGATTAGAATTGCCACAGTCCTTCTATACTTGGAGAAGGGAGGAGATGTCAGGGGCAGCCCTGCTTATACACTGAGTACATATAATTTTATTTGTATTTATGTTTTATTTTACAAGTCTTCAAAGTAGTACATAAAGAAAATTTCTCAACATGGAAATACGGACAGTAAATTCTTTCTAGAAATATCTAATATATACATAGTTTTCATAAAATTTACATTGGCTAGATCTACAAACTCATGATCATGATCATATTTAGTGTTTCAGCTGTGAATTAAAATAAATTATTTGATTTAAAAGATTTTAAATATGTATTTGATTAACCAAGAAAATGTCATTACAGTTGCCCTATTACATGGCTAGAGAAAGTTATATTAGGCATTATAGCAATAGTCTACTCAACATCTGAAAAGCTTTTCAAAACTTTGAGTTCACTGTTTAATAAGTTGCTCACATGTGAAGATTGTAATATAGTTCACGTGTCTTTTAGAGGTAGCATTCCATCACAGGATTTCAGAAGTGGGAAAAAGAAAAAACTAGTGCTTATTCTGCTTAATCTCTTCTCAAGTCTTCACTGAAGAGTAAGAACTGAGCCACAATCAAAAGAAATTCACTGATGGAGTGATTTAATAAGCATACTGTTTCTACTGTATCAATCAGTGGGTGGGTATTTAGGTAGATTGTATGTGTGTTAGTGTATTAGTATATAAGTGTATTGCTATATGAGTATTAGTGTATGTGTTTTAGTGTACTAGTTTATGTATATTGGTGTATTAGTGTATGTGCAGTAGTGTATTAGTGTATGTGTATTAGTCTGTAAGTGTATTGTACTAGTGTATATGTATTAGTATACTATTGTAGGAGATTAACATTGGTTAACCTCATGTTTTATAATACAATTGTGAACATGAGAAGAATAACAAAACAAGATGTGTCTTCCATAGGACCTGGGGTTCTAGCCAAGATGAGCTAACAAGTGCCAGAGTTACTCTTGTAAAAAATCTAAAATAATGAACATATTATATCAAAAAAAATTCTGTGAACTAAGAACATGGATCTAAGAGAAGTGTGGGCAAGTGAGCTGTGGTCCACACATTCCTCAGTTTACTAGCTGGAGAATTCTCTTTTCTGTCTAAGAAAATGGCTATCCAAACCTCCCTCATTTTCTGTGAGGAAGAAAGTTTGAAGCTGGTGGAGTTTACAAGCTGAAGTCCAAAACTGAGATAGAGGACTGTTCCGTAAAATATCTCCAAGCACCATAGAGCACAGACACCCTAGTATCGAGAGTATTTTCTTTTTCCTAATAATAAATACATATGACTTTGAGGAAGATCTCACTCAAGCCAGGAAGAGAACCAAAAGGAAGAATTAGAGAGGAAGGCAGGTGGACTCGCATATAAGTAGAAATGTTTTCACCAGACATCACTAAAAGTAATGTGTGCCCTTACACACATTTCAGCCAAACTAAATATGGTTCTTTCCACAATAAAGGTGAAAACAGAGCACACCAAAAAAGAATCCATTACAATGTTTCTAAGTTATTTAACCATAAAGTAAATAGTGCCTAAGAATGGTTTTAGAAACTATATACATACATATACATATGTGTATACATATACACATTTATGTGTATCCTGAATAAAATATGGTAAAAATCTTAAGGGCAAAAACAATAAAACTATTAAATTTTTGAGAAGCTTGGCATAAAAAACAAAAAGAAGAGCCAAATCAATGAGTGGAAATTTATAACCGACACAGGTGTTAGCAAGAGCAGAGAAAACTATGGAGAGTGTTATGTTGATACCCCATATGTTCAAAGTTAATTATAGACACTGTAGAGATAAAAAGACACAGAACAAGGTATGAAGGAGGAATGTTGCCTTGTAGTTCCATGGAGTTTGTTCTGTGGCAAATAAACTATTTAACATTGTACTAGTAAAAGTATATGCCAGTGTGTGTCTGGGTGCACATGCATGTGTCTGTGCTTGCATGTGTGTGGATACGTATGCAAGTATGTACATGTATCTTGAACTTAGAGACATAGTAACAGACACTATTAATAAACTTTAAAAAGTAAAGTGGGATTTGAAATGAAGAAGAGAGGATTAAATTAGCTGTCAACTTTACGTGACTTATTATACGTTGGCTTAAGTTTCTCCAAAGCATCTGGGCAAGGTGTGGTGGCGCAGGCCTCTAGTCCCAGTATGTGGGAAGAAGAGGCAAGTTGATCTCCAAGGATTCAAGCTAGCCTACTCTGTAGACATAGTTAGTTCCAAGCCAGCTGGTGCTATAGTGAGACCTGATCAAAAATCAAAACTCAAAACAAACCAAAATAAAATAAAGGCATCTGGGCAATCGTTAAACACTCTTTTTAAAAATGTCTGCAACATTCTTAAACAATGGCTTTTTTTTTTTGCTGTCAAACCCTGACAAACTGTTTCAAAGAGGCATCACAGTCAAATATGAATACTTGTCCCCACTAATGACTAGGAGCAAGACTTTAGAGTCTCTCACTTTGAGTCTCATCCACTACCCAGCAGAAACGTAAACCTAACCTGTCAGTTTGTCACAATGGGAATTCATTCAGACGTGGTATACTACCAAACCAAAAATATCATTTATAAATCATGAAGTTAAAACATGAGAATGAGAGTAAAACAGCTAAAATATGACACATTTAACTTCTGTATTGATGTGCAAGTCATTCTGATATTTTCTTTTGAGTCTCCTGAAAAACTATTGTTCATCTTTTCCTTTCTCTCAATAGATTCTCTCCTCTCTCTCTTTCTCTTTTTCCTTCTTTTTCTCTTTCTTCCTTCCTTTCTCTCTCTCTCTCTCTCTCTCTCTCTCTTTCTTTCTTTGTTTCTTTCTTTCTGACTCAACTTTGAAACAATAGTTTAGAAAAATCCTATTCTCCTAACTGTTTAGACTTTATTGCAGGGTTCTCAGAGTGGAAGTGCTGCATCTAGGTTGCAATGATTATTTGTTACCAAGCAGTCTCACCTTAGATAAAGTGAAAGGTAGGAAGAGTATTTAGGTAAAAATGTTCAAATAAAGAATTCTAATATGTTTGCAGGACTTTTATTCAAGAAATGTTTTATTTTTCCTAATCACCACACAATTCATTTGTTTCTGTCATTTAACATTTACACACAGAGAATCTTAACTTGTGTCATTCTAAAAACAAATCTTAATTTGACAATTGAAACTTCTGAAAATTTTAAATTAGCTTAGAATTAAGCTCTTCTTCCTTATGGTGTTTTCATTCATATTTTGGTTGTGGTTTATTATCAACCTAATAAAATAGGCTCTTTTATTCTGAAAATAGTTTTAACAAGAGTAAGAGTCTCAGTACAACAGAAGTAAACATCTCAGAGCTGGTTCTCCCTTCCACAGTCCACTGTTGCTTGTGAAGGGAGAGAGATGTCATGGGTCTACTGGGCTATAATGAGCTAAGCATTGCTTCTCTCTGATGATGCGAAGAATTACCACATCCTAGTGACTTCACATGACACAAATTTACCATCTTCCATGCCTTACACAGGTCTTGTGGACTAAAATCTATTCCATGTTGAGAGGGCCTTATAGAAATTAGAGATAGCTCTAAATGTTATCACATCCTGAAATTTTCTGCTTATGACATTTTCTCCTTTACCAGCCCTTATCAATTCTGGTGATGCTTGTTTTGTGCTCTTTACTCTCTGATAGCCACCACTTCCTCTTGTAAGGAACATATGTGAGGACCCCCAGATAAACAAGGAGTATCTTCTATCTCAAGACCTTCAACTAAGTCACAGGTACGTTTCTGTTCCTTCATGAGTTGTATTCAGATTTGGGAGTAGTAGAATGCAAATAATGTTTGGAAATCATTGTTTGATTCACCACACGATGATTCTGTAACTTCTGTAAATGAGTCCAGGCTCTATGTGCAAGGATATTGCTTAGCCAAAAAAATTTTTTTTTTACAAAACTAGCAATTTTTGAAGACAGATTGGAAGGCAAAAGTTTCTTATTCCAGAGATAATAAAATTATTTGGATATCCCCTAACTAGAAACCAGCATAACTCTTTTGGTTTGAATGAAGGTATTTTCTGTAATGTCAGGCATTTGAACAATTGACCTCTATTTGGTGGCAGAATTAGGGCAGGTTTAGCTGATACAGGCTTGCTGGGTGAAGTGGTCACTGGTGCAGGCTTTGGAGGGTGAAATCCTCTGCACCACTTCCAGCTGTTCTCGTTTCTCTTTGTTGCTTCTGGTTCTGCTTATTTTTCCAATAGTGAGCTCCTTGCTACTTCTTCAGCCAACATCTCTGCTTTCCTTTAAGGACTCTGACTCCCTAAACTTTATGTAGGCCTGAAGAACTCTTCTATAAGCTGCTTTTGTCATGGTACTTTATCACAGCCAAAGAAAATCAACTAATACAGTGATTAAATATGTTGGATACCTTGAATTCAGATTGCTCCTTACTGCAGTCCTTGAAAATGTAGGTAACATCACTGAGGAATTCATGCTATACACCTGGAATACTACTATTTTGTGAAAAATAAAAATTAAAAAAATAAAAGCTTTCTAGAGAGAAAAAAGCTAGCAGTCATTGCTGGATATTTATAAAGTCAGTTGAAAGGAATTTACGATGCACATTCCGGGTCTTTCTGAATGTGTTGTGATTGCTTGCCTGCACCAAAAACACTCAATTAGCAAGAAAAATGTCCTGTTGTCCAAACTTTCAGCCCTAGGCACATGACTCATCTTCACGCTCTCATGCTCAACACCTTTGTCAAGGAATTCAAATCTGTTCCATAGGTCTTTTTCGTTAAATAGATCAAACATTCGTGGTGAGCTCTGAACTGACAGAATACAGCAAGGCACATTGCTATGATATTTGCTACAACTGTACATCTATTATATATTTAAATAAAATAATAATTTTTTCATATGAGTACTTTTTATCTCCATTTATCAAGAACAAGTAGTAAATTAAAACAACTTTTATTAGTTTCTTAAAAATGCAAGATAAAGGGTATTCATATAAGTATTGTGACACCAAATTATATTTGCATATCTCTTAAATCTACCTTCATTTATTTTCCACTGATAAAAAATTCTCAGCTGACAGTTTTGCCAACACACTAATTATCTCTCTGTTGTAGGGTTTTCTGTACAATTCCACTTGCAACTTCTATGTTATATTGTCAGGCACCAGACAAGAACATTCTGTTTTAGATGCTGAATAGGTTAAGATCATGAAAATAGTAATTTTCCCCAGCTTTCAATTTTGTATCATTTAATATGGTTAAGTAAAACAAACTTTAGTGTTTCATTTTTTTTATTTTTTATTTCAGATGATTTTAATATTCATTTTTATCTTTTAGGAAAAAGACTCAGAGACATGCCCATTCCCACTCTTAGGAGTCCACCAAGCTAACAGCCATAACATATACACAAAGAACCTAGTACAGACCCGAGTAGGTCCTGTGCTTACTGCTTCAGTCTTTGTGAGTTCATATGAGCCCTGCTTAGGTGATTTAATTGGCTGTGTTCTCCTGAAGTCCTTGATCCACTTTAACTCCTATTCTTTTTTTCCCTCTTCAATGGGGTTTCCTGAGTTCTACACAGAGGGACCCAACAGAGAGAGCTAATAGAGGAGTCTCTCTCTCAACACTATGTCTGACTGTGGGTCTTTATACCTGCTGGCATCTACTTCCAGAGAAAGTATTTCTAATGTTGACTAGACCAGGCAATGATTTTTGAGTATAGCAAAATATTAATAGGAATCTTATTTGTCAGTTGTGTTTGTTTTTTTCCCCAAGTCTCTAGGCTATCCAGTTTCCAGTATGACCTTGCCAGTTATGGATGGGCAGCTCTTAGCCATCCAGGCAGTGTCAAGTATGAGCTTCTTCTTGTGACATGGGCTTCAATTTAAATTTAACATCGATTGGGCACTCCCACAGTCTGTGCCACCATTATCTCAGCACATCCTGCCGGCAGAACAGACTGAAAGTTGAGGGCTTTGCAGCTGACATGCTAACTGTACTTCTCTTTCTGTATGCTCCAGTGTATCCTAGAGTGAAGAGACTAGAATATAAGAGAAATTTCTCAAAAGAACAAACACAAATTGATGAGAAATAGTCACCATTCTTACTGATCAGGAGAATGCAAATTAAAACTACTTTGAGATTTCATTTTACCCAAATCTTAATAACTAAGATGAATACAACAATAAAAAAACAAAACAAGAAATGCTATAGTGGGTGAGGGAAAGGAGAACACTCATTCACTGTTCCTGAGAGTGCAACAGCCAGTGCAACTACTATGGCTATTGCTGATCATTCTTCACAATGGCCTACTCTCAATGGCCCTATTCACAATGGCCAAGAAATTGAAATAAACTAGATGTACATCAGTTGGTGACTGAATGATGACATGAAACATATCAATAAAAATAAAAATGAAATTATGAAAATTTCAGGTAAATGAATGGAGCTATAAATAATGATTTTAAGTGAATTAACTCATAAAGCAGGTGAAAAATGCCTTAGGGTTTCTATCATGTGTGGATGCTTGATTAAAGTCTTTATTTAAGTGAGTTTCTAGTGCATTATTCATCAAAATTAGGAAACTAGTAAGGGACAATAAGTGGATGAAGACTTTTAAAAAAGGAGAATAGAATGATGGAGGTATGGAAGGAGGAAGGGAGACTAATGACCCAGGAGTGAGTAAGTGAAGGAGTGGGTGGGAGGCCATAGCATAAGTCAATTAGCTAAAAAATATCTAGCAATAAATACCTTTGAAAACATCATGCAGAAATCCACTGCTGTAGACGATCTGTCAAAATTGCATATATGTACATATGTAAAATGAGTTGAAACACATTTAATCTATAATAGAGCAAAGATGCCTCTCAAAGACATCATAGGCTACCAAATGTAAGACTCAGTCATCCTTCTGAAATCCAAACACTGGTTATTTGTCAATAGAAAGTTATTTTTAGAAACAAAGTCTCTATGTGTCCTCAACATGAAATGATAGAAATAAATCAGCATGAACCATAATCCCAAGAAAGCTGTCTTTAAAAGGAATGGGATGTTTTAACACAGACAGACAGACAGACAGACAGACAGACAGACAGACAGACAGACAGACAGACAGACAGAGATAGGATGAATTTTACAAGATGATGGTTCAGTGGTGGAGTGGTACATAAACAAGTCAAGCAATATCCAGAATAACAGGCCATTAAAAAAGGCAGGAACAGAGAATGACACACTCCAGGGATCTCTGGAAAAAGAATGGCTCTGCCAATATCTCACGTTGTTCTTGACTTAACAACTAGGAAAGAAAAACTGTGGTCTTTTAAGCCACTAAATCTATGGTACTTTCTCAAGGTCCTGGGAAACAAATATAATTGTATCACTGAATGCTACTAAATGTATCCCAAATCTCTTATGTAAAAATAAGAAAGTATATTAAACCCCAATGAGTAATTCACCTTTGAATTTCTCCACAATCTCCTATTCATAACATAATAAAAATTTCATCATTTCTCAGTTCCAGGAAACTAGTCTGAACTTCAGCAATTCCAGATATTATTTTATAGAGATAATGGATATATCCTTTTTTCTTTTTCTTCTTTTACTTAGCATACATAAAATATTTTTATGGGTATACATTTTGAGTTCTAAAAGCATAAAAGGTATCACAATAAATTTGTATCAAACATTGCATGCGAGGTTATGTTTTTATTGAGATTTATAGATTACATAAAGATATTTGCTTAGTCTAAAATTTAATGTTGCTATCTATATTTCTCTGAAAGGATATAGAGTATGAACTGTAAGTTTAAGAAAATCACTTCACAAAAATGTACTATTTTACCAAGATTCAGTAAAGGGGAATATCAGCATCACTTAATACAAAAATTAGTCAATTCATTCATTCATTCATCAATCTCTAGAATATTAAAATATTATTCAAGAAAGCACTTTAGCATTTGAAAGTCCAACACCATAAGGGAAAATTTCATATAAGTTAAAAATGGAATCTCTGATGTCTTTTGTCTTTGTTTTTGTTTTTGTTTTTCAATAAAAATATTTTCAAACTTTCTGGTTAGATATTTGGCCATACATCCTGTGGTGGATAATTTTCTTTCTCAACCAGATCGATGTAGAGTCACCTGGGGAGGGAGTCACAACCTGAAATTATCTAGATTAGATTGGCCTGTGATGTATCTGGTGGGGGGTTACTTCACTATGTTAACTAGTGAATGAAGACCCAGCCTAAATGTGGATGGCACCATTCCCTATGTTTATGTCCTGAACTCATTAAACATAAAAAAAAGAGAGTAATAGGAGTCCTAAGCAGGCATGCAGTTTACCTCTCCTCTTGGATGCAGATGTAATGACTTGCTCAAGTTTTCTTCATTGTGACTTCCCTGCAGTAATGGCTGTAAGTTGTAATTGGACTGTGTGCTACATTATGAGAAAACAAAACTTTCAGGCTCCTCCAAAATAGAAAGTATTCATTTGAAAATATTGTGATTTGTGTAATGTTGACAATAAGGAGAAAAGTTAAGATAGTTAGTGTCAATTGTCAACTTGACACATCAAGAATGTCCTGGGTAAAGAGTATCAATGAGGCGTTATCTAGATAAGGTTGGCTGGTGAGCATGTTGGTGGGGCATTGTCTTTATTTGTTGGTGTGGGTAGACTCTGTCTGAAAGTGAGCATTGTTTTTCCCCAAGTTGGGGTGTCCTGGATTGTAAAAGAAGAAAACAATTTGACCACAAGAATGTTCTCTGGTTTTGATTGTTGATGTGACTGTCTCAGGTTTCTGCCTTGACTTGCTCACAATAATAGGCAATAATCTGTCATTGTGAATCAAAATAATTTCTTTCTCTCATTAGTTTTTTTGTGTTGTTGTTGTTCTTTGTTTGTTTGTTTTTGTGTTTTTTTTAAACAGGGTACTTTGTAATAAAAAAAAGGAAGCAGAACAGAGATATCTTCTTCTTGCCATTTCTGCCTAGATAGGCATTACCAGCAGAACTTTGTGAGAACTTTTTCTTACTAAATTGATGTACCCATGCACCTCTCATCTTGGTATTATGCTAATCTGTAATTCTTTCAAAATAATTATAGCACAGCCACATTGTCCTCAATCATTTCACTTTTTGAGTGAAGGATCATTGAAAATTGAGTTGTTATGTATTGCATAAATACTTTTGTTGCTCACACACTCTACATCTTAGAATAGTCATGATATCATGGAATGCAAAATGCTATGGGCCCTCACCTATACACAAAGAAATAAGAGCTAAGAAATTATGAGGTGTAAAAAAACAAAGTCTCCCCCAGGAGTGAGCCCCCTAATTACTAATAAATATCAAGGATTCAATCCTAAAGTCACACATGTACAAGTAACACTAAATGAACTAAGCAACTTGTATTTATACATTTAGTATATTTATATATGCGTTACTGTTACACACACTTATGCACACATGCACATGTATGCATGCATGTATGCACACACACACACATACATACATACATACACACATACGGACATACATATATGTATTCATACAATTGAAGTTATGATATCAAAAGGGAGCAAGACAGATTGGGAAAATGGCATGGATTGGAAAGGAGAAAAGGGAGGGGAAATGTAATTAAATTTTAATTTAATAATAAAAATAATATTAAAACACTTTTACTCAAGATTAATTTGCTTTTTTCAGAAATCTTGGGATTGTGTCTTTGTCTCTTTGTCTTTTCCCTCAGTCTGCTTCTCCGTGTTCTTGTGTGTTTATGATCATCACTGTGACAAATACACACAGAACTAGAAATCTGCACCTGTCCAATAACAACAAAAATGAACCACAAAAAAACATAATTTTTTTTCTTTGTCACCGATGAACTGAACAAGTTATTTTACTTTAATTAATATCTGTGTGCTCTGCACTCATTGGTAAAATAATGTAATAGTATATTATAAACTATAGGGTTTTAGTCAAAATTAAGTGAAATATAGCATGGGTAAACTATTTCTTAGAGGACTTGTAAGACAAGTTAACGGTCATAAATGACAGCCAAAGGGAATTTGTAGATTTCTGGCCAAACTTCTCCAGGTATTCTTTTTTGACCTGCTATCATTATCAAATAAATTGCTGAGCTTTAGAATGACACTCACAATTTGGCCATTCTCAGGCTTGTCAACTGATTTCTAAATGTAATAGGTCACTGGTACACATGCACCCAAGACTTTAAGACTCATACTTCAAAATGACTGAGAAAGAAAGAGTTATTGGGGCAGGGCCTTAGAAACTGGAGGTGCAAACACTATACTGCTAAACAGGACATAAGGAAGGGAGGGGGAGGTGTTGTGAATTAAGCCATAGCTGCTGATTTGGTTGCTTTTTGGTCTGTCTCTGAAGGTGAATCAGGATGACAGAAACTTCCTATAAGCTCAGATCTCAGAATTAAAATAGTTCCCTCACTTCCTAGGATGGGATATCCTATGATTCCTTCTTGAAAATACTGAAATTATGGAGTCCAGAATGGCTTAGGTGGGTTAAGCTCTTTCTACAAAGCGCATGAGAACACAACTGGTAGACTTAATGGGTGACACAACTGATGTCACCACTCTTCGGTTGTGGCCTTGTACTCAGAAAATAACCATAGACAATAATAAATAATAAAAGTCTTTTTTATTAACATGGGAAATTGAATTTTATATAATTTTTTACACAATAAAATATTCTTTTGATAATTTTCAACTATTTCAAATTGTAAAGACCATTCTTATCTAAGAACAGACAGTAATCTATCATGAATCTGACTGGTCCCTTGTACTGTTGTTTGGAGCTCCCTAGGTTAGACACACTATAATACAGTCTGTAAGGTTTTAATGGCTTCGTTCTAGGAATATTTAAAGTGGTTTTTTTTCTTTGTGAGCAGAGAAAGCAGATAAGATTGAACAAGAATAGATCTTTAGTTAGGATACTAATAAAGCAAAATAGGAGAACTGAAAAACAAAACAAAACAAAAATCCTGCTGGAATATAGCCATGTAGACAGGTACCACTGAAAAGTCTGTGTGCTAATTAAAGCTGGAAGGAACTCAATACCTCTGGGAAACAAGATCAGATCTCTTTACATCCATGCAGTCCTCTAAATGTCTCTCGAAATCAGGAAAGAATTTGTGTAAGAAACAAGGTCACGGTGCAGTCAATGACAAGAAGCTACAAGTCACTAGATTCTCTGTGCATTTTTCTGTTATTTTCCACTGAATGACAGCAATCTACCTGGAAGCATTTACATTGCAGTGTAATTAGATAAATTAGTTTGATGTTCAAATCTCCTCTTCTTCTATGGACAGTTACCTTCTAGCAGCCAATCTCTGCAAGTGAAGGTGGAGAGGACACGTCTAGAGCTCTTATGATTCCTCTGGTAGTGCCATGCTTTCTTCAAAGGTATGTGTATCTGTATTTGTATATCCAAAGCCCACATAAAGATGAGAATTATCTTTGATGATGTCTAGGTCTGAAACTGCAAGCTGATTTTCAGGCTGTTTGTGTAAAAAAAGTAGTGAGATTTCACCCAGCTGCAAACTACATGAACTACAATCAGGACAAATCTAACAAGCTATTCCAATGGATTCAGCAATGGCACAATTAATAATACAATAGTCACCAACAGCTTTTGAAGTGAACTGAAGAACCACTGAAAGAAGAGACCTATAAATATAAATCTAGCCAAGAACTCATGACTTGAGAGCTCATAGATCCTTTAGGGAATGTATTACTATTAATTTTCTAAGTGGGTCTATCAAACTGCCTTCTATTTATTTAATCTTAGAGTCATTGATTAGTGTCTGTAATAATGATGATGAAAAATAATTAAACAAAAAATGTCAGACCTATAGACTCTCCTCTGGGGAATCATAGACAGAGAAATCCTAAAAATCTCTGACCATCCTCCATGCCTAATTGGTAAAATTTAGGCCAATGAGAGAACCAATTGGACACCTCTCCTAAGCATGATATCCAGGGTGCTGATGTAAACATAGGTATATTGCCACACACAATGATGCACCTTTATACAGAATGATGCACACACAAACACACATACATAAGTAAACACATGCACCTACACATAGGTATATGCCTCAGCCTAATTTATAAAAGAGAGCATAAAAGAGTTTCTGTCTGTGGGACAGAACAACAGAGAACACTGCATCTTTTCTCAAGCCACAAGAGGGATAGTGCATGCTGTTCCATTAATGATGTCTCATGCTCATACTCCTCAGTCACATTCCCATTTTGAATTTCTATTAGGCCAACAATCAACCTCATTTTTCTACTTTTGTGTATCACAATTTCAATCAATTAAATATGATGATTAAAAAGCTAATTTTATTTTATTACTGTCAATCACATAGGCAATCACACACATAACATTCATTTCTATCGAAAAGAAGACAATTCTTACTGTAGAGAATTTTAAATCATGGAGCCAACTAGAATATCTACAGAATTTATCCTTCTTCATTTCACCTGTTGTTTCTTAATCCAAATTTCTAATAAACTGTTTCTACTTTTATATGTATACATATATGCATGTATACATTTGAGTACACATGCACTTGACAGCACATGTGTGAACCAATGTTTGTAAAAGTCAGAGATCAACATCAGGTATTTTTCTTTATTCGTCTCCACCTTTATAAAATAACATATCCTGATAAGCTATAAACTCACTAGAATACTTGGCCGGAGGACTGGTTAAGTCCACCTGTTTTGAGTCCCTATCCTGGTGATGGTGTGGATATTATGGGTCGAAATTCAAGTTCTCATGTTTACAAGAGAAAGACTTTACTACCAATAGAGGTATCTATTCAGTCCCAATTTTTGCTCAAAATACTATAACAAAATATTTCTGCTTCATAAACTAGTGTCATGCCTTCCTTTCACTTTTCTATCTAAATGTGGAAAATCTAACCTATGAGAATAAAGAAAACTTAGTCAGATTAAGTATAATATAGGGTTTCTGAGTCCTAATAATTTATTTATATTTTTATTTTATTTGTTCTTAAGATGATTTGCTCAATTCAAAGTGTTTCAATGTTCCAATTTCATTGTTAAACATTTCTCAGCTAGTATTCTCTAGGGATTAACTTCTAGCAAGATAAAATAAATATTTTATTAGAAATAAAATTTCCACTAAAATAATTAATGCTTTTTTTTCTGATTAAAAATCTGTTACATAAAAAATGTCTAGAACTGATGGACTTCTTTCAATTTCTATCCAAGTTATGTTATAGAGTTTTAAGTAATCATGGTGGTAATTAGTTTAATGGATAAATCTAGAACATCTACATCAGTCACTGTGATAATTCTGAGCAAATGTAGCATCACTTCAAGTATGATCCATATGCATGCAGAATGCCAGGCAATAGTTGCTAAATACTGAAAACAGTAAACCACATTAAGGATCAGGGTGGGATATCACATAATTGTCTCTTCTACACCCAAAGGGCTCACTTATTTTTCTTCCTAACAATCTGTACCTTACATATCTTAGGAAGTACGTTTGGGAATAGACTAGAAGAATTTAAGAACTTTTTGTTTGGTGTGATGCCTTCAGAACACTAGCTTGCCCATAGCTTGAGATTTTCCGTTTATTCTCTTTAGGAATATTTGTGGAAGAATAAGAAATGATGATAATTTACACCGAATGAGCTCCAGTTTCTAAGCAGTTTTATACTCTGAGATGCAGAACATGTTGCCAAACTATAGTATCAGAAAAATAAAAAAATAAATTATTTTACTGACTTTGTTCACTTAAATGTTCAATCATGACATTGTCAAATAGAATAATCTGATTTTACACATTAAAAACTAGAAGAAAAAAGGTAAGGAATGATTGTTCAAATCTTTGAGTCTATGACTATCCATGAGAATGGATGATATAGGGCTCAAAGAACTCATTGCACTTGTATAAATATTTCTTTATGATTTTGAAGTATAATTACTAAATTATATGAAGAAATATGCCTGATACTAAGATGGTTTATGCATAAATGCCCATTTTAGTGTTTTATGTCACCTATAACCATTATTACTTGTTAATTCAGAGTTTAAGTAAAGTTTTGCAAGATTCCAAGCACTGAGACATCTTAAAAGTGTCCTTGTGTTTGAGTTTTCTTGTTGTGTATGTACTGCACGTTTCTAAAAAAGCAATTCATAGCTGCATAATTACTTTCAGAATAGTTCATCACAGGCAAATATTGACATGGAAAATAAGATTATAAATGGAGGAGATAGCAGAAACTAAAACTTTAAATGAGGAGTTTGAAATCCTAAATACTTTTATTGAAATAAAGTATAAGTTGAAAATTAATAAGGATTATTCCCATTTGACCTGGAGTACCTGCTGTGCAGCAATGTAAAACATAGGTACCTGCAACATGACTTTAAACTTTTATTCTACCAACAGGTACTTAATACCTGGAAAATATCACCAATATCACCAAAAGTCAACTAAATTGCTTCTGCCAATAGTTTTTTGTCTCAGGGATTACAGCAATATTGTATCCCTTTTATTGAGACTAATATATTTGGTTCTCCTTGACTAATTCTCTTAGGATCAGGACTGTTTGCTAAGCAATTTGGAATATAGGTCAATGATAGAACTCTTCCCTGCAACACATTTTCCCCCAGTTTTGATACTTAGCAGCAATAACAAATAAACTAATTAATTAAAACAAATCTTCCCTTAAAAATGTAGTCCCATCCTAAGGTGGTGGAAATCATTCATTTACATGATGTTTTACTTTCATAAATGTAAGTTCTGAAAAATAATAAACATGTCATCTACTGGAAAAGGTGACAATTTCACCACAACACATTGGGCTATTGTGTTTATAAATCTCACACACTGAAACAAGCATTAGAAGATCCAAAGTTGTACTCAGATACAAATAGGAGGTGCAAGGAGAACAATAATAAGATCCTTGCTTGTTTTCTATGTGAATATTAGAACTCTGGTGGCAAAACTTTGGAGATTAATAATTTGTATTTTGTTCTTTATTTATTGAGATAACTATTCACACAGGCCACGCTGGCTTCTAATTAGCTATGTAGCTAAAACTTGCCTTGAACTCACAATCTTCTATTTCTTAAATGATGAGATTAGACTTGCATACCACAATGGCTGACTAAAAGATATATATTATATTTGACTCCTAGAGTGATGTTATATAAATTCTGTAAGTATACATAAACTGGGAGAAAAGCAAAAAGGGTTTTATTTAGAAAAAAAAAATTTCAGTGTTGAGATCAACGTTTCACAATAAATGGCATTTTCCTTATCGTTTATAGCAGCCTTTCTATTTCTGAAGATATTATCATATTGCTAATGGAAGTTTCTTAAATATCTTTGTTTTTCATGACTTAAAAACATTGCTTAAATAGTAATAAAATAGTGTCAAGTGCTCCAACACTATTACTGAAGCTATGGAGCACTCACAAAAAGGAGCCTATCATGACAGCCCTCTAAAAGACCTAACAAGAAGCTGAAAGTGTCAGATGCAGACATTTGCACCTAACTAACAGACAGAAGCTGCTGACCTCTGTGGTTGAATTAGGGAAAGCTGGAAGAGGACCAGTAGTCTCAATTAAACCAGACCCTGAGATATTTCAAACACTGGACAGCCAACCAGGCAGCATACACCAGCTGATATGAGGCCCCCAACACATATACAGCAGAGGGCTGCCAGGTCTGGGTTCAGTCAGAGAAGATGCACCTAACCCTCAAGAGACTGGAGGCCTCAGGTAGTTTAGAGTTCTGGTAGGGTGGGGGTGGGGAATGGTGGTGGGAACATCCTAGTGGAGACAAGGGGGAAGGAAGGAGGTATGGGATGTGGAAAAATTGGATGGCAGACTGGAAAGAGAATATAAATCTAGAGTTTAAAATAAATAAATAAATAAATAATTTGAATGATAAAAAGTAATAAAATATTTACAAATACAAATTGCAGGACAGGTAGATGAGCAGATAGATAAGTTGGTAGATATGTAGATAGAAAGTAGGCAGATAATGATAGCTGATAGTTATAGATAAATTTATAGGTAGATAGATAGATATATAAAGAGATAAATTGGTTATACATGGATTATAGACAGATGACAGATGATTATAGAGAAATATAGATTATTTGGATTACATATAATAGATGGTTAAAGATAAATGATATATATGTAATATATAATATATGATACACAAAAAGGTGGTTGATAGATGATATGTGATATATATACACATAATAGATGATTTGAGTTGAAATGTTGGATGTTAGATATATAGATAGGCAGACATCTTCATTGTAGACAAATACCCAGGATCTGCCCACACATTGCTACTCCACACTGTAGAAAATTTTCCAAAGATCTTTAGTAGTATTGGGTCTATTAAGTGGACTGAGCAAACAGTGACCAGTTATTTAATTCTGTGTGAGTTACTTCCATAAATAGTGAAGGTACGTCAAGAATCATGTAAACTTGCTGCTTAGCACCTACCACCTCTCTTTAATTTTGAATTTTATAACAAATAGATCAAAAGAAGTTCTCCAACCAGTTAGATCTCGCCATCAGTGCAAATGACTATCTTTTATAAGAGCTCAAGACAATACAACACAAGGTGTAAAAAACTTAAAACCATATATATTAACCAAGTTTCCAACCACAAACAATGCACCAGTTTGATGCTCAGCCTTACCTTGCTACAATATCCTATCTGAAGTTTTATACACTTTTATAATGTCAGTAAGTGAAACTTGTATCTGTCTTTATAAAGACAGTAACCTCTCTGAGTCTGTGGATTGTAGCAGGATTGTCCTTTACTTTAGAGATAATATCCATGTATAGTAAGTATGTACCGTGTGTGTCTTTCTGAGTCTGGTTGCCTCACTTGGGAACACCTTTCCTAGTTGCATCCATTTGTCAGTCATTTTCATGATATCCTTACCTTTGATAGCTCAGTAAAACTCCATTGTGTAAATGTACCATATTTCTTTTATACATTCTTTGATTGAGAGATAGTTTGGTAGATTTGAGTTTCTGGCTATTATGAATAAAGATGCTATGAACATAGCTGTGCAGGCATCTCTGTGGTAGGGTAGAGTGTCTTTGGGTATATGCTTATGAGTAGTATGACTAAGTCTTAAGGTAGTTCAATTCCCAATTTTCTACGAAATCGCTATACCGATTTCTGAAGTAGATGTACAGGTTTGTACTTGCAATTAGCCATGAAAGAATGTTCCACATCCTCGCAAGCATGTGAAGTCCCTTATGTCTTTGATCTTAGCCATTGCTACTGACTTAATGGAGAAATGCCTGAATCTGCCTGGAAAGGGGAAATAGAATAAAATTTGCAACTTTTGTGAACTTGGAGCAGGTAGGAGTGGAAACAGGAAGGGGGATCCGGTAGGGAGATGATGGAGGGAGAGAATACCTGGAGAGATGCCTGGAGTTGGGGGATATTCTAGGAGTAAGGTTGAAACCTAGTACAATGGAAACTCCATGGAATCTACAAGGGTGACACTAGTGAGAAGCCCTAGTAATAGGGGACACAGAGCCTGAACTGGCCATCCTCTATAACTTGACAAGGCCTGAAATGGAAGGATTGTGACACCAATCCAGCCACAGAAACCTCAAAGATCTACAGTTTGTCATTCCTTTAGGATATGCTTGGACAGGAGCCTAGCATAATCATCATCAGAGAGACCAGAGAGATTTAATTCAGCAATGAATAGGAATAAATGCAGTCTTACAACCTAATATTAGGCAAAGCCTAGGGAGTCCTGTGGAGGTTGAGGAGGAAGAAGGACTGGAGGAGCCAGAGTGATCAAGGAGACTATGGAAACAAAACCCACAGAATCAACTGGCTGGGACTCAACTTGGCTTACAGATATCAGAGAGCCTATATGGGTCTGAACAAGGTCTTCTGAATATATGTTCTGGCTATATAGCTCAATGTTCTTGTGAGATCATGGTTCATCTCAGATTCTTTTTTTTCTGTCTTTGGGAACTTTTTCTTCTTTCTGGATTGTCTGGTCCAACCTTCATGTGAGAATATGTGTCTGTTATTTGTCTTTACAAGGAGCAGGCCTGTTAAAGTAGCTTGTTCCTTTGTAGTTGATGTCCCTGGACGACCTGCTGTTTTGTGAGGGAAGCTGAATGGGGGCTGGATGGGTAAAAGAGGATATGGCAGGAGGACGAATTCTGAGAAGGGGAGGCAGAAACTGCAGTAGAGATGTAATATGTAAGAGAAGAATTAGTGAAAAGTAAAAATAAAGAGAATAATCTAATCCAGGTAAAAATTTATAATTCCATGCTAAAACTCTGGATATTGTCTCAGAAAGTCAAAACTCCATTTAAGAGTTGACAAAATGGGTTCCTTGCAAAAGTTTAGATGCAGCATCTTAAAAAGAATTTATTTGCAGAAGCCAAAACATGTTCAACAACTCCTTTAACCCTGTGACAAGCACAATGGCAAGGCAAGTGAGAGACCCGACTTAGATTACTGGGAGATGCATGGCGTGTATCTATTGTCCTTTAATACGGATATCTTTAAAATTATTATCAAAATACATTATGCTATATATTTAGGGTTTTTTGTGTAACTACTTAATTTAAACTGAGTATTGGTGTAGAATTCACAGTAAAGATGTCTGTCAGGATAAGAGAAAGCAGTGACTTCTGTTCCTCATAGAGAAAGGTATTCTCGAATACTGAAGTTGTTACTCTTTTTCATGCAGAACTAGTTTATTTTTTTGTTCAATTTAAAAGCACAGAATATTGCTCTTTTACATTAAAGATAGAACTTGTAGACTCCAGTGGGATTTCAGCATTCTACTAGTTCCACTACACCAGACTCAGGAGTTGTTATCAGTTCTGTATCTCAAGCTAACAGTTTGGCTGAAGTCAGTGATCAAAAACACATCTATTTTTTTTTCTTAAAGTTCGTTGTCTTCTACTCAGAACTAAGGTCTGTACAGAATGCATACCAAAACATAAAATACGTAAATAAATACTGTTTGTTTCTTGAACTCTATTTTTTTCACAGTGAAGCCCGCCACCGTCTGCCACATCAGACTCAAAGAGTCAGTGATGGCAAGTGGAAGAGATTCGGTTTAATGGGCTGTTAGACAGCTCTGTACGGTGGGTTTTCTTGTCCACTTTATAAATAAAGATAGACACTGTCAGAAAGACACTAAAAACAGGACTTTGTGATTTCCATTTTAGAGCCACAAATACTTTCACACTGCTGAAACATACTTTCGAAATATGCATTAATTCTTCAACTTTGCACAGGGTAATTTTGTCCTTGAAATAATTCATAATATTAGACATAGCAAAGTTAGTTTCTTCCAGCACTATTTGGTTATTTCACTCTGAAACAATTTTAAAGTAGCTAATATTTTTAAGAAGATGACATACGAATTATTTCTTTAAAAAAAATACCTTTCCCTAATTGTACCATTTGGATACTTTCAGCTGTTTTTTTTTTTCATTAAAACTTTGTAAACTGCTGTTACATTTAGGTCAGTAGATGAATATTTTCAAGCTTCACAATATCACTAAAATATCAAATTAGTGTTCAAATTAATGAGATGTTACAGATTTACATAATATTTCACAAATATTTCAATAATTTAGAAAAGCAGTAGAATGATAATAATAGCATTATCCTAACGCTAATAGCAAATAAGCAGTAGAATATTTAATTTAGTAAATGGAAGATTCTACTTTATCAACACAAACTCTGGAGATTCTGAACCTAAAATAAGGTATATTTTCTGTGAATTTTAAAGAATATTTTAAAGAATTAGCTGTCTATTCCAGAAGACAAATTACAGTATAACAACTTTTATAAGCCACATTAAATTGAGTAAGCTGTGAAACAAAGGTCGAACAAAAACTATTATTTTAAATCCAGTAGAAGTTAATAAGTTTAGTTGTTTAGTTCAAACATGACTCTAATTCCTTTTCAAATTTTTATATTAAGTGTAATGTTTTTTGTCAATCAGACACTTTAAACATATTTGATCATTTTTTTAGATGCAATAAATAAATGAACCTAAGCATGGGTCCTCAACATCTTTGTAATTTTATAGAAAAAAACATTTAGATATTAAATACATTTGAATTATGTTGGAAACATGTACTTACTGTAAAACTATTGTTAAGGATGGTATTGAAATAAGCATTGAAGTATGCACAAAAAAAGATGTTGAAAAATGTGTTTTTTTTTAAAAAATAATGTTTTATGTGAAATCAGATAAATAGCTATCTTTTAAAAGTAAAACGAAATCCCATATTTCACAAAAATTACTTCCATGTTTCATTAATAATTTGCTAATATAAAGGGCAAATAATGATCTATCCAGGTTAGAGATAGGGTAAACCAAGGACAAGCAGACACACAAATCAGTATTGCCTTTCCGATATTTTAAAATAGCTGAATTTTCTTTTGCTTCAATATGGTTTACTGATGTTTATTCATGGGGATTTCTGCATAGGTGTTTTTTTCTTACAGCTTATGTGAAACTACAGTTTTAGGGAAACCCACCGCTGGCTGCAGATCTTGTATTGCTAGTCAAGTTTTCCCACAGAATGCTTCCCAGGTTGAACTGTCTGTTGCCCATTTTGGCAACCGCCATTCCTGTGTTTGTGATTTGAATGAAGAAATACCCATAGTTCCTCTCCCAAGGATTTATTTAATCCTCATCCTGATGTCATTAGCACTGACAGGGCTTAGGGTAACACTCGGGGAGATAAACTGTTTTGATATATTTCTTCAAAGAATGTGTTCTGTCAGTGAACGTGTCCGAATGCATCGAGGCATATAAACATGCCTCAAGTGGGATTACTTATGAAGTATAAAGTGACGAGGGAGAGGAGGACTGGGGTTTTGACAGCTTGTAGCTTGAAATTGAGCATGACCCCTTTTACTCTTCTGCAGAATTGGTCCTACGTTTTCCCTATCTTGCTTGAAAAGGGAAGCAGTCAGTGCTAACCACAGCAAAGTGAGGACAATTACAAATATAATTATTAAAAAAAATCAATTTAAAATAAAGACCTGAGCTGTGTAAAGTTGCTTGAAATAAGGCATGAATTAATCAGCTTTTCTCTCATGACTAGAAGTAGCACCACAGGGAAAGGTGGAAGATGGATCGAGTGAGATGTTCCAAAGAGCTTGTTAATTTGTTCTCTGGAGCATAGTCCTTGGCTAAGTGAATATGTGTCTCATTTCCATGAACATTTAATCATGAAACTACCCATTATCCTTTATGGAAGGGGTCAACAGTTTCAGGTTTTGAAAATAAATTGTTTTACTATGTAAAAACAGACTACTATGAAAAGGAATCATTTTTCAGACATATTGCATCATGAATAAATCTATTCTTTTGGAATTGTTTCAAAGGATTTCATGCATATAATAAGAGGTAAAAGTCTGCCAAAAATATGAGATATATATTTTAAGAAAATCAAAGTGTTTGCCTATCTTTGTTTTGCTATTTTCTCCTATGATATAGTCCATTTGGGTAGATAGGGTCACATTGGTGTGCTCTGATAATACAAGTTGATAGTGTAGTAAGAACTCTTTGGGGAAATAGATGACTCCCAAACCATATGCATTATATACAAATATAATCTTTATAAAATTAATCTAACATCATGGGTACTAATTGAAGTTCTCAGGAAATTTGTCCATGAATGCTGCCATGTCTTCTTTGTTCACAGTGTTCCACACTTCTGTAGTTGTATTCAATTCCATGTTGGAATTTCAACCAACACACAATTAAATTCATAACATTTTGTCAATTAAAAATGAATGAATATATACATATTATAAGAAAGCCAAACTACCAATCAACATCCTTCTTCATATAAGCTTATAGTTATGGGAAAACAGGCAAGGTCTCAGCCTCTCTCAGTTTTATGGCAATGAAATATGGTCAGCAAAGTTTTATTTCTACAGCTATAGACTGTTACTTTTCAGTCTTTGTAAATTTCTGCACATTTGAAATGAATACACACGTGTACTCACAAGTGAAATAATCAAATATGTTCCTTTAAGCCATTTTAATTATTTGTTTGCTTTTTAAACTGAAAATAGATTCTTCTCTTATAGAATACAATCTGACCAGTTTTCTGTCCCTTTACTCCTCCCAGTTTCCCCACACCTTCCCTCTCCCACAAAGCCAAAGCCACTTCCCTTCTATTTTCCTTCAAAAAGGAGTAGGCCCTCATGAGACAAAAAACTATACATGACAAAACAGGATACAACAAAACAAGGGAGACCCTCGTTTATAAGTTTGACATGGCAACCGACAGAAGGAAAAGAGTTCCCAAGAACAGACAAAAGATTCAGAGATAAGTCTGCTCTCATTGTTCTGCACCCTCCCTCCAGTAACAAAAATATCAAACTAAATAGCCATAACATATACATGAAGAACCTGGTGCAGACCCATGGAGACCTGATGCATGCTTCAGTCTCTATGAGCCCTTATGAGCCTTGGTAATTGATTCAGTGGACCATATTCTCCTGGTGTCCTTCTCCTCGACTCCTACAATCTTCTTTCCCTTTTCCATGGGGTTCCCTAAGTTCAGAGGGGAGGGACATGATGAAGACCTCCACTTTAGACTTTCTTTTGCATAAAGGTCTTTGCACCTGTTCTGAACTTCTCCCAAAGGAAGCCTCTCTGATGATGACTGAAGAAGGCACAGACCAGCTGTGTTTGGCTGTATCCAAGGTCTACGGGCGATATAGTCTCTGCTTCCTTGATAACCAAGCAGTATCAAGTATAGGTTCTGGTTTTGTGGAGTAAGAATTGAGGCAAATTAGACATTAGTTGGTCCTTTCCACATGTTCTACTTCACCTGTGCCCCAGCACATCCTGAAGGCAGAACGGATTACAGGTCATGGTTTTTGTGACTGGGTTGGTGTCCAAGTTTCTTTTTCTATAGCCTACTCAGTGCCTTCCCATGCCAAAGAGGCAGGGGAGTAGGGGTGAAGGCTTCATGCAGGCATCAGCTCCACCTGCTACATTCAGTGACCTCTGGATGTTGACCTTAGCAATGATGCTCCATCGATAGTTTGTGGAGAGTAACCCTGTATCCTGACATCAGCCTGGGTAGTTTAGGGATTTTTCATGGGATTTGCCAAGCCAACAACGTGAACAACTGCAACCCAGTCCCACCACTGGAAGCCTTGACTGGCTACCAAAAAGTGGCCAGTTCAGACTCTGGATTTTCTGTTACTAGGTGTCCTCACTAGAATCATCCTCATAGATACCAGGAAGATTCAAAAGTACTGGACTTCCACATCAGCTCTAAATGTCTCTAAACAATTTCAAATTATTTAATTTATTAATGATTATTAAATTATTGATTTTAGAAACTGAGTCCGGAGGCACCCTAGAGAGGTCACGGACTGCAGAGCGGCAGGTAGGAGCACCCGCACACCGCCCTAGGCCTTAGAAGTACAACTGGCAGTAGGGAGCCCCCAGAGCGCACCTGGCATCCAGACCCTGCCCCTGAGGAGAACCACTCCCCTTCCACCCCTGGCCCAGATCCCGATGACTGGAGCAGTCTCCCAGCTGATTTGCTCCCCTGTGGAAACTGAGTCCAGAGGCATCCCAGAGAGGTCACAGACTGCAGAGCTGCAGAGCAGGGGACACCATATCCTGAGGCACCCTAGAGGAGCGACTACACTCAGCTCAGCAAACACCTAGCTGGTCTACTACTGTGGAGACACCATATCCTGAGGAATCCTAGAGGAGCCACTGTACCCAGAACAGTTGGAGCTCAAGATCACAGAGACATCCGGATCCTGAGGAGTTCTGACACAGCCAAGATAACTGGAAAGGCGACTCCAGTCAGAACCAGTGAGTGAGGGTAGCATTAGAGCTAACCAAATGACGAAAGGCAAGCGTAAGAAGATAAACAACAGAAACCAAAGTTACTTGGCGTCACCAGAACCCAGTTCCCCTGCCATAGCAAGTCCTGAACACCACATCACACCAGAAAAGCAGGACTCAGAATTAAAATCACTTCTCCTGATGATGATGGAGGACTTTAAAAAGGACATAAACAACATTTTCAAAGAATTAGAGGAGAACGCAGGTAAACAGGTAGAAGCCCTTAAAGAAATGCAAGAAAACACAACCAAACAGGTGAAAGAATTACAAAAAAACCGTCCAGGATCTAAAAATGGAAGTAGAAACAATAAAGAAATCTCAAAGAGAGACTACCCTAGAGATAGAAAACCTAGGAAAAAGACCAGGAGTCATAGACTCAAGTATCACCAACAAAATACATAAGTTAGAAGAGAGAATCTCATTCGCAGAAGATACCATGGAAAACATAGACACAACAGTCAAAGAAAATGCGGAATGCAAAAAGCTCCTAACACAAAACATCCAGGAAATCCAGGACACAATGAGAAGACCAAACCTAAGGATAATAGGTATAGATGAGGGTGAAGACTCCCAACTTAAAGGGCCAGTAAATATCTTCAACAAAATTATAGAGGAAAACTTTCCTAATCTAAATGTCCTTAAATATACATGAAGCCTACAGAACTCCAAATAGACTACACCAAAAAAGAAATGCCTCCCATCATATAATAATCAAAACATCAAATATACAAAACAAAGAGAAGATATTAAAGCAGTAAGGGAAAAAGGCAAAGTGACATATAAAGGCAGACCTATAAGAATTACACCAGACTTCTCACCAGAGACTATAAAAGTCAGAAGATCTTGGACTGATATTATACAGACCCTAAGAGATCACAAATGCCAGCCCAGACTACTATACCCAGCAAAACTCTGAATCAAGATATTCCATGACAAAACCAAATTTACACAATATCTTCCCACAATTCCAGCACTTCAAAGAATAATGGATGGAAAACTCCAACACAAGGAGGTAAACTACAAGAAAGAGCAAGAAAGTAGTCTTCCAACAACCCCAAAAGAAGATAGTTACGCAAACATAATTCCACATCTAATAACAAAAATAACAGGAAGCAACAATCATTTTTCCTTAATATTTCATAATATCAATGGATTCAATTATCCAATAAAAAGATGCAGACTATCAGACTGGATACATAAACAGGACCCAGAATTTTGCTGCATACAGGAAAAGCACCTCTGTCACAAAGACAGTCACTACCTCAGAGTAAAAGGATGGAAAACAATCTTCCAAGCAAATGGCCCCAAGAAACAAGCTGGAGTAGCCATTATAATATCAAATAAAATTTATTTTCAAACAGAAGTAATCAAAAAAGATAAGGAAGGACACTACATACTCATCAAAGGAAAAATGTTCCAAGAAGAACTCTCAATTCTGAACGTCTATGCCCCAAATGCAAGGGCACCCACATACATAAAAGAAATTTTACTAAAGCTCAAAGCATACATTGCATCTCACACAATAATAGTGGGGGATTTCAACACCCCACTCACAGCAATGGATAGATCATGCAAACAAAAACTAAACCAAGACACAATGAAACTAACAGAAGTTATGAACCAAATGGATTTAAAGGATATCTATAGAACATTTCACCCTAAAACAAAAGAATATACCTTTTTCTCAGCACCTCATGGTACCGTCTCCAAAATAGACCATATAATTGGTCACAAAACAGGCCTCAACAGATACAAAAACATTGAAATAATCCCTTATACCTTATCAGACCACCATGGACTAAGGCTGGTCTTTAATAACAACAAAAACAACAGAAAGCCCACATACATGTGGAAACTGAACAACGCTCTACTCAATGATGACTTGGTCAAGGAAGAAGTAAAGAAAGAAATTAAAGACTTTTTGGAATTTAATAAAAAAGAGGACACATCATATCAAACTTTGTGGGACTCCATGAAAGCAGTACTAAGAGGAAAAATCATAGCTCTAAGTGCCCACAAAAAGAAAATGGAAAGAGCATACATTAATAACTTGACAGCAAACCTGAAAGTGTTAGAACAAAAAGAAGCTAATATTCCCAACAGGAGTAGATGGCAGGAAACAATCAAACTCAGAGCTGAAATCAACCAAGTAGAAACAGAAAGAACTATACAAAATATCAACAAAACCAAGAGCTGGTTCTTTGAGAAAATCAACAAGATAGATAAACCCAAACCAGACTAATCAAAGGGCACAGAGACAGTATCCAAATTAATAAAATCAGAATTGAAATGGGAGACATAACAACAGAAACTGAGGAAATTTTAAAAAAATTCATCAGATCCTACTACAAAGGCCTATACTCAACAAAATTCGAAAATCTGGATGAAATGGACAATTTTCTACACAGATACCAGGTACCAAAGTTAAACGAGGAGCAGATAAACCATCTAAATAGTCCCATAACCCCTAAAGAAATAGAAGCCATCATTAAAAGCCTCCCCACCAAAGAAAGTCCTGGATTGGACTGTTTTAGTGCACAATTCTATCAGGCATTCAAGGAAGACCTAATACCAATTCTCTTAAACTATTCCACAGAATAGAAACAGAAGGAACAATACGCAATTCATTCTATGAAGCTACAATTACACTCATACCTAAACCTCAAAAAACCCAACAAAGAAAGAGAACTACAGACCAATCTCTCTTATGAGTATTGATGCAAAAATACTCAATAAAGTTCCCTCAAACAGAATCCAACAACACATCAAAAAATTATCCATAATGATCAAGTAGGCTTTATCCCAGGAATGCAGGGATGGTTCAATATTTGGAAATCAATCAATGTAATCCACTACATAAATAAACTCAAAGAAAAAAAAAAAACACATGATCATCTCACTAGATGCTGAGAAAGCATTTGACAAAATCCAACATCCATTCAAGTTAAAAGTCTTGGAAAGATCATGAATTCAAGGCCCATACCTAAACATAGTAAAAGCAATATACAGCAAGTCAGTAGCCAACATCAAACAAAATGGAGAGAAACTGGAAGCAATCTCACTAAGATCAGGGACTAGACAAGGCTGCCCACTCTCACCCTACCTATTCAATACAGTACTGAAATTCCTAGCCAGAGCAATTAGACAACAAAAGGAAGTCAAAGGGATACAAATAGGAAAGGAAGAAGTTAAAATTTCACTATTTGCAGATGATATGATAGTATACGTGAGTGACCCTAAAATTTCCACCAGAGAACTCCTAAACCTGATAAACAACTTCAGCAAAGTGGCTGGATATAAAATCAACTCAAATAAATCAGTAGCCTTTCTCTGTTCTAAGAATAAACACTCTGAGAAAGAAATTAGGGAAACAACACCCTTCACAATAGTCACAAATAATATAAAATATCTTGGAGTGAATCTAACCAAGCAAGTGAAAGATCTATATGACAAGAACTTCAAGTCTCTGAAGAAAGAAATTGGAGATCTCAGAAGATGGAAAGATCTCCCATGCTCCTGGATTGGCAAGATTAATTTAGTAAAAATGGTCATCTTGCCAAAAGCAATCTACATGTTCATTGCAATCCCCATCAAAATTCCAGATCAATTCTTCATAGAGACAGAAAGAGCAATTTGCAAATTCATTTGGAATAACAAAACACCAGGATAGCAAAAACTATTCTCAACAATAAAAGAACATTTGGGGGAATCACCATCCCTGACCTCAAATTGTACTACAGAGCAGTAGTGATAAAAACTGCATGGTATTGGTACAGAGACAGGCATGAAGATCAATCGAATAGAATTAAAGATCCAGAAATGAACCCACACACCTATGGTCACTTGATCTTTGACAAAGGAGCTAAAAACCATCCAATGGAAAAAGGACAGCATTTTCAACAAATGGTGCTGTATCAACTGGAGGTCAGCATGTAGAAGAATGCAAATCAATCCATTCTTATCCCCTTGTATAAAGCTCAAGTCCAAGTGGATAAAGGACCTTCACATAAAACAAGATACACTGAAACTAATAGAAGAGAAGGTGGGGAAGACCCTCAAATACTTAGGCACAGGGGAAAAGTTCCTGAACAGAACACCAATGTCTTATGCTCTAAGATCAAGAATTGACAAATGGGACCTCATCAAATTGCAAAGCTTCTGTAAGGCAAAGGATACTGTCAATAAGACAAAACAGCAACCAACAGATTGGGAAAAGATCATTACCAATCCTACATCTGACAGAGGGCTAGTATACAATATACACAAAGAAATCAAGAAATTAGACTCCAGACAACCAAATAACCCTATTAAAAATGGGGTACAGAGCTAAACAAAGAATTCTCAACTGAGGAAATTTGAATGGATGAGAAGCACCATAAGAAATGCTCAACATCCTTAGTCATCAGGGAATTGCAAATCAAAACAACCCTGAGATACCACCTCACACCAGTCAGAATGGCTAAGATAAAAAATTCAAGTTATGGTAGATGCTGAAGAGGATGCTGAGAAAGAGGAACACTCTTCTTTTGTTGGTGGGAATGCAAGCTTGTACAACCACTCTGGAAATCAGTCTGGCGGTTCCTCAGAAAATTGGACATAGCACTACCTGAGGACCCAGCTATACTACTCCTGGGCATATACCCAGAAGACGCTCCAACATATAAGGACATATGCTCCACTATGTTCATAGCAGCCTTATTTATAATAGCCAGAAGCTGGAAAGAACCCAGATGTCCTTCAACATTTACATTTACACATGTGATACATTTACACAATGAATTACTACTCAGCTATTAAAAATAATGAATTTGAGAAATTCTTCGGTAAATGGATGGAACTAGAAAATATCATCCTGAGTAAGGTAACAAAATCACAAAAGAACACAAATGGTATTTACTCACTGATAAGGGGATGTTAGCCCAAAAGCTTGAAATAGCCAAGATTCAACTAACTGACCACATGAAGCTCATGAAGAAGGAAGACCAAATGTGGATGCCTCGATCCTTCTTGGAAATAGTTACAGAATGCTCAAGAGAGCAAATAAGGTGACAAAGTGTGAGAAAGAAAGTCAAGGAGGGGCCATCGGGAGACAACTCTATCTTGATATCCATCCCATGTGCAGTCACCAAAGATAGACACTTATATGGATGTCAGGAAAGTGCATGCTAACAGGAGCTTGATGCAGATGTCTCCTGGAAGGTCTGCCAGAGTCTGACATATCCAGAGGAGGATGCTCTCAGCTACCCATTGATCTGATCAAGGGCTCCCAATGAAGAAGTTAGAGAACTGAAGGAGCTGAAAGGATTGGTGGCCCCAAGAGAAGAGCAACAGAGTCAGCCAACCAGAGCTCCCCAGGGTCTAAACCAACAAGTACCCATGACTTCAGCTGTATACTTAGGGGAGGATGGCCTTGTTGGGCATGGGTGGGAGAGGAGATCCCTGGTCCCATGAAGGCTGAACACCGAGCAGGGAAGAATTCGAGGGTGAAGAGGGGGCAGTGGGGGGGTAGGTGGATGCACACCCTTGTGGAGGCAGGAGGGGGGATGGGATAGGGGGGTTCCTGGGTGGTGGTGGGGAATAGGGTAAAGGTATAAAATTTGAAATGTAAATATTATATCCAATTTAAAAAGGGGGTAGGAAGAAAAGTTGTTAGAACCAACATTTTTAATAAAATGTCAGCCCTCTTTAAAAAAAAAACTATCTTGATACTAAAACTTGTTTTGAGAATTGTATATTGCAGAATACACAGCCTTGGTATATCTACCCATCTAGCAAGCTAAGCTGACCTGCTCTAAACTCTGATGTCCTGGAATTCCATCTGGATGCAGTGAAGACACAGCATCAGAGGCTTATCAATTTACTCTTCCCCCTACCCCTCTTCTAATATCTCAATGCCCTTAATCAGCTTGAAGAAGTTAATGAAGAGTCAGCGCCCCTATTCCCTTGGCTTGGGGACTAAGGTGGTTAATATTGGGCTGTCTTCCTAGGGAAAAGTAGTGGTTTTATTGGAACAGGGAGGATTAGCTAGGATTTATTGCACAGTCATAACCTATTGATAGAAATCTGTATAATTATTAGCAAGATGAAGTTATAATTTCTTAAATGATGCAAATTTACTTTGATTTCAAATTTAAGGTTTTCATTGGTATGAGCTTCTTATTGATATGAAAGTGAGATGAATATTGATACTCTCATGGGCATTGTGCCTGTATAACACATTTAGTAATACAAGGCTTAGATCCATTCCTTCTTTAATGTTTTTAACTGATTTGGGATGGTTAGCCTGTGAGTTAAGGGACTATAGCAAACTCATGGCTTTGAGTTTATTGTTAGGGTGTTTTCTATATTTTATTTAGAAATAGCTGATACGAGTTAACAGACAACAGTCCAGATTACCTTACATGCATTTCAAAACTTCATAAGTCCACAGAATTGGCTTTACAAACATTTATATATTAATGTTCATTTTGATTAGAGACTTGTCTGCTCCTGACAGCTTCCTGTCTTGGATTCTAAAAAGAAATTGAGCATCTTTGGAGTTACTCCAGTTGTGGTGAGACAGCCACTAGGCAAGAATTGCCTCTTTCTATATACAGACAAATTACTGTCCAGAAAAGGACACACTCCCAGAATAGTCGACTGATTATATCTGCCTAGACAGAGTAATCAGCCCTTAATAATTCTGTACCACTAAGGTCTGTCAGATGATCCTGGGCCAGAAGGCTGAAGATTTGATGCTCCAACGTTCTGTAGTATAGGGGCTGTCCAGGTGTTTAGCGGTCTCTATAAATTGGCTAAGTTTTAGAAGCTAGGCTTTGTGTTTCCCATAATTTCAGTTCACTCAGTCATTCTGGATTTCTGACTATAAGTTGACTTGTAGTCTCATAGCCAATTTTGGCTATTAACTTTGAGAGAAAAGATCTGAGTGGATGGTTTTCAGCTGACAAGCATTCTAAAGCCAATAAAAAAGCCAGGTTCAGAACTAAGTGTGTTAGTTAGGAGAGATGACAGAGGTTCTGGTTAGTCAATGAAATGATGGACTGGGTATTAGGACTATCTTGTAACTCACTGGTACAAATTGGTATAATTATGCTCTAATTGTATTTTGAGAGAAAAGTTTTATTTTAACAGGAAGGGTTGATATGTAGGAGGAGCTAAGGTGGGTGGAGTACAAAGAGGAAGAGAAGGATTAAGAAGAGAAGAAGAAGGAGAGGAGAAACTAGGTGATGAGAGAGAGAAAGAAGGGAGGGACATGGAGGCAGATGTTCACGTGTCTCCACCAGTCAAAGTTAGTTGATATATCTAGTTTGGGTAATGGGTTACACTTCTGATTGAGCATTACCAAACTTATAAAGCCTTCGAGTAACATTTAAGGAAAATTGTACAAAAGCCAAAAGGAAAAGGGAGCATGGGATAGGGGTTTTCTAGGAAGGGGAAATGGGGAGAGGGGATGGCATCTGAAATGTAAATAAAATATCCAATGAAAAATGAAAAAAATTATTAATTTTATTTCAACAAGTACTAATTGTCCCTAAAAAATCACATCTATGTAATCTGTTTCTTTTGCCACTTTAATTAGATAATTACCTTTCCCTTCTACCTAATTTGAACAAAGTTCTGTTTCTCTAGTTAATTAGAAGGAAAAATAGAGTTACATACTCAAATTCTCCAATCATTTTGATTATATTTTATAAATTATTCCAAGTTTTTTGTTTGTGTTTTGTATAAATATGTGTGTGTATAAAAGAGAAAACCACTAATAAACATACTTTTAATATGATGTAGCCCTATATTCAATAATATGGACCAGAGCTTTATTGTTAATAGTGGTCTTGATGCTATATCATGTTACACATTCTTCCTCTGTTAGATGATTTGTGAAATCAATATTAGGACATGTCCTAAGAATGGATGAGGTTCTGAAATTTCTATGGAACACAGAACTTTTTAAAAACAATATGTTCCATTTCAGTAGCTTATTGACAGCAGAAAACTGAATGTGGAAAATTTCATATATCATAAATTTTCTAAATTTTCAAAATAAGGCACTAAAGAGTAGCTTGACAGTTAACTCTTTCCTGCATTTGAGCTTCACTATTATGTGGAAAGTGTAGAGTAAATAATGAGACTATTGTTTCTGTTAATACCTTCACATTGTATAAACACCCATAAATGACAATGACTATGTAAATAACTGGACCCCGACTACATTAGGTATCATACAATTCTTAAACATAAAGATGATTTAACTGTTTGAAGATTATGCTTATGGCCTTTATTTGTTAATTGGATATGAAGAAGTCCTTAAAAATCTCATATTTTGGAGGCTCTGTCTTCAGATGTTGGATCTAATCATTGAAAATGGCAAATATTCTCATCTAATTTAATGAACTCATTAACTGATATTAATTGCTGTTACTCAGACCAAACGAACTAAGCACAGCCTACTTGAAAGACCCCAACACTTCCCAACTAACATTAGATAAGGAGACTGGGCTACATGTTCCTATATCAAACCTCAAGCTCAAATGAAAGGATACCCTATTGTTGGCCTGGCATTTCTGAAGTCATGGAGTAAAATGAATCTTATTTTCTTTAAATCGATGATATCAAATACTTGTCATAGCAAAAAGCCATCAAGAAACACATACTGAGCTAATATGTATTTTATGAATTAATATGAACTAATACATATCAACTGACATACTAATAGAACGTATATCAGTTGTTTTGAATTGATGTACAATATTGATCACTACTCTAATATCTCTCCCCAAAGAAAAATTTTAAAGAAAATGTACTGGCCCTTTCTGACTTTTCTGTATATCATGAAGGAAGAGGGTCAAGCCTTTAACTTTTTCTTGAAATAGAGAGCATCATGTGATGCAAAGTTGAAAGAAAGTATCATCTTTCCTATGGGAAAAGAACAGAAATATAAGAACGATCACATTTCCTGGAAAGGAGGAGAGTGTTTTTAAGTAGTTGACAGCTGGGATCCTTGACATTTATATCTTTTCTCCTTTCTCCTGGCCCTGCCCATTAGGGAAAAAAAAGAGATGGAAAAGACTCATAAGAAATGTAAGTGACTTTATTGACTCATGAATTGTAGAACTATGGCCTCTGGCTGGTGTATACAGAAGGCATTTCTTCTTGAAACAGCTACGGGCATTGAGTGGTGGTCTGAAAGAACCTCTTTGAGTGTGTGTGTGTGTGTGTGTGTGTGTGTGTGTGTGTGTGTGTGTGTTCATAACTGAAGGACTTTGAAGGGACAGTGAGGATAGGCTGTTTGGTCAATAAGACCCAGGTACCTTCTTGTATCTGTGCTTGGTTTACAAACAGGCACCACCTCAGCACCTGGATTTCCATGTGCTTTCTGGGCACCAGATTCCAATCCTCAAATGACACATTAGGGGCTGAGGTATCTACAATCTCTAGAATCTCTTTCTTCAAAGTGTGTCCATTAGCTTAGGACAGAAAACTCTGACATTTGCCATAGGAACAAGTGAATTGTATCATAAATGCCACAAAAAAATTGCAGAATACAAAAATGTACAGGGCAAGCTTCAGAAGCAAACTAAAAATGTTTCATTTTACCTGAGCTATGATATTTAAAAAAAAAATAGATCCCATAAAATACAGTCATTAAAACTTTCTATAAATTGAATGTCTTACACAGAAAAAGAAACACAATAGATGAAGATGTATTTTAATGGCAGATTCATTTCCCTGTAGAAAACTACTTAAATATAGTAATAAAAACCTGGAAATTATTTCATCTATATTTCCCTTAACCTTTCAGGGCATCTATTCTGGTTTGTTCAGAGTCATTTTATGCATACATAAGCAGACACTGTCAAATTTAAACTAAGAGATGAAAGAAAAAAATCAACTCCAGTATCATCAATACTCCCTGCTGTACAATCCTGCTCCATCTATTTTTTTCTGTACCTTAGTTCACAGAAACGTTTCATACAAGAATATGAAAAAGCCATTCCTGCCCTGTGCCTCTATCTTGCTGTTGCTCCTTCCTATCGATCTGATCTCACCTTCATGTTTCATCCCAGAAGCTGCAGGGACCAGACCCTGGTGCACAGTGTCAGCAGCCGCTACCTCTCAGCCACATCTGCCTGAGGGGAAGCGGTGGGATGTTTGCTAGTCTACTGGGGCCTATTTTGCTCTGGTTCAAAAATCACACTGTAGAGAAGCTGACACAGACTCTCTGTACAATGTCCTACCTAGTAGCCATCTTGAAGGTGAAACAGTTTTCTTGAGCAATAGACTGAGAAAATGAAGCCTTCGGGAAACTAATTTTTAAAAAGAAAAAGGGCCATGTGGAAGGTGTTTCTCATTTGATATTGGCTCTTCAGACTATAGACCTCTCAATTCTGAAAACTAAATATGTACTGTGGTCTTAGGAGTCTAGCATCAGGAGTCTCAGTAAAGGTCACTAGGTTTTAGAAGGTACATTTACTCAGACAAAAATGTAACACTTAGAAAATCACAGACATTCCGCTTTTTTTGTCTTTTCTTTTTTTGCCAAAGGAACTCCACCCATATTCATGAGGAAAGTTAAGTTTATGCTTGGCATATTTTGAGTGTTGATGTTAGTATTTGTAGTTTCCTGTAGACAGAGTCACTGTAAGAAAATAACAGCACAAAGACACTGTGGCTGATGCTGGGCTTACTGGTAACATATTACTAGGTTTTAGTTTTCTTCTCAGTTGATAGAAAATATGGAAGTAGGGGACTTGGATCAGCACAGACTTGGATTTAAGTGTGTTTCATTAATAAAGTCCAAAAGCCATTCTCTTTGGGGTGTGCCAGAGTACATCATGGAAACAGATGACTTGTGGGTTTTTTTCCATTATAAAGCTTCTTTTTCACAGTCCTGAGTACTGACAACATCTAACAGTGGTACCTGCTCAACAATTTCTTGATGTCTGTGTCCAGACTATAAATGCAAATTTAAGGAACACATGAAATGCAAAGACTGGCTGGAATAGCTGCTATGTATACTTGGATTTTATCACAGACATGTCTAGTTTTCATAACAAACTTATAATCTTTGAATGACTTTTTCCTTAATTAATATTGGCTTAATAATAAGAATTTAAAACACACACATTATACAGATTTTTGTAAAACCTACACTATTGTATGCTACCACCCCCCCAAAAAAAATATCTTAAAGACTCTAATCTTTGGTTTATTTGAAAATTATTCTCATAGTCTTGATTTGTACCAGTTTGGAGTCTTACTTTTCTATTTTAACTTAAAAAACATGGACCAATACTTCAATACATTAATTTTTTTTTGCAGTGCTCTACCACACAGGCATCAGTCTACAAAGGATATGGTTCATATCATGAGGAAAAGAAGGCAAATTCTGGCCTTGCATTCCATGAAAGCTCTAAACTAAATCACTTTGATCTTCTTCATTTTCTCCACTTTGATTCTCACGCAGTATTTACATCCTCTTATGTTTATATGACCTTGTGAACCCGTGCCAGCTCCAACAGACAGCCCATGAAAACAAGCAGCATGTTGTTAAAAACCAACCATACTTTAATAAGTCTGCTAAAAGCTGATAGCATTGCCCAGACTATACGAAGCATTAATTATCCTTCCTCTTCCCTGAGTCAAAGATTATAAGAAAAGGAAAGGGCGCAACCTTAGTCCATCTCTGCAGCAAAATTGCAGCAACAATAAAAAGAAATCAAATTGCATTTGTTAGAATGTTGAGGTTAACATTTGATGACTTCCTCCAAATGCCTCACTTGGCTACACATTTGTTTATAGTGACGATAAACAAATTCAGTATAGACACTGGGATTTGACTGACAGTATATGTTTAAAATACATTTTGAGATAGAAACAGACTCTCAAAGTAAACAGTGAATAGTTAGTTCCTTTATGCAAACTTCTAGATGAAAATTCAACAACTTGAAAATTGTACCATTTGAAAGCAGTTCATTTTGATGTGCTATTACCTAAAAAATGTTAATTAAAACAAAGAAAATTAAGTGTATTTTGAATGATTTGAGTCAAATTCTGATTCAAATTTCACACTTTGTTGGAAGTGTAGGAATCACCCAAGCATTAAGTAGACATGTAACATCAAAGAAATAGCACTAGTATACTAACACTTAAGAACGAATCAACACTACTATCTTCTAGCAACAATGGGGAAAACACTACTGCATATCTGTGCATTTAAATATTACTTGCACTACCAACAGCAATCATGCACTGTCTATTATTTATTCATCTATACCAACTCATAAACTGTTTTAGAAATTATACATAATTAGTATTTGAAGAATTCCTTCAAAACCATGAGAAAGAAGATTGTTGTTTGTACCATGCATTAGACCATCCACAGAAAAGAATAAACAGATGTGTTGTTGTTGGAGCAATATTGTAACTTTGTTTGCAGTGGAAATATGTGAAATACAAGTAAGATAGACCACACTTTAAAAAATCATACTTTAGTCAAATCATGACACCCATCAAACCTATGTGATTTGAACTGTGGCAAGTAGTGGAAATAGAGTCTCAGTCACATTTTGTCCTCAGAGCTCTGCTAGTATTACATTGTCATAAGCCATGTGCCTTGCCACCTTTTAATAGTCTTTACTTAGTACTGATGATAACTTGAAGCCACAGCAATCTTAGATTCCATTAGTGGGAAATTTCAAAATGGCTGTTCGCTATGACTAGCAGTAAATGGTCCGTAATGGGTTGGTACTCAGTTGTATCTTTGCCAGATATTTACATACGGCCTCTCAATGTGACTTGTCTTTGCCATTACTTGAGTCAACCATTTTGAATTTTAAGGATTATTCCTGTACTGAGGATTTCAAACAGCTGTCATTCTCTTAGTGTTTCAAATTTGCAAATTGTCACATGTGCCCCATTCAATTGAGCAAATTAGTCACACTCACCTCAGTTCCTGCTCACTAACTGACCTAAATTCCCAAAGGTAGAAGCAGATTCTCACTATTGATGAGGCAGTCAAATGATCTAATTATGGAAATAAAGATGGGAGGAGAGTTATGGAGACTATTTACAATAGAATTCTATTTGTATTATCAGCTGTATTATCTACAGGAGCCTTCAAACAGTGATTCAGAGTTAAGGCATTTCAAGGAGCATATATGAAAATGAAGTGAGGGTACTGAGAGGGCCACCTCATGGCAAAGCCAACTGGTCTTTCTAAAGAGATGAATGCTCACTCTGTCCCTCTTTAAGTCAATCTTTAGGTACACACACCATGGGACTTACCATCTCTTCCTCACAGTGCATCACTCCCCATTAGTGAGTTTCTCTGTGAAGAAACTTCAGTGAGAGAAAACAAAACAAAAGAAAAACAACCAGTGTCCTCAGTCATTGACCAGAGTGCAAGGTTTTTTAGTGGAAACAGAAACAAAAGCTCTGGAGCAGTTCAATCTTCCTAGAGCTTTGAAATTCATACACACACACACACACACACACACACAGTTGCACACATGCACACACAAACCCACAGGCTCAAGAACACAAACATGCATATGTGAAAACAGACACACGAGCATGCATGCATCAAGGAGCACATACACACATACATATACAATTGTCATTACCTACTTAATTTGCGGTTATTTCCTATATACTAATATAGTACAAATATAATAATCTATTCTGAAATCATGAGGTCAAACAAGCTAATATATTCTAATTCATTCAATGGTCTTTCTTTAGAGAAAATGGATTTTATGTTAGGGAAGACGTGGACCATAAATATGAAACTGTCATCTTTTAAATGTCTTGCTGATGACAATGGAAACACTGTCCTGTTGTTTATGGTTGGTATTTCCTGACCCAAACATGAATTCATATTTTCCCTAAGAGGTAATATTTTTTCTTTCAATGAAAAACCTCAATTAGTAATCAAAATTAGTGCCCTAGGTATAATAAATATTATTGAGCTTGGTCATTATTTTTAAAAGAATTAACGAGAGAGACAAAGAGATATAGGCATAGATAAAGTAAGAACTATAATCTTTAAAACTAAAATATGCATGTAGAAATAAATATTGGCTATTTTAATACCTTAACATAAAGGCTAAAATACATGCAAATAATTATGTCATAATTACATACTGTCTTTAGAATTTGTTTATTGTCTACCCATGGCATGCAGGAAAACAAACAGACACAAACTTAAGTCTTAGGTCAATCCATAAGTGTAAATTTGTAGAAGCAATTCTATTATTTCTTTTTGAATGCTGTACTTACTAAAATATCCCCAACAATGAGTAGTTGGTTAATTTTAAAAGATAAACAAACATAAAAAATTAAGTATGTTAAAAGTTAGATATTTGCCTTTTCGGGGGAACAGTGAGAAAGCTCTTATTTTTAAAGCTTTACCTGCTGTTCTGTCTTGCTTTTTGTCAACATGACAGAAGTTAGAGTTATCTGAAAGGAAGAAACCTCAGTTCCAGAAAATGTCTCCAGAAGTTCCAGCTGTAAAGTATTTTCCTAATTAGTGAGTGATGGAGGAAGGCCAAGCCCATTGTGGATGGTGCATTCCTGGGCTAGTGGTTCTGAGTTCTCTATGTAGGCTGAGAAAGCCCCTGGGAGCAAGCCAGAAAGCAGCATTCCTCTATGGTCTCTGCATCAGCTCCTGTCTCCAGGTTTCTGCCCTGCTTGAGTTCCTACCCTCACTGCTTGTGATGATCACATGTTATGTGTAACTGTGGATAAGTTCCTTTCTCCTCAACTTGATTTTACTCCTGGTGTTCCATCACAGCAATACAAACCCTAACTAAGACACTTATACTGATACTCATTCAATCAAAACTGTGACTATTAGTGACTCTTTGATAGTAGCCTAAACCTCAGGGGGTGAGAAATCCCATTCTTCCTTTAAAGCTATAGACTCAGTGGAGCCTATTGTCTAGTTCGGCGCAAACCTGGTGGTATAATACAGCAGTTCCATTGCACAAAATAAATAATAATGATTTTTTTCAAGGCAGTTAGGAATATTAATCTTTGTGCTATAGTCAGGCCTAGAATTAACTGGATGAACCCAAGACCATTAAAGGGGGACAATGTCCTTTACTTGGTCAAAAATTCTACAAGTTCATCTCATCCAGGAACACTCTAACACATACCCAAAGCGGTTTTCTCTCAACTGCCAAGACACGGTATGGGCTGCCAAATAGACATATAAAGTTAATGATTATATTGTGTATAGCATTATTATCTTTAAATACGTTCAGTAAATGGAATAATTGTACGCACAGCTGGGAACTGTCATAGACGTTACATTCTTCAAGGTCACTGGGAACACTGTTTATAAGATGCATAGCCATTGAGTCTGGGTGAAACACAGGATTATGTTCCCGGCATTCTGATTATGCAACTTTTTTGTCAACTAGTCAAAAAACAATCCTGTTTTCAATGTGTATTCTGGCTGAAGGACACCTTTTGAATATATAGTGCTAACCCATTAACATTGAACTTACACACAACAGTGCTATAACTCATGCCTGAGAGAGAATATTTACATATATTTTCTCCTCAAAGAACACCACAGCCATTGTGTGCTGGGGAAAATACTACCTGACCCTTCAAAGGTATATGGGAGATCTGTGTGAGCCAGGAAAGCCACTGCCTCTGCCTCCAGCAGCAAAAAGAAGAGGGCAGGGAGTATAAAATCATACACTAAATGTATCTGAAAGGGATACTTATTTAACAGTACTAGAGTTGAAATAAACAGAGCATATGTTTCTTTAACTAAGCTAGGACCAGTTCTATGTTCAGAATGAATGGCTCGAGGATTTCTTTTTTTTCTTTCTTCTGTTGCTCTGCACTTTCCTGTGTACAATCTCAAAAACATACATATTCATTTTGTGGTTACACATAAATCCTGGAGAACAGACAAATTTGTAGATATGGATACTGTGAGCAAAGAGTACCAACTAACTATGCATGCCTGCCTATGCATATTTATATTCTAATACAAATACTGTAAATTGGAATGTGTTCACTCTCTTTTGTTCCCTGTGTTTGAATCCTGAGAAACAGTCACGCAGTGGCCCTGCCGGCTTCACTTTATCCTTATCCTGAGTTCTATTACTCTTTACTCAAATTTATTGAATAGCTTAATTTTTATTCACAACCACTCCTTCAATTAAGAAAATCAATGAGTTTTAAGCTTATCTTTATGAGGAACTATGGTCTAGACTGCTGGTCAATTAAATTACAATTTCTCAGAATGGGTCTAGGCATCATTATTATTTTAAATACTGATTAAGAAGCTCTCTAGATGATTTTACCCAGCAGCCAGGCTTAACAGTTAAGTTTAAATACAAAACTGATCCAACATTAGGTGGGTCAAGTTCCGTAGTATCTTTGGACAGAGTCATTGCTCTCATGTAGAAGATGAGTACTCTATCCACTACTTTGTAAAATATTTCCATGATAAAATAAAATGGCATTTATAAAAAGTGAAGCATTCTGTAGAAAACTGTCTGGGGGGATGCGCATGTGTGCATACACACACACAGACACACACACACAGACGCGCAGGTGCATACGTGTATGTGAATCCACGGAGTGAGTTAACACATGCACATACTTGTGCATGCCTAAACTGGGGCAAACATGCTTTGTAGGACAAACGCATAAAATCTGATCGCAACATCATATCGTACATGTCGGCAATGCCTTTGTGAGAAGAGATCTCTATATCATTTTATAGAAACAAAATGGGAACGATAAACCATCAGAGGAACAGGGCTCATAAGTCATGTTCCTGAGAAGAAAAACCACAAAAGAAAATTTGCCTGTTTAATCTAAGCTGGGATGAAGCTTTCTTCTTTGGAGTGGATGTCAGTCTTCCAAATGTTCTGTGATTCCAAACTTAAAGTCGTGACCTCGAAGATCCTCAGATGTACACCATTGTCCTCCCAGCTTTCCATGGCTTTAGATGTAGATAGAGCAACACTGCCAGCCTCCTAAAGTATCTAGTTTGCATACAGGCTGCAATGGAACATCCCACCTACCAGAGTCGCATGAACTACTTCCCTGATAAATCCCTTTTCATCTATGAATTTATACCTGTTATATTAGTTTTGTCTCCCTTGAGAAACTACCTAATAAAGATTCTGCACTAGGGAGCTAGAATATAATTCCTTCTTACTCAGTTCTTTAACATACACAGAATGAGATCTGCCAAATTGTTCACTTTGGAAAAAAAAAAAAGGCTGTGATTAAGTACACAAAGCTACTTAATACTGAAGGATAAAAAGTACAAAAGTCAATTATCAGCCCTGCAAAAACATAATCACATCATTGCAACAGCCAGACACCGATCATGCTTTCAAACAGATATTATATGTTTTTAAAGATTTTAGGCACAACTACTTTTTCAATCCATGAATGAGATTTCAAAGATATGCAGGAGTGGAAACTCAGGAAGAAAGTGAATGTTTTCTCCTGCTAAGTTATTCAGCCGTGTTCCACTTCTGCTCCTCCTTTCCAGCATCCTGTTTACCTTCAAAGACCGTCCCTCATCAGAGGTCAAGAAAAATTCAATAAGGGGTGCAGCCATTTCCGAGCCATGCAGTGATAGACATCTTCCTCCACTACTCAGCAGCAGATGCAAAGGGGAATGACACTGGGATTCTGATTTGACATCTTGGTAAATGTACTTCTTATGTTTTCCATTAAACTAACAGAAAATCTAGCATGAGCTTCACAGAAAAACACACAGAGTTCACAGAACTCTTCAATCTTCCTGTTTTAAAACTTATCTCTTCACTCATGTAATTCACATCTGGAATAAAAGGAGACACTTTAAAGGCAGATATATGAAGATCTTATGTTTTTCTTCCAGAAAAAAAAATCAATTTCAGTTAAATATCCAGAATTTAAATGATATATTTGCTATTAGATAGAAGGCTTCTAATACTGAATTCAAGAATGTTTCCAAGGTTTTCTTTGTTCATATACCTACTCATTGGTGGAAAATCCAGAATAGTGAAGTAATAATTAAAACAGTATCAAGACGATAGTCTTCTAGAAATACATCATTTTGCTGCCTTGACCTTTCCAAATTGAACGTTTCTGGGACATTTCATAAAATTGAATCTTTATTCCACAAGAAAAAGCTAGTGAAGTATATAGTGGCAAAGTGTGTGTGTGTGTGTGTGTGTGTGTGTGTGTGTGTGTGTGTATTATAGCTTAAAGATATAATTAGTGTACTAGAAAGATGGATCAGTGGAGAACATGCTTAAGACACAAGCATTAGGACTTGATTTCAGATCACCAGTGCCCATGAAAATTCTGAGCATGCCATTACACATCTGTAATCTGTGAACTAAAGTGCAGAAATAAATGGAACATGATACTTTCTGACCACATGTTCCCATATTCCAGACAGACTGGTAATTTCTTGGTTCAAAAACAGATTCTGTATTTATCCAAAAAAAAAAATGGAAAAAAAAGGTAAGAGGAAAAGAAAATAAATACACACAAAAAAGTTAAGTCAAGAAGGAATTAAATAAAGTATCACACATGCACACAAACACAATACACAAACACAACACACACACCATTTACTCAGTGGTGCTGCACTTGGTCACCATTATTTTTCCAAGTCTGTGGAAACTTTAAAGTTGATTTGTTTGAAACAAAACCAACATAGAAGCATGGAACAAACAGACATGAGAATACGTGGGGGAACAGACATGAGACTACAGTAGGAACAGTCGTGAGACTATATAATGGGAAGATATGAGACTACATAGTGGGAACAGTCATGAGACTATTTTGTGTGAACGGATGTGAGACTGTATATTGGGAAAGGCGAAAGGCTCCTGTTGGTGTAGTCAGGTCTTGTGATAAATGTTAAGACATATTAATAATCATGCAAATATGTCTTCTAAGGAAAATAATTCTCCTTAAATTAACATAAAGTTTTTTTTAAATCACAGTGCAATGCTTCAAAATATGATTATTTCAAATAAAACTTAGTCAGCTTATATACATTACGTTTATGTAATTGCCAGCAATCCTATCTCTAGTGAATTTTATCATTTGTAAAATTTTGAACTTTCTAACTTTTTGATTTATTTTTCTTTCCTTTATCTCTCTCACGATTTAACAGAGTGTTTGTTTATTTGTTTGTTTTAATTTCAGTCCTATGATTGTCCTTCTTAAACCATCTCTAAGAGTATAGGTATAAAGTAATAAAGAATTTTAGCAAATTCAAAAACCCTTCCCTGTCTTGCAAGACTGCTCTTATATTTTGTTTTGCTGCAGTGTTGACATCCGCACTATGCAGGAATATTAAAAGAGTGAACAGAGTTTTATGTGCAATTTCAATTTCATTCGTGAAAGATAAGATTTCTAGGTATTTTTAAACACACACACATACATATAGGTGTGTGTGTGTGTGTGTGTGTGTGTCTGTGTGTGTGTGTGTGTGTGTGTGTGTGTGTGTGTGTGTGTGTGTGTAATGTATGTGAGTATACTATTAGTGTCTTCAGACACACCAACACAGACACATCCAATCACATTACAGATGGTTCTGTGCCACCATATGTTTCCTGGGAATTTAACTCAGGACCTCAGTGTTCTTAACCACTGAGCTATCTCTCCAACCACAATTTTTCAATATTTTGTGTCTGTGAGTGAGTGTGTTAATGGAGAAAAATCATTTTAGTTTTTGAATGATGTCATCGAAAACTGTAGATTTCAGATCAAAGTATTTCAGATTACTGTAGTGTTAGAGGTTGGTGCCCATAAATACCAAACACACCAATGTACATTAAATTTTTTACCTATCTTTATATGTAAACACTTTATCTGCTTATAATTTCTATATAAATGTATGATGATTATTATTGAAATATTGATTGGCAGTTTGGTAGAATTAAAACTACCTCTTGATATACATTGGGTGAGAACATTTTTATAGCGCTTTACTTGTGAAGGGAAAACATACCTTGAAAACGAGCAGCATCATTGCATGGGCTGTGATAGTGGACTGAATAAAGAGGAAAAAAGAGATAACTGCAAGCACCAGCAGCATGGCTTCTCAACATGACGATTCTATCCCAAAAATCATGAGCCAGCACCATGTCTTTCCAACATGATGGCTCTATCCCAAGAACCATAAAGCAAAGCAAATCATTTTTGCTGAATTGTATTTGTTAATTGTGTTGTCACGGGAATGAGGAGAGAGAGAAGAGAGAGAAGAGAGAGAGAGAGAGAGAGAGAGAGAGAGAGAGAGAGAGAGAGAGA